>QXTE01000112.1:3374984-3908967 GCA_003942145.1 Platysternon megacephalum
TTTTTTTTCTCTCCTGCTGACAACTGATCACTCTCCTTATAATGTGTATGGTAAGATCCATTGTTTCATGTGTGTATATATATCTCTTCCTTCTGTATTTTCCACTGCATGCATCCGATGAAGTGAGCTGTAGCCCACGAAAGCTTATGCTACAATAAATTTGTTAGTCTCTAAGGTGCCACAAGTACTCCTGTTTCTTTTTGCGGATACAGACTAACACGGCTATTACTCTGAAACCATTCCAAATGAGGGGCTCAACCCTGGCATTTAAAGATGGCCAGAATCATTAACAATTCATTGACATTTTTATTTTGGTTCCAGATGTGCTTTTTTAAGATGTCTAAAGTAGTCACATGGGTACAAGAGGTCCCCCATACATTGTCCTCTCAATGCCCTTCCCGATCAGTCTGCCAGCCTGGCTGTAACTTGGGTATTACATAACTAGGCACCAACAGCTGAAACAGCATTCCAGTTCAGTGGCGCTTTATAGACAGTTGGCTGCAGAGGGAAACTGAGTAGAGTAATTCTTGGATGCAAAAAACAACTGATTAATCCTAATAATTTTCCCCTCTGCATCAAATATGAAAGCATGTTACACTTGGAAGAGCAGCAGAACACCACTTACTAGGATGCTACCCTGTTTCCCTCTGCAGCACTTCCATGTGTAACAGTAATGGAAGTGAAAAGAGCAAGACAAAGACATGGGGAATATGCATTAAAAATATGAACAAAAGAAAAGGTGCGTGAGAACTGAGAAGAAAAGAATGAGAGAACAAAAATGAGGATGTGGAGTGGAAGACAAATATTGACTATGAACCTCACATTGGTGCCCCAGATCATCTTCCCCACTAAGAACTAACTGTTGAACAGCGAAGTTTGGATATGAGTCTTCACCTATAATTCTCCTTTCTTGAATCCATCACCTTGCAGGATTTTCATGCTTTCTAACACAAGGCAGGGAAGAATTCCCTAGAGCATTTCCTAGAATTCTGATACTGTGGCAGTGCCAGCTGCCATACCTGTTCACCTACTGGTCAGCAAGTGTCACCATTTCTCTCTATTCACAGTCCCTTTCAGTCAGTCCTGAACTGCATGAGAAGCAAGACCTCCCAATAAAAGAGAGTTAGAAATTATAGAAGTAAATCATAAAACGAATACCAGCACATATCCAAAGGATGCAACAAAAACCCAGGATACAACCTCAGAAACAGACTACCAAACTAGTGGGCGAATAAATGTCCAGTGTGGGAATACAGATTATAGGTAACTATCTCTTCATTAAAAATATTCATAAGGGTATGTGTGCACTCTAATCGTGTGTGTATTGTAAATAAGTATGGGACCTCCCAAACAGTGTACAAAGAAAAGAGGTCAGCACCTAATAAGCAACAAGAATACAAGTTGTTTAAATAAAAGGAGGGATAAGATGCCTTTGAATGACAAGAAACTGACAGATACCTCAGTGATGCAGCCCTCAAAAAAAGTCACTTTCCAAATTTGGCCAACTTAACTAGGACATCATGGAAAAAAAACTTTAAAGGACTGGGAGAGTTTGGGCTCATCCATTTTGGAAACTGGTTTTGCAGGCAACTGACCCAAGGGGGATTTACTCCCCAGAGGCCAGATACAATAATATTTTTTAAAATGTATGCAGAGAGGATCATGCAGCTGCTTTGTTTAAGCCCAAGACAGTAACATCCCCTGAGGTTCATACTGAAGCCAAGCTATTCTGGATAGTGCAAACAGTGACACGACTTGCTAGCTGGAGTCCTGTCAGTCCATACAGTAAGAGACGTAATCAGATAGCCATTTAGATATAGTCCTCTGTGACAGAATTGCCCAAGGAATTGTCATTAGAAGAAAAAGGTTGGTTGAACTTTCTACAGTCTTTTGTTTGGTCAGCATGATCAGCAGTGGCCAGACTTTAAGCCCGATACAATCTGAAGGCTTCTCTCCCCCGCCCCCCCCCACACACCTTGTAGCCCCACTGATCAATGCTACCAAAAGGTGCAGACTAGCTAATATCCCAGTCTCTTTCACAAATGTTGGGTTTTGGCACTAACTGAAAGAGTTTGGGATCCTTTGGCTTTTGCTGCTGCTGAGGTTGTTCACTCAAGGAAAAGGGTAATGGGCACCTTTGAATCCAACTGTCATACTGAAAGCTAGTTTCTGAGTAGATGTCCTTCCTAAGCTCCCACCAGTGGAGTGCAAGGGAACATAATACTAACACAAGGGCACTGGGTGGCTATTGTCTTTTTCACTACCTGACAACATGGCCTCAACCTAGTACCCAAAACATTCTTTCCTACACATAGCTGGTCTCTAAGCTTCCTCTTGTTGGAATCCAGCTGCCTACAGCCAACAATACACAAAGCCATCCACCCCTGAAGCATCACCTTTCTTCCATTTCACCAGTTTTACAAGGCCTCCACACTTGATACCAGACTAGGTCTATGCCTTCAGACTCAATCTTCCACCACTCCTGGAGTGGACTGCCATACTGGGCAGCCTTTTTCCACAGCTCAACCAGTTTTTAGCCTTGTAAACCAGGCGTTCCACACAGTGAAAGCTAGCGGTTGCCGAATGGTAAAGTCCACTTCCAAATGGTTCTCAGTGTCAAAGCTAAAGGTTCTCAGATCAGTATCAGTCGTCTGTCTAGTTATGAATACCTGTGCCCGCAAGCTCTTGCGTGAGCGTTGGCCAACTCATGCTTCAACCGAAGGCCTACTTACAAGAGGCACTCAGAGCCTCTAAGAGTGATCGAAGGGATTCATAAAACTTAATGGTTTTCAGAGACATCCAGGCAGCTCTGACACCCATGCATAGAATATCAGGGTTGGAAGGGACCTCAGGAGGTCATCTAGTCCAACCCCCTGCTCAAAGCAGGACCTAATCCCAACTAAATCATCCCAGCCAGGGCTTTGTCAAGCCTGACCTTAAAAACCTCTAAGGAAGGAGATTCCACCACCTCCCTAGGTAACCCATTCCAGTGCTTCACCACCCTCCTAGTGAAAAAGTTTTTCCTAATATCCAATCTAAACCTCCCCCACTGCAACTTGAGACCATTACTCCTTGTTCTGTCATCTGGTACCACTGAGAACAGTCTAGATCCATCCTCTTTGGAACCCCCTTTCAGGTAGTTGAAAGCAGCTATCAAATCCCCCCTCATTCTTCTCTTCTGCAGACTAAACAATCCCAGTTCCCTCAGCCTCTCCTCATAACTCATGTGCTCCAGCCCCCTAATCATTTTTGTTGCCCTCCGCTGGACTCTTTCCAATTTTTCCACATCCTTCTTGTAGTGTGGGGCCCAAAACTGGACACAGTACTCCAGGTGAGGCCTCACCAATGTCGAATAGAGGGGAACGATCACGTCCCTCGATCTGCTGGCAATGCCCCTACTTATACAGCCCAAAATGCCGTTAGCCTTCTTGGCAACAAGGGCACACTGTTGACTCATATCCAGCTTCTCGTCCACCGTAACCCCTAGGTCCTTTTCTGCAGAACTGCTGCCTAGCCACTCGGTCCCTAGTCTGTAACAGTGCATGGGATTCTTCCGTCCTAAGTGCAGGACTCTGCACTTGTCCTTGTTGAACCTCATCAGGTTTCTTTTGGCCCAATCCTCTAATTTGTCTAGGTCCCTCTGTATCCTATCCCTACCCTCCAGCGTATCTACCACTCCTCCCAGTTTAGTGTCATCTGCAAATTTGCTGAGAGTGCAGTCCACGCCATCCTCCAGATCATTAATGAAGATATTGAACAAAACCGGCCCCAGGACCGACCCTTGGGGCACTCCGCTTGAAACCGGCTGCCAACTAGACATGGAGCCGTTGATCACTACCCGTTGAGCCCGACGATCTAGCCAGCTTTCTATCCACCTTATAGTCCATTCATCCAGCCCATACTTCTTTAACTTGCCGGCAAGAATACTGTGGGAGACCGTATCAAAAGCTTTGCTAAAGTCAAGGAATAACACATCCACTGCTTTCCCCTCATCCACAGACCCAGTTATCTCCTCATAGAAGGCAATTAGGTTAGTCAGGCATGACTTGCCCTTGGTGAATCCATGCTGACTGTTCCTGATCACTTTCCTCTCCTCTAAGTGCTTCAGAATTGATTCCTTGAGGACCTGCTCCATGATTTTTCCAGGGACTGAGGTGAGGCTGACTGGCCTGTAGTTCCCCGGATCCTCCTTCTTCCCTTTTTTAAAGATGGGCACTACATTAGCCTTTTTCCAGTCATCCGGGACCTCCCCCGATCGCCATGAGTTTTCAAAGATAATGGCCAATGGCTCTGCAATCACATCCGCCAACTCCTTTAGCACCCTCGGATGCAGCGCATCCGGCCCCATGGACTTGTGCTCGTCCAGTTTTTCTAAATAGTCCCGAACCACTTCTTTCTCCACAGAGGGCTGGTCACCTTCTCCCCATACTGTGCTGCCCAGTGCAGCAGTCTGGGAGCTGACCTTGTTCGTGAAGACAGAGGCAAAAAAAGCATTGAGTACATTAGCTTTTTCCACATCCTCGGTCACTAGGTTGCCTCCCTCATTCAGTAAGGGGCCCACACTTTCCTTGACTTTCTTCTTGTTGCTAACATACCTGAAGAAACCCTTCTTGTTACTCTTAACATCTCTTGCTAGCTGCAACTCCAAGTGTGATTTGGCCTTCCTGATTTCACTCCTGCATGCCTGAGCAATATTTTTATACTCCTCCCTGGTCATTTGTCCAATCTTCCACTTCTTGTAAGCTTCTTTTTTGCGTTTAAGATCAGCAAGGATTTCACTGTTTAGCCAAGCTGGTCGCCTGCCATATTTACTATTCTTTCTACACATCGGGATGGTTTTTTCCTGCAACCTCAATAAGGATTCTTTAAAATACAGCCAGCTCTCCTGGACTCCTTTCCCCCTCATGTTGTTCTCCCAGGGGATCCTGCCCATCAGTTCCCTGAGGGAGTCAAAGTCTGCTTTTCTGAAGTCCAGGGTCCGTATTCTGCTGCTCTCCTTTCTTCCTTGTGTCAGGATCCTGAACTCTACCATCTCATGGTCACTGCCTCCCAGGTTCCCATCCACTTTTGCTTCCCCTACTAATTCTTCCCGGTTTGTGAGCAGCAGGTCTAGAAGAGCTCTGCCCCTAGTTGGTTCCTCCAGCACTTGCACCAGGAAATTGTCCCCTACACTTTCCAAAAACTTCCTGTAACATTCAACACCAAAGCACAGGAATGTAGCAGTTGTGCTTGTTCTTAACTGACATCTTTTTGCTACAAGTACATTACTTAAAGCTGCAGTCACTTAAGGGAAGAAGAGGATAACATGCTGAAAAGGAAAAATTTACTCCTGAGGGAATTCTGCACCAAAAATTAAAAATTCTGCACACAATATTTTAAAATTCTGCAAATTTTGTGTGTCAATAAATAAATGTGGCTCCAGCATGGCAGTGGGGAGTACAGGCGACTGGCTGCATTGAGGTGGGAGATCACCCTGAAGCTCCCGCCTCCCGGGAAGGGCAGGGAGGTAGGCGGAGGAGCGGGGACATGGTGCGCTCGGGGGGGGGGGAGGGGAGGGGGGGAAGAGGGGACGGAGGATGAGCGGAACTTGGCTGCCGGTAGAGTTGGCACCTATGGGGGGGGCCGCAGGAAATAACTCCACAGGCAGCATGTGGCCCGCGTGTTGGAGACTCCTGATTTAGGTGAAGTCTTTACCCTTATCAAAAATTCCCTTTAAGACACATCTTTGCACCAGTGGTACTCGGCCAATATTTCAAGCGACAACAGAAATGGGGTGTGTCTGTGTCTGTAATGGGCTGTGTCATAACTGAACAACCAAACTATATATTTTTTTTTAAAAGGTTTATTTCTTCTGTTTGGCATTCAACTTGCGCTTTTAAATCCCAATGCCAAAAATATGCAGCATTCACTGAAATTACAGCAAGTATACAAAACTGCTAAAATTCCCACTCAAGATCCATCTACCCAAATTGGTGCCATAATGTTTTACAGTGTTACCACAGATTTTAAGATTTAGTATGAGCAGACATGTTTTCATTAATCCTTTTAAACTAAAACAGAGTTTTGTCAATTTAAATATCTTCCTGTATTGCCGAAAACCCAATTATCAGCCTTGTGCTATTCCTTGTGCTTTATTCTGACAGTGAAATACACTTTAAACAAACGCTAAATAGCATAGTTTTACTTTTTGTGCTGACAGACATGCAATACTTTACAAAAGCAAATAGCGAAGAGTAAATGTAATTCTCTCAGTTTCATTAATCTAAAGAGTTATTAACAAAAAATAAGATTTATCTTGACAATCTCCTTTTAACCTTTCATATTAAAGGCAATATTTCCATGACTAGTCGCTAGTGTATATGAACAAACATAATTAGCTTATTATTTTAATAGGAAGATCTTCTTAAACAGATGGTAAGGAGGAGATACACCTATTAAAGCATACAGTAGGATTGCAAGGAGAACAGCAAATTCTAGAGATAAGCCAGTGATCTTGCATCAAAATGTTTATCATGTTATGTCTTGAACTGAACACAGAAGTTAATCTGGTGTACAGAGCAACCTGGCATATTTTGAGACGGTATTACAGCCAGAGAGACTTTTACACTGAAATAAAAGACATCAAAACTGCCATTCCCAGGTCTGAAAAGCAGCATTCGTAGTGAGGATCCTGTGGGAAGTGGTTTTGTTATTTTTAAACAATTGTGTAAAGTTCTGCAGCGGATGATAGGCACTAGACACCACAATGATGGATGTAAACCTCTAGTTCAAATCAGAACAGCACAATTGCAGGTGCATGAAAGCAGGTACGTTATAAATGAAAAATGGTTACTAGGTGGCTTGGGATATTCTGTTTTTTTATGCTTACAATGGAACTGCAGAATCTCTGTGCTATATACTTGGAACTATGAACTTTTATGTTTAAACCAATGTGCTCAGGTGTTGTATATCTAAACAAAGATCAATGTCAGCTAGCTATTTTCATGTTTTGTTTGATCATGTATGCTTAAAAAAAAACACCTTAAACTTTTCAGAAATCATTTTACTGTGTACATAACACACTGTACTAGCTTTGCAACCATTAATCAGCTGTATTTTTCCTAGATATCCAACCTGCTTAATATTGCTTAGATATGTACAATTCTTACCTAAAATCACAATAAAATTAACTGTATAAACAGATACTTCTTGACAATGGACAGACCAGGAATACCTCAATGCCCTTTACACTATTTTCTGATGCATCAGTTCACCCTTGTGTATGTGAAGGAAAAAAAACAAAAAACAAAACAAAACAAAGACTAGTTTTTCTGGAACTGAAAGCATTGCTTAGGCTTCACTAGGGAACACAGCCACATGCCTATATCTATGCATTTTACTTACATTTCTGGAGTCTTGGACTTGTTTTTCCCATTGAAGAACTCTGGAAGAGCACGGCGTTCAATTACATGAATACTGCAAGAAAGTGTGATAAGCAATATGGTTACTAAAGAGAATATACAAAATCCAGCTGCCAATAGCTTGAGTTCACCTTCAAGAACTTTTACCCACCCTTAACATGCGCACCTAAAGTGCTAACATTTAAAACGAACACTGTTGTTCAGACACCCAAATATCCCAACACAGCATATAGAAATATATCCTCTAATTACTTAGTTTTAACCACATAAGCAGAGCAGTTTAGACATGAATTGCAAAGATTGTGCTTAATTCAAGTGATGAAAAGATACATGCCCAACGTTCCTTTAATCAGACGTGGGGGGAAAGAGAAGAGGAAACAAGATTTTCAATCCATAAAACGAGATTTTTTACACTAATGTTTTGAAAGTTTATAGGTTGGTAAATGCACTCGCCTGCACCCCAGTCTAATTAGTAGAGAGTATTCAGCACAGGTCTGATTGCCTCAAAAAAAACCCTAAATGTTTGCAATTCATATGTAATAAGAAGCCTGCAAATATCTGTTTCAAAATCATGCAGCATTAGAATTGGGTGCTCATCGCTTTGAAAGTCAGGCAAATGCCTAAATAGGCATTTAGGAGTATTAAGTTTATGATCCTATATTTCAAAATCTTTGCACTAGTCAATTTAAAAAAAAAAAAATTAAATTGAATTAAAGCTCTGGCTGTTTTGGGGGGATTTTACAATCATTTTCTTACAAAAAATTCTCTTTCTGCTGCTGTCATGTGAAAGATCCACACAAATAAAAGAGGAAACTGACTTATTTGTACAGCAAAACTGAGAATACACAAAGTGCTATCAAACACACAAAGTAAACTAGCTCAAAGGACAAAGTAAAAATTCAGTTTACTTTAGTCAGTTATTTAATGCATTACATGTAAATACCATGGGGGAAATTTCAAATAAAAGTGGAATTTTTTTAGATGACTGAAGGGGGATGAAAGAAGACTTTACCATTCTACAGCTTTTACTAGACTAGCTGCAAGTAACATATGCTGTAGAAGGTGAAGAGATTTCCGTTAATTTCTCTCATCCTTCAAATAAAGCATAAGAAGGAAATATGGTTTGCTGATCTGTTACTTTAAAAAAATACAAAGCGAACTGATCCAAAGACATTTCAACTTTAGAGTAATTCCACCTCCAGAATTCTATCACCATAAAGCTAGTCAGTTCATTTTGTGCAATCCACACAAGGTAAATAGAATATGAAAAAGAATCTTTTACCAGGCTATGAAATGTAAAGTGCAAATAGAAATTCATCTTGCTTAAAAAAGACAAACTTGTCAGCCAAAATTTATATGGTCCTTGATTATTCAACTCATTCTCCATGCTTTAATGGATGAGCCCTTTCCTGGGTTATGTGTATTAAAGCAGCAAGGAATACACAGTATTCTGGATATAATTCTCTTGCCATCAACTGAACTATGAAATAGCTTTTCTGTTTTAAACAATGATAAAAGAAGTCAGCCCCATTTTGTAAAAGAAGCTTAAATGGCACGGTAATGAGATTCCCTCCATAAAATTACTTTAATAAGCTCATACAATGACAACTAATTTTGTATGAAGTTAAGAATTGGGGACAATTATGATGGCCTTTAGATATAACTTCTTTGGAGGGTGGGATGAGGGCATGGGGGAGAGAAGAAAGAACATTCCTTGTAAAAGAAAACTGTAGTAGTTTTTCCTTCAGATACTCATTCTATTTAGTATGTATTATTTGCATTGAAGTAGTATGCAATGACACCAGTCAGGATCCTGTCATGCTAGTGCTATACAAAACACACACAAAAACATTTTTTTTTTTTTTTGCTGGAGCCAAATGATATTAGCCTTAGAATGACTTTGTCCATAACAATTTACAAAATATTTTAGAAAATAGTGTCTAGTCTAAGGTGCTTAAGCATGCATCAGCCTGGTGAAGTAATAGCCATAGAAAGTATTAGAGTCCAAAACACACTGGGCTTTCTTTCACATCAATTTGTTGCTGTCTGGATGTCAGACCTCCTTCACCACAGACCTGCTATATGTTGTCTATTAAGTGTCATAGTGGACATTAATGATCTAATGAGCAGTTTTGTATAGGTCTATAGCAGGGGTCGGCAACCTATGGCACGTGTGCCAAAGACGGCACGCGAGCCGATTTTTAATGGCACGCTGCTGCCTGCCGGGGTCCCGCTCAGCCCGACCCAGCCCGCTCTTCTCCGCCCCCCCGCCTACCGCTCTCTCTGGCGGGGGCAGAAGCAAGCTTGGTCCTGCCGGCGGCTGCTGTACGGCAGGCTCCGCCGGCAGCCAAGCTTCCCCCTCTCCCGCCTCTTCCCCCAGCGTGCTGCGTGGAGCCCCGCCTCCTCTCCCTCCCGGCCGCCGATGGCCCTTGCGAGGGAGGGGAGAAGAGCAGCCCCAGCGCCCTCGCTGCTCAGACCAGTAAGGAGGCGGAGAAGAGGCAGGGGGAAGGGGGGTAGGAGCGGGGCGTATCCCTCCAGCCCCCTGCCGTGAGCCGCTCAGGGGGCAGGGGGCTGGGAGCACCCCCCTGATCCCAGCCCACCCCCCCAGCCCTCTGCCCTGACCCCTGCACCCCCCTTGCACCCCAGCCCTCTGCATCCCCCCCACGACCCCATCCCTGATTCCTGCACCCTCCACACATACCCAGCCCCCCGCGCCCCCTCACATGCCCCCAGCCCTGACTCCTGCACCCTCCACACATACCCAGCCCCCCCCCCACACCCCTGCCCTGACTCCTGCACTCCCCACACCCCCTGCCCTGCCCCCCCCATACCCAGCCCCCCCACACACCCCTGCCCTGACTCCTGACTCCCCACACATACCCAGCCCCCCCATACCCCATGCCCTGACTCTTGCACCCCCCACATCCCCACCCCGAGTACCAGGTTGGCAGCGGGCTGAGCGGGGCTGGCAGCTGGGACCCCAGCTGGCAAGGGGCCGGCAGCCAGAACCCCAGACTGGCAGTGGGCTGAGCGGGGCTGGCAGCTGGGACCCTGGCTGGCAGGAGCCAGTGGACGGAACCCCAGACCGGCAGCGGGCTGAGCCGCTCGGCCCACTGCTGGTCTGGGGTGCAGGCCCCGCTCAGTCCGCTGCCAACCTGGGGTTCTGGCTGCCGGCCCCTTGCCAGCCAGGGTTCCGGCCGCAGGCCCCGCTCAGCCCGCTGCCGGCCTAGGTGAACGGAACCCCAGGCTGGCAGCGGGCTGAGCAGGCCGGCGGCTTAAGATCAGCATTTTAGTTTAATTTTAAATGAAGCTTCTTAAACATTTTGAAAACCTTGTATGTAAAGTAAACAACAGTAGTTTAGTTATATTATATATAGACTTATAGAGAGAGACCTTCTAAAAAACGTTAAAATGTATTACTGGCACGCGAAACTTTAAATTAAAGTGAATAAATGAAGACTCGGCACACCACTTCTGAAAGGTTGCCAACCCCTGGTCTATAGAAACACAGCACCAAGTTTCTGCCAGTCATGTTGCACAAACTGATTTAGCTCCCTGAGAGACCCCATTAGGATTATTACTGCTGCTGCTATAAACAGATTAATCTGGAATCCTCTTAGTAGACAACCTGCAATTGAAATATCAGGATTTTGCCTGAAAGCCCCAGCATAATTGTACCTTGATTCTGAGTGAGGCCTCTGGGTGGTACCGTAATACAAAATGTTCTCTCTCTCCAGTACCAGAGTACCTAAGCACCTAACAATCCTTTAATATATTTATCCTCACAACAACATTGCGAGGTAGGACAGTATTCTTAACATAAGAATGGCCATACTGGGTCAGACCAAAAGGTACATCTAGCCCAGTATCCTGTCTTCTGACAGTGGCCAATGCCAGGTGCCCCAGAGGGAATGAACAGAACAGGGAATCATCAAGTGATCCATTCCCTGTCACACATTCCCAGCTTCTGGTAAACAGAGGCTAGGGACACCATCCCTGCCCATCCTGGCTAATTGCCATCTTTTATACACCTTTTATCCTCATTTGTAGGCACAGAGACTTTGCCCAAGGGTCATAATTTGGCAAAGCAGAAAACTAAACCCAAATCTCAGGCTAATGACCTAACCATTGCATCTCTTTCAAATAATAATAATGAAAGATGACAGCTAAGATGACATCTGACACATACGGTCATTTTTTTAATATCTGGAAACACACGTTAAGGATGCATTTATATAGATTAGAATTTGCTGTCACAGCTGCAACAGCCTAGAACTTCAACAAAGGAAACATCAATGTTATAACCCTAAAATGGCACACAGGCAAGGAGGTCTTCCCCTCAAATGACGGCCTCTTCACGTGAGTGACAATCTCTCACCTGAGTTTTGAAAACATGTATTTTGAAAAAAAACCACTATAGTAAGGGCTGGGTTTCCAGACACCAGTGATTAGCAATTCTAGATATAGTCACTCATACTTCTCCTCTTCCACTCCCAACACACACCCAGCATTGGTTAGTTCACCTAGATCTCTGAGCTACACAGTCATAATAAGCTGGACACTCCTTATATAAAAGGATGAAGGGGAATTCAAAGACAAGCAGACATTCTTCCCCCACAGATAAAGTCCAATTAATAAGTAATCCTTTTAGAGCCAATATTTGAAACCCATGATGGTTAAACATTTCCCATTTCTAGAAAAATTAGCAGCCAAGGTAGGTTATGGGTGAGCAGGAAGGTTATAGGCAAATCTGGGACTCACGGAAAAAAAAGTCTAAGCAACAATAGCCAAGGCAAGGCATATCGAAGACAGATACTGTGCAAGCTTCTCCACCTTAATTCTAACCAACCACAAGCCCTACAAGACTAAGAGCAAAGAACTTCTAATCACATTAAGGTGCATTTTGCAATGGGGATAGCTGTCAAGAAGACGCTAGACCTAAACTAAATTAATTTCTGCTTGCAACTCAACAGAATTCCAGCCCAGGTATTTAATTGGTGATACAAGTTCAGTAACTCTCTGAATCCTCTCCCCACATTTTGTTCTTACCAGTTGTAGTCAAACCATGATGCATAGCTTGGAATAATTATGTGATTGGTCTGTTCTGTGACATTGTCTTCACCTGGGTCAATGGATCGACTCTGATCACCTTTGTTGGGATCTTCATCTTCCTACAGCAGGAGAAAGACAATAAAAGTGTTAAAAATGGGGGGTGGGGGGGAAGAGCATGAATAAGGACTTGTCTACACAGTGGTCTAGTGCACAGCAAGCTGCAGTGTGAATCTACGGTGTACTAACTGGCTGTGTGCAATCTGCTGCGCTATGGAACTTTCAGTGCGCTGTAGCAAGGTTTACACGCCCAGTTAATGTGCGCTGGCAATAAGCACTGTAAATACAGCATCCTAATCAGAAACGTGCAAGTCCCTCGTTGGCTATGTCTAGTACTACTGATACCAGGGAATACCTGCAGGTGGTTAGCATGACTCAGGCTGACGTTCCAATGTGGAGGAATGTTCAAGAAAAGGGAATAAAAAAAAGAAGCATACTTCATCCTATCCTAACCATGAAACACCACTCTCAGTCAGCCACAGAGATTGCAGAGGATCATCCAGCCCTCTACCATCCCATGCTGCTTGCGCATGTGGGCCCTAATGATACTGCAAGGTATGACCCTGAGCAGATCAGAAGTGACTACAGGGTTCAGAGTGAGGGTGAAGGGGTGGGGGACGCAGGTGGTGTTCTCCTTGTTCCTTTCAGTCAAGGGTAGGGACCCAGGGAGATACGGCTACATCCTGGAGGCAAGTGCATGGCTGCGCAGATGGTGTCACCAAGAGGGCTTTGGCTTCCTTGACTATGGGATCCTGTTCTGAGAAGGACTGCTGAGACAAAAACAAAAACAACCACCCCCAAACCTGGCCTGATCCAGGGTTCTGGAAGTTGTGCTGTGCTGAAAGAGGCTGTTGAGGCTTTTTAGGGGAGATTACTGGGCTGTGGCAGCAGTGTTTAAGAAGGAAATCTGAGCTCAATGCGTTGAAAAACATAACTGTTGGAGGAATCAGCCCTTGTTGAAAAGGCATGACAACATCGAATACTGTGTATGGGTTTTTGTGTACTCCGTGTGTGTGTTGGGGTGGAGGGAGAAGGGGATAGGGTGAGGTTGAGGGTTATATAACATTTCAAAAGTCGTAACTGATTACAATCTGGATAGATGGCATACACCACTACAGCCATGTCTACATTAGGGGTGCTGTAGCTATGCCGCTGTAATCCCGCAACATGGACACAGACTAATGATAGAAAGAGGTTTTCTGCTGCTTTATGAATTCCACCTCCCTGAGCGATGGTAGCTAGGTCAATGGAATACTATTCCGTCGATGTAACTGCGTCTGCATGGTGAGTTAGGTCAGCACAGCCATGGAGCTGAAGGGTGTGGATTTTTCACACCCGTGAGCACAGCAGCCTAAGGGCTAGTCTATACTGGCAACGCTAAAACACTGCCACGGGAGAGCTCTCCCAGCGCTCTAAAAAAAACACCTTCACAAGAGGCGTGGCTCCCAGCGCTGGTGCACTGTTTACACTGACGCTTCACAGTGATGAAACGTGCTGCGCTCAGGGGTGTGTTTTTTCACACCCCTGAGCGAGAAAGTTGCAGCACTGTAAATTGACAGTGTAGACAAGCCCTTAGATTCTTTCTTCTCTCCCCTTTTTAATCAGGACAAAGGTTCTTCAATTTTACAGCAAACCCACATACAAATCAGATATATACTTTACGTTAGTAAAACAAGAATAGCACAGACTGAGTAGAGTGAGTATGGGATAGGTTTTCAAAGTTGGACATGTGCAAGTGCAAACAAACCTAACTGGCGTGCACAAGTGTACGTGTTAGGCACACAAATTCCACACATGCAAAGAGATGCACCAAATTTTGGAAATCTGGCTCTGTCTCATCTGCATGAGTGGCCTCTAGAGGTCAGTGCTCCGCCCGAGCAGTAAGGTTTACTTGGCAAATTGTTTATACATAAGACACTACATTTTCAACAATTCAATTAATAATTTTTTCCCCAAAACAGAGGATTCAATCCTGCAGGTTTTTAAAAGCCGAGCAAAGCATGCTGAAGTTTATTTAAGTCTCTTCAGATTCCACTTAATTTATGTTTAAAAGTGTGTAGTAACCTCACAATACTAAGTAAATTTTCTTTTACTATATAAAGGAGAACTTCATATGAGCAGAAGACTCTCTCCTACAAAGGATGTATTTATTCTTAAAGACAATTTAGGAGCAAGGTACAGTTTGAGTTCTTGAAGGTCAGATGAAGGTTATTCCCTACTAAACTTTTCTAACTGAACAGTTGTTACCTTTCCTCCTGTAGCAACTGTCTCTTCATCCTGCTCATCTGCAAGGTAAAGAGCAAAGAGAATTAAACTAATAAAATGCAGCTGGATTACCTGCAAACCTTTGTACACCACAGTCATTTTATTGGACAGGATTTTGTTTGTTTGGGGTGGGCGGAGGAGAGATAAGAAAAAGAAACATGGACAGTGCAACATTAAAGCATAATCTCTTCTTCATGTACACACTGAGCTGCCACAGAGAAAGAGGATAAGAGCATAAATACACAGCAAGGATAATTAAGTTCTCTCGATACCAAAAGGCAGACTGCGGGTCAAATCCAGACCGGCAGATGCTTTCGAATGGACCGCAAAAATCTTTTTATTTTTTAATCATTATTGTTATCAGGAAGTGAAAAATGTTTCTCGGGAGTCTGGACTTTTGACTATACTTTGACTAAGAAATTTGGACCTTGACCAAAAATAAAAAATTGACTACCCCTGGCCCAGGTCCTTATATGTAGCCCTGCACACCAAAATGTAGAAGCCTCATTTAGGTCTTTAATGCCTAGAGCCCAGCAGTGCTCAGGTATGTCCCAAAGGGAATCACTCTGGTTCCCAGTACATGGAAAGAAGGGATCTGGAAAAGGCAGGTATCTGCCCCTATATACCCAGCTCAGTAATAGTGTAAAGAATGTCTATAAGGGAGCAGCTTCAAGGGAAAAAGCTAATAACTTCTATCACATAAATCTACATTAGATGGTAGAATGCAAGTACCAAATGGAGATTCCACAGATGGAAGAACATCTAAAAAAATTTCAAGTATCTGGTTTTACCACATTTTTCTTTTTTAAATATAAAAAAATTACAAACATTCATTGCACAAACAGGGGTCCATTATATGAGACAATGACTAAGAAGAATTAAAAATATATAATTTTTTTACCTAGGTCTGCTACTGTTCCTCCTTTCACTGGCGTGTTTTCACTGTCTTTCTTTGGGTTCACTGTGAAAGTAAATAAGATTGAAAATGTGACATTTGTGCCCCCTCTATCAAGATTCAATCCTTACAAGCACACAGCATTCCCTAGCAAGCACACCTGTCTCACCTACCACACTAGCATCCCTTTGTTTTATTGGGGAGAAAAGGCCAACCCCATACATTACTACAGATATGCTGGGCTCTCCACATTGTGTACTTCTGGGGGAATTCTGCACCACTGCGAACACACAGAATTCATGTCTGGTGCAGAATCTTTTTCCCCCACAGAAAATACATTCTGCCAGAGGAGTGCTGCAGTTCCACCTTTCACCCACCAGATGCCACTGTGGCACGAGAACATCCAGCAGCTGGCTGCATTCATCACAGCACCCTGCTTGCAGAGCCAGGTTTGGACAGGCAGAGTGGGGCACATGGGGCTGCTGGGGGAGTCACAGACTGGGGTGCAGAAGGGCTAGTGGAGGGGGACAGACTGGGGAGCAGGCTCAGAAGTTAGTGGGGTGAGAGCATTGAGCCAGGGGTTGAATGGGAGTGGAGGTGCAGGGCCACACACAGACAGGGGCAGACGTGCCTGACTGAATGGGAGAGGCGTGGGGTCAGCCGGGGTCTGCATGAGGGAGGCTCCCCAACAATCTCTCCCCGCCCCCCCAAAAAAAACCCAACACCCCAAACAACTGTTCCATACTTCTCCTACCCACATCCAACAACCCTGCAGGTTCACTCCCAGGCTCCTTCCCTCTCCCCTGACTGCCCCAAGCCTTTGCACTGCTTCTGAGGGATGCGGGAAATACGTTTCTGTATTGTAGTTTAAATGAATTACTTAAAGTTCTGTATTAATATGCCTAGCAAGGAATCTATTTGTCAAAAAAAATTACCTGAGTCTTTTTTTTGTCTGTATTGCTAGACATACTTGCTGACAGATATTTTTAAATAAATTACCAAAATAATTGAAACTGGCATGATTATATTGTGTTATTTGGACAAAAAAATATGCAGAATTTTAAAATATTGCACACAGAATTTTTAATTTTTTGGTGCAGAATTCCCTCAGGAGTAGTTGTGGCTGAAGTTTATTGCTGGTGCACACTGTGCAGTATCCTTAGATCTAAGCCACCAAAACTACCTCAAACTACCATGTTCCAAATCCCATATCACAAGAACTGACCTATTGTACTTCAGATTCAAAAAATTAAAATACGTTAATTACTGATGGCCATACGAACTACCAACACATAAAAGAACAATGGTCTATGCAGTCCAGTATCCTACCTCTGGCAGTGACCATACTTGTTTCAGGACGAAAAAAAAAACCCCAAACGAACCAACACCTCAGAGGTCGATTTCCAAAGCCAAATGGCACATGGGAGCCTAACTTCTGAAGTTAGGGACCGTACCCATTTCTCATTGCTATACTTAACCAATTGTCCAAGAGGGATTTTATGATGTCCATAGGAGATAGTGTGGTCTAGTAAACAGGACAATGGTAAGACTCAGAGTTGGGTTTTATTTCTGGCTTTGTCACTAACCTGCTGTGTGACCATGGGCAAGTCACCTCTCTAAGAACATAATAGCTGCCATACTGGGTCAGACCATAGTCCATCTTGCCCAGTATCCTATCTCCAACAGTGGTCCATACCAGACCTTCAGTGGAGTGTACAGAAGAGGGCAATTATAGAGTAGATCTACTCATCTTCCACTCCTGGCTTCTGATCGTGAGAGGTTTAGGGTTTCCCCAAGCACGGGGTACCATCCTTGACCATCTTGGATAATAGCCATTGATGGACCTATCCTCCATGAATTTATCCAGTTCTTTTTTGAACGCAGTTATACTTTGGCCATCACAACATTTCATGGCAATGAGTTCCACAAGTTAGTTATCCACAGTGTGAAAAAGTACTTTATCGTATTTAAAACTGGATTTGTAATGGTTGTTCTTTGAGAGGTATTCCACATGCCCATTCTACTTCAGGTGTGCGCACGCCCAGGGCACTGGTGCAGTCACCCTCTGCTGCCTTATGTTGCTGTGTGAGGATATAAAGGGCAGAGCCAGCCCTGAATCCCCTCAGTTCTTTCTTACCGGGAAATCTCCAGTAAGAAAGGAAGAAGGGAGGGTCATGGAATGTGAGACATCTCGAAGAACAAGAGTTACAGAACAGGTGAGTAACCATTTTTTCTTCTTCGAGTGATTTGCACAAGTCCATTATGCCTCAGGTACCACATAAATAGCTCAACTGAGAGGTGGGATCAGAGTCTACCTGAATAACGATTGAAGGACTACACATCCATAGCTAGCATCATCTCTAAACTGTTGCAAGATGGCATAATGAGAGGCAAAAGTGTGAACTAAAAACCAAGTTGCAGGTCCACAAATGTCCAGGACAAGCATACGGACTAGAAAGGTTGCAGAGGCTGAGAGAGATCTGGTTGAATGAACTAGTACCCTACTTGGTGGAGTTAAACTGGCCATGTCATAGCACAAATGTATAGAAGAGGAGATCCACAACAAAATTCTTTGAGAAGAGATCAGAAGGCCCTTCTATTCGGTCTGCAACTGCCACGAACAATTGCGAGGATGATCTAAATGGTTTAGTTCTGTCCAAGTAAAACATTAATGCTCTCCTAACATCAGAAGTATGGAGTCTCTCCTCATGTTTATGAGTACAAAGTTTAGGAATGAAAGTTGGTAAATATATTGCCTGATTGGTGAGAAGTTTTGGATGAGGGAGTAAGTATACCTTATCCTTGTAGAAGACTGTATACTGCGGGTCAGACACTAGAGCTTGTAATTCACCCACTCTCCTGGCCAAGGTAATTGCCACCAAGGGGTCTACTTTCACTGAGTGGTGGAGCAACAAACAGGTAGTTAGCAATTCAAAGGGAGGACCCATTAGCTTTGTTAACACGAGGTTCAAGTCCCAAGGGGGAATAGGATCCTCTATGTGGGGATATAAGTAGTTCAAACCTTTCAAAAACCTAAGTGACATAGGATTGCAGAAAGGATTGCATAGAATTATCAATTGGATAATGCATTGTAATGGCTGATGCCAGGGCTGCGGCAGCAGAATCTGTGCATCGAATGCAGCCTGAAGTGAGGTCCTGGCCGTCATCTTTCCCTCATCCACCACAGCAAGAAAGTCTTGTCTCACCTCCTTTGGCAACTTGTCCATAATTTTTAACACAGTCCCAGCGGAAGAAATCAATGTCCCAGCAAAGCTTGCTGATTTGCAATCTGGAGTTGTAGTCCAGCTGTCCAATGAAGTTTTTCCCCAAAAAAGATCAAGCTTCTTTGGGGGGGAGGGATAGCTCAGTGGTTTGAGCATTGGCCTGCTAAACCCAGGGTTGTGAGTTCAATCCTTGAGGGGGCCACTTAGGGATCTGGGGCAAAATTGGTCCTGCTAGTGAAGGCAGGGGGCTGGACTCGATGACCCTTCGGGGTCCCTTCCAGCTCTATGAGATGAGATAGGTATGCTTGCTGATGCTGGTACGCTCTCTCTCTCATTGACAGCTGAGACCACCAAAGACGCAGGGGGTGGGGGAAGGAGGGAAGAGATGTAAAAGTGTTCAAATCCCTGTGAGAGAACATGATCCCTCCGATCAGTACTTTTAGATGCAGGCAATAGGGAAGGAGGAGTTAGGCACAACACTTTAGTGGATTCCAGAATAGCCTCATTTATTGGGAGTGCCGCTCAAGAAAGTGGCTCAGATCCCAAGATATCAACCCATCTGTGTGACCGCTTGTGAAAGACTTCCACCTGAATATCTAAGGCAGAAGCCACGGTCTTTAGAAGATCCTGGTGGGCTCTGTAATCATTTGTTGGAGGTGAGAATACAACTGCTTCACCCAGCGACAAGAGGGAGGAAGCCAGGGTGGGCGGAGGTGGAGCTTCCTCCAGTTCTTTCAAGTGGGGAGGGATTCACTGGAGCAAATTGCGATGCCTACTAGAGGATGTAGAGTGGGCAAGGTGCAAAGACTATGGGGATGCAGGTGGAAGCCTCCAAGCGTCACAATAAGGCCATTGATATGGTCCCACAGACCAATTCCTTGCCAACCAAGGGTCTGTACTGACCAGCCATTGCAGAGCTTCCACTGGAAACCAAGGGTGCAAACCCCTTTGAGGAGAGTGGTGGCTAACGTGACATGGCAATGACACATACAAGGCCACTTTTGATTCTGATGATGAACTGGATTCCTCCGACTAAGGAACTGCAGCTCCTGTTGGTGACAGGGATCAGTGCCAGGAGCCCAAAGAGGATAACATCAATGAGATCATTGCCGGTTTGCCTCTCGACAGCACTGTACGAGGAGGTAATAGAGAGTCTGGAGGTGCCCACGATAGCAGGTGCTGAACTCTAATAGTAAGCAAATCCTCATGAGTAACCTTTGGTGCTAGGCAAGATGATTCTTGAATAGCCAGCAAAGCCAGTACGGAGAGATTGAATAGACCGTGTGCCACAGCATATGCCTCAGGTGTTGACAACACTGTGATAGTCTCTTGCTGCTGCTGAACCAACAAAGACAGCACTGCTAAGCCAGATGGTGCTGCCTTAGAGGTCAGTCTCAACGAGGCAGTACTGGTGCTGGAGTTGACAACCTTGCCTGAGGTGCTATCTGCCTGGACATTGAGTGCACTCTACCTTCCTTCCCTGAATGCTTGCTGGACTTCAGTGCCGGGGACCTCAAATCTCCTGTACACTGAATCCGTCAGTGTTGTGTTCCAGTGCCTCTTCTTCCGTGCCAGAGAAGGAGATCGGTGTTAAGACTCTGCCAATACAGGAGGATTGTTCCTAACCAAGCAGATGTGCTCAGTGCACGCCCTGAACGGTAAGGTTCTCAGGGCAGGCACAGAGCTGCTGCCATCAGAAGGTGCTTCAGTCTGACTTCCCTGTCCTTTTTAGTTCTGGCTTAAAGTCCCTGAAAATTTGGCACCTCTCTCTGACATGGGTTTGTCCTATTCGGCATTTTAGGAATCTAGAGTGAAGGTTGCTAACCCCGCATCAGCTTCTTGCATGCATTGCAAGACTTGAAGCCGGGAGACTGCGGGGTGTCCCAGCAGCAGCAGGCTTCGGTACCCAAATACAAAATGTGCTCCAGTAAAAAGAAAAATTAATTAAAAAAACCCTATCCTAACACTAAAATCATCACCTATTAAATGAGTACCAACTATATACAAGACTAAGAACAAGGGAAAAATGCTCCAACAACTGTTAAAGGCAGTAAGAAGGAACTGTGGAGGTTCGGGGGAAGCGCTGACCTTTGTATCATCATGCAGCAGCATGAGGCAGAGGGCATATGCGCCACCCCGACGGGTACTGCCAAGGGGGAAAAAATCTGACACCAGTGCACCAGCTGCACACACAACTGAAATGGCAAGGACATGTGCAATCACTCTAAGCAGGATCAATAAAACTTCGCTATTCACTTTTTCCATAACATTCATAATTTATAGACCTCTAGTCATCTCTTTTCTACGCTGAGCAGCCCTAATCTTTTTAGCCTCTCCTCATATGGAAGTTGTTCCATATCTTTGATCATTTGTGTTAACCTTCTCTGTACCTTCACCAATTCTAAAACATCTTTTTTAAGAAGGGGCAATCAGAACTGCACACAGTATTCAAGGTGCAGGCATACCTGGATTTATATATTGGTATTATATTTTTTGTTTCATCTATTTTAATGGTTCCCAACACCGTTAGCTTTTTTTGATTGCTGCTGCACACTGACTGGACGTTTTCAGGAAACTATCCACAATGCCTCCAAGATCTCTTCCTTGGGTGGTAACGGCTTAGACCTTATTCTGTAGGTATAGTTGGGATTCTTTTTTCTTATGTGCATTACTTTGTACTTAACATTAAACAGCAAAATAGCAGATGAAATTCAACCAACCAGTTTGGTGGAACCCCTTTGTAACTCTGTCCTGTCAGTTTTGGACTTAACTATCTTGAGTAATTTTGTACTGTTTGTGATTTTTGCCACCCCATTGTTTACCCCCTTTTCCAGATCATTTATGAATATTGTGACAGGGTCAGGCCAGAGGGCTACAGGAGAGTGATAAAAGGTAGATATATTAGCCCCAGATTAAGCAGGTCCCTTTTCCCTGAATAAGATAATGGGCTGTTCCAGAACAATCAGGAAGTTGCTGGAACCAATTAGGGCAGGCAGGCTAATTAGGACACCTGGAGCCAATTAAGAAGCTACTAGAATCAATTAGGACAGGCAGGCTAATCAGGGCACCTGGTTTATAAAGGACCTCACTTCAGTTAGTGAGGCACGGGGAAGGAGCTGGGAGCCAGAGGTGCGCAAGGAGCTGAGAGTGAGAAGGCGTACTGCTGGAGGACTGAGGAGTACAAGTGTCATCAGGCATCAGGAGGAAGGTCCCGCAGTGAGGATAAAGGTGGTGTTGGGAGGAGGCCATGGGGAAGTAGCCCAGGGAGTTGTAGTTGTCACGCAGCTGTTACAGGAAACACTGTAGACAGCTGCGATCCACACGGCCCTGGGCTGGAACCCAGAGTAGAGGGCAGGCCCGGGTTCCCCCCCATTCCTCCAACTCCCTATTTGATACAAGAGGAGTTGACCTGGACTGTGGGTCCCACCAGAGGGGAAGGTCCCTGGCCTGCCCCCCGACCCATTAGGTGGGTCAGCAGAGACTGTGGGGATTGTTCTCCTCCCTTTCCCCAGGCTGGCCAGTGATGAGGTGAGCTGAGTGAATGGCAGGTTTGAGCCACTAGCAAAAGTGGCCAAACTGAGGGCTGCCGTGAATCTCTGAGGCGAGCAAATCCGCCAATAAGCGCAGGACCCACCAAGACACAATATGTTGAACAGCACAGGTCATAAGAACGGCCATACTGGGTCGGGACAGACTAATGGTCCATCTAGCCCAGTATCCTGTCTTCCAACAGTGGCTGATGCCAGGTGCTTCAGAAGTAATGAACCGAACAGGCAATCATCGAGTGATCCATCCTATCATCCACTCTCAGCTTGTGGTCCCAGTACAGATCCTTGGGGGGGGACCTCTCTCCGTTCTGAAAATTGACTATTTATCCCTCCCTGTGCTTCCTATCTTTAAACCACTTACTGATCCATGAGAGGACCTTCCCTCTTATCTCATGGCTACTTCGTTTGTTTAAGAGCCTTTGGTGAGGCACCATGGTCAAAGGCTTTCCGAAAATCCAAGAACACTATATCAACTAGATCACCCGTATTCACAAGCTTGTTGATTCCATCAAAGAATTCTGATAGATTGGTGAGGCATGACTTCCTGTTACAAAAGCAGTGTTGACTCTTCCCCAATAAGTCACGTTTAACCATGCGCCTGATAATTCTGTTCTTTACTATAGTTTCTACCAATTTGCCCAGTACTGCATTTAGGCTCACCAGCCTGCAAGGGCCAGGATCTCCTCTGGAGACCTTTTTAAGAATCCGCGTTACATTAGATACCTTCCAGT
This sequence comes from Platysternon megacephalum, assembly GCA_003942145.1. Taxonomy (NCBI): domain Eukaryota; kingdom Metazoa; phylum Chordata; order Testudines; family Platysternidae; genus Platysternon; species Platysternon megacephalum. The sequence continues at coordinate 3,398,157 of QXTE01000112.1, forward strand.
CATCTGGTACAGAGGCTGATTTCTTAAGCCTCTACTTCCCCTCCAAACCTTTGTCTTGTCTATTTACTTTGTAAGTTCTTTGTGGAAAGGACTNCCCCGTTTTAGAATCAACCACATTTATGACTGACCAATGCAGAGAGAAAAAAAAGTAATCAAATCTGAAGTCCATCAGGTAGGGTACCACAATGAGAACTTGTGATGGTCAAGGTAAGAGGAAGGATGGCAGAAAATTAAAGGGCAGGCCCAGAATAATGATGAAAAATCTTATATTTGTTGCTGACTTAAGTAGCTTTATTCACACTTTTTGGTATCCCATCCTGGAATGTTGAACATTCAAGATGCAGAATATGAAGATTAAGCAACAAAAGCATGAGCTTTCTCTTTCACACATTTCCCAAAGATAGCTGTCCCTGGAGCTCCTCTATGATGGATAGCGAAAAGGAGTTTACAGCCATTAACGTAGAAGTGAGATGCGTGTGCCTGGATTTTGTACATCTATCATGTCAAACTGACCGTTTGCTTTGTTGGTCACATGCATGCAGTCCAAAATAGGTCAGCTGATCCTGTGCAGTCTCAGAGGACAACAGATCTTCTGTTTGTGTCTAATAAAAGCTGATTTGCCTTCTTCTCAGGGCTGAAGTACTGCCACAGCCTTTTATTCTTACATATTCTGGAGAATGTGCTTTGTTTAGTGCCATGAATACTATACTTCTACTGCCCACAAACAAATTATGAATATTAATTATTGATAAAGTCTGTTGTACCTTGGCTTCAAACTATGTTAAACTCAAACAATGATGAACACTCAGAATGCTTTGCTGTTAAGGATAGTGTTAGGAGGATGCAATGTATTTCTGCTTTACTTTTCACCCAATGTATATTGTAATGAGAAATATTGTTTTCAAAGGTTTGGAGCAGGAGGTTGGGAATCAACACTGCTTGGTTTTATTCCTGGGTCTTCTACCTTGATGTGTTACCTTGGACACATCAGTTATAATCTCTTTGCTCTTGATGTAGATTTTTAGATGCAAACAACTCAACTTGACTACGCAGGGCAAGAACAATCTTTAATATTTAGCTTGTTATTCACTTATCTTAACTGAATTTTCATAAACTTATTTCAAGAAAAAAATTGCGATAAAAGGGGTAACCTCAGTTTCAGAAGAGTGCCACATTCCAAAGCCTTGTCTAAATAAAACCACATGGCCACAGAGTCCAAAAGGAAGGCTACTTGTAGAGACAGTATCTCAAAGATTTGGCTAAAATATACAGTGAAAATATAGTGTCTGCTGTTCATTTAGTGGTCTACCATTCACAAAACCCAGCGCAGCTAACACCTTGTGTGTGAATACTTTACCATTTTTGGGAAGTACCACTTCTTCTATGTTCGGTACAGGTGTTGGGTCCTCCATGTCCTTGGTAAGATCTTCTTGCTCATCCTCTTCTTTCTGACCTCGCCTTTTCCCATACAGTCCTGCTTGTCTAAAACAGATAAGACAAATTCTCTGCAAGTGATAACTTGAAGCTGTAGCTGTACCATATTTGTGATGATCCCACTAAACCTCTCAAGTTAAGAGGGTTGGGTCAGGAGATACCTCTATGGAAACACCGAGGTGCTGCAGGAAGTGGTCTGGTGACTTAGGAGATGGTAGCCTTCTCAAGTCAATATTAAAGTAACATCCTAGTAGGGGGCTATGGTGTAACTCCTGCATCCTGACCAAATTCCAGCTCAGAAAATTGGACTCTGTCCATTTAAATTCCTCCCACAGTTTCAAATGGATAGTCTTCTTAATTCCTTTTCTCATGCAGTGTTGCCTTGACATGTTGATATAACAGCTGCATTTCAGATAATTTGAGGTGCTAAAAATAGCACGTTTGTGGCCCTCATGTGTTAGTAAGATTAGAGAGGTTAGTGACCCAATTATACACATCTTTTTAAATTCTGTACCAGGCTCTGAAGTTTGCAGAAGATGTTACTATGCAGTCATGTAATTAACAATTTGCTGTCCCAAACCAAAGGCATTAAATATGAAAATGCTTAAAAACGATCTACAAATATTTTTTTTAAAATGGGACTTGGAATTCAAGTCTCATTTCTTCTGGTTTTGTTAGAGGACATCTTGGGGTTTTCAGAGCAGTGTGAGCTCTTATACCTCAGCTCGGAGTGGGGGGGGGGGTTAAACGTATAACAAAAATGTTTTTGTCCAAAATTTTCATTAGTCATTAAAGTTAAATAGGAGCAGCCAAAAATACAAACGAAAAACCAATAAAGTTTAAAAAGTCAACTATCAATCCCTTCCCCTCTCAGTTGCCAAACTTTAAATCTCTTGGTTCCTGCCATTTCACTAGTTCACTATTCAGAGTTTTAGGTTAAATGAGATCTGACCATCTAATGCAATTAACAGAAAAACCAAAACAAGATCCAAACCACACAACTGAAGACTTTTAGACAACTGAAGGGAAAAAGTTTCTTGACACCTTAGATGGCTGCTTCTCGGAGCAGCTAGTCCTGGAACCCAGAAGAGGAGAGGCAATTCTTGATTTAGTCTTAAGTGAAGCACTGGATGTGGTCCAAGAGGCGAATATAGCTGGATTGCTTGGTAATAGTAACCATAATATAATTAAATTAGGGCTGTTGATTAATCAGTTAACTCACGCAATTAACAAAAAAATTAATCGCGATTAAAAAATGAATCGGAATTATTTGCAGTTTTTTATTGCACTGTTAAACAGAATACCAATTGAAATTTATTAAATATTTTGGATGTTTTCTACTTTTTAATATATATTGTATTCTGTGCTGTAATTGAAATCAAAGTGCATATTTTTTATTACAAATATTTGCATTGTAAAAATGATAAAACAAAAGATAGTATTTTTCAATTCATCTCATACAAGTACTATAGTGCAATCTCTGTCATGAAAGTGCAATTTACAAATGTAGATTTTTTTGTTACATAACTGCACTCAAAAACAAAAGAAGGTAAAACTTCAGAGCCTACAAGTTCACTCAGTCCTACTTCTTGTTCAGTCAATCGTTAAGACAAATGAGTTTGTTTACATTTACAGGAGATAATACTGCCCTCTTCTTATTTCCTAGGTCACCAGAAAGTGAGAACAGGCATTTGCAGGGCACTTTTGAAGCCAGCATTGCGAAGTATTTATGTGCCAGATATGCTAAACATTCGTATGCCCATTCATGCTTCGGCCACCATGCCAGAGGACATGCTTCCATGCTGATGATGCTTGTTAAAAAAATAATGCGTTAATTAAATTTGTGACTGAACTCCTTGGGGGAGAATTGTATGTCCCCTGTTCTGTTTTACCCACATTCTGCTATATATTTCATGTCATAGCAGTCTCGGATGACGACCCAGCACATGTTGTTCATTTTAAGAACACTTTCCCTGCATATTTCACAAAACGCAAAGAAGGTACCAATGTGAGATTTCTAAAGATAGCTACAGCACTCGACCCAAGGTTTAAGAATCTGAAGTGCCTTCCAAACAGAGGGATGAGATGTGGAGCATGCTTTCAGAAGTCTTAAAGAGCAACACTCCAATGCAGAAACTATAGAACCCGAACAACCAAAAAGGAAAATCAACCTTCTGCTGGTGGCATCTGACTCAGATTATGAAAATGAACATGCGTAGGTCCGCACTACTTTGGATTGTTATTGAGCAGAACCTGTCATCAGCATGGATGCGTGTCCTCTGGAATGGTGGATGAAGCATGAAGGGACATATGAATCTTTAGCACATCTGGCAAATAAATATCTTGCGACGCCGGCAGCAACAGTGCCATGTGAACTCCTGTTCTCACTTTCAGGTGACATTGTGGAACAAGCAGCAGGCAGCATTATCTCCTGCACATGTAAACAAACTTGTTTGTCTGAGCGACTGGCTGAACAAGAAGTTGGACTGAGTGGACTTGTAGGCTCTAAAGTTTTACATTTTTTATTTTTGAATGCAGTTATTTTTTGTACATAAATCTACCTTTGTAAGTTAAACTTTCATGATAAAGAGATTGCACTACAGTATTGTATGAGGTGAATTGAAAAATACTATTTCTTTTGTATTTTACAGTGCAAATATTTGTAATAAAAATAAATATAAAGTGAGACCTGTACACTTTGTATTCAGTGGTGCAAGTGAAATCAATATATTTGAAAATGTAGAAAACATCCAAAAATATTTAAACAAACAGTATTCTATTATTGTTTAACAGTGTGATTAATCGCAATTAATTTTTTTTAATCACTTGACAGCCCTAAATTAAATTTAACATCCCTGTGGTGGGGAAAACACCACAGCAGTCCAACACTGTAGCATTTAATTTCAGAAAGGGGAACTACACAAAAATGAGGGAGTTAGTTATAGAGAAATTAAAAGGTACAGCACCAAAAGTGAAATCCCTGAAAGCTGCATGGAAACTTTTTAAAGACACCATAATAGAGGCTCATCTTAAATGTATACCCCAAATTAAAAAACATAGTAAGAGAACCAAAAAAAGTGCCACTGTGGCTAAACAACGAAGTACAAGAAGCAGCAAGAGGCATCCTTTAAAAAATAGAAGTTAAATCCTAGTGAGGAAAATAGAAAGGAGCATAAACTCTGGCAAATGAAGTGTAAAAATACAATTAGGAAGGCCAAAAAAGAATTTGAAGAACAGCAAGCCAAAGACTCAAAAAGTAATAGCAAAAAATTTTTTTTAACTGCATCAGAAGCAGGAAGCCTGCTAAACAATCAGTGGGGCCACTAGATGATCGAGATGCTAAAGGAGCACTCAAGGACGATAAGGCCATTACAGAGAAATTAAACCAATTCTTTCATCGGTCTTCATGGTTGAGGATGTGAGGGAGATTCCCAAACCTGAGCCATTCGTTTTAGGTGACAAATGTGAGGAACTATCCTAGATTGAGGTGTCATTAGAAGAGGAGGTTTTGGAACAAATTGATAAACTAAACAGTAATAAGTCACCAGGACCAGATGGTATTCACTCAAGAGTTCTGAAGGAACTCAAATGTGAAATTGCAGAACTACTAACTGTAGTCTGTAACCTATCATTTAAATCAGCATCTGTACCAAATGACTGGAGGATGGCTAATGCGACACCAATTTTTAAATAAGGCTCCAGAGGTGATCCCGGCAGTTACAGGCCAGTAAGCCTGACTTCAGTACCAGGCAAACTGGTTGAAACGATAGTAAGAACAAAATTGTCAGACACATAGATTAACATAATTTGTTGGGGAAGAGTCAACATGGTTTTTGTAAAGGGAAATCATGCCTCACCAATCTACTAGAATTCTTTGAGGGGGGTCAACAAGCATGTGGACAAGGGGGATCCAGTGGATATAGTGTACTTAGATTTTCAGGAAACAAAGGGTAGGAATAAATGGTCAGTTTTCAGAATGGAGAGAGGTAAATAGAGATGTCCCCCAGGGGACATCTGTACTGGGACTAGTCCTAGATAATATATTCATAAATGATCTGGAAAAAGGGGTAAACAGTGAGGTGGCAAAATTTGCAGATGATGCAAAACTACTCAAGATAGTTAACTCCCAGGCAGACTGCAAAGAGCTACAAAAGGATCTCGCAAAACTGGGTGATGGGACAACAAAATAGCAGATGAAAATCAATGTTGATAAGTGCAAAATAATGCACATTGGAAAACATAATCCCAACTATACATATAAAATGAGGGGGTCTAAATTAGCTGTTACCACTCAAGAAAGAGCTCTTGGAGTCATTGTGGACAGTTCTCTGAAAACATCCACTCAATGTGCAGCGGCAGTCAAAAAAGCAAACAGAATGTTGGGAATCATTAAGAAAGGGATAGATAATATATTGTCTCTATATAAATCCAAGGTACGCCCACATCTTGAATACTGAGTGCAGATGTGGTCGCCCCATCTCATAAAAGATATATTGGAATTGAAAAAGGTTCAGAAAAGGGCAACAAAAATGATTAGGGGTATGGAATGGCTGCCCTATGAGGAGAGATTAATAAGACTGGGACTTTTCAGCTTGGAAAAGAGACAACTAAGGGGGGACATGATAGAGGTCTATAAAATCATGACCATGAGGAGAAAGTAAATAAGGAAGTGTTATTTACTCCTTCTCATAACACATGACCTAGGGGTCACCAAATGAAATTAATTGGCGGCAGGTTTAAAACAAACAAAAGGAAATATTTTTTCACACAACGCACAGTCAGTCCTTTGCCAGAGGATGTTGTGAGGGCTAAGACTATAACAGGATTCAAAAAAGAACTAGATAAGTTCATGGAGGATAGGTCCATCAATGGCTATTAGCCAGGATGGGTAGGAATGGTGTCCCTAGCCTCTGTTCTCCAGAAGCTGAGAACGGGTGACGGGATGGATCACTTGCTGATTGCCTGTTCTGTTCATTCCCTCTGGGGCACCTGGCATTGGCCACTGTCAGAAGCCAGGATACTGGGCTAGATGGACCTTTGGTCTGATGCAGGATGGCAGCTCTTATGTTCTTTACCTTGTAAAAACCCTTTCAGGCCTTCTTCATAGATTAAAGCAACATAGAAGGGCAAAAATAAAATAAAAATCATTTGCAGGTCACTAATAATCAGCGAGGGCTGGTCTGCATTAGGAAAGTTGTACCAGTGTAGCTAACTGGATTAAAAATTCTCTCTAGTTATCCAGGTGCAAACTCCTCATTGTAGACATTTAAAATTTTTTGAACATTAAACAACTTAAATTGGTTCAGTTTAATTCAGTAATTTACAAGTGTAAACTAAAATGATGTAAGCAAAGTTTAAACCTTTATAAATGCATCTATGTACATAAGGGATTTGCACTAGTGTAATTAGATCAATCTAGGAACACCGGGAATACTTTTCTAATATGAACAAATCTTAAGTCTGACTGTTAATGATATCTGCCTCTCAATGGCGGAGTTCTCATTAGGTTTAGAATAAATGACTGCGCCAGACTTTGCTCCATCTGCAGGCAACACATTCCCCTTGGGTGAAGAAGAAATTCAATGTACAGCATTAAAAATTCATACATTCCAATTGCAATCACATGGTTACGTTAACAACAGTCTGATGTGGGGAGACGAATGGAGGAAGGTGACTTGTTTCAAGAGCTCTCTCTGCTCCAGTTTCAGCCTGAGCAAAGTTCATCTTTGGTTGTCTGATCCTGACACTCACCCTTTCTTTCCAGTCTTTTTCCTCGATTCCACGGGAGTGGGGGGAGGAGAAGGTGAATGCTTTCTTTTCCTGGTACTCGCTGCTGCTTTCCTGTCTCTTCTCTCAGGGCTACGGACAGGCTGTTAGAGAAGCAAAGTTGTCAGTCAGTACCAATTACCACAGCTCATTGAAACTAAGCAGACTGCAGACCTCTCCTAATACACCCTGCACCCAGGGTGCTAAAACAACAACACTGCAGCAGCAACCAAGTTCAGCTCCAGAATACCCACATCGCAATATGAAAAGTGGCCTGTACCATTTCTACAATTAACCTTTAACTGCTGGCATGGCCGTCTGCCACAGAAATGGGCTTTTAAAACACAGCAGGATCCAAATACAAACCTTTGACTTGTTTGAAGCACTGAGCCCACTCACAATGGGGAACGTTTGGCATTTAACCTTGAACTCTGAGTAACTTCTAGGAATAGCTAATGTTTTCAGTGTTTTCCCCAGTTATAGTGACAAGTGTGGGTTAGTGGTCTCAACATGTACTTCAGGCCAAAGAAATTTGGACATTAAGATCTTAAATTGCTTCTGTATCAATTTAGCCCCAATTTAAATTTGTGGGAGGAAAAGAAAAAGCAAAGTAGGCCCCCCCAGTTATATTTTTTTGGGGGAAAAAGACACCCTGCTGTGTCAAAGGGAAACACCAAGTGTGTCCATTTTCCAGAAGGGTGCGATACACATTCATTTACATGTGACCTTGTTACCATTAGCTCCTGAGAGACTAGCACCTAATTTAGCAGCTTTGATTCCCAAGAAGTCCGACTTACATGGCAGTAAAGAACATAATTGACACTGCTAAATCAACAAGTCACCCACCAACAGAGAAATACCATACCTCTTCATTCTTCATAGAGATTCGCTGGCGAAAACTCACTGGCTTCTTGTTCTCATCCACCTCATAATCCTCTTCATTCATCCATTCATTGAATATATCTGTGTCCAGAATCCATTTGGCATGAACCTAACAGCAAATCCAACAAATATTTATGTCAGTAAATAGACTCCCACTAATGCCATCCAATGAAGTGGGAGTCTAGTGCATCCGATGAAGTAGGTTTTAGCCCACAAAAGCTTGTTATACTTTTCCAGCATGACTGTGAACCACTGATAACTACTCTCCGGGAACAGTTTTTGCACCCACCTTATAGTAGCTCCATCTAAGCTGCATTTCCCTAGTTTATTTATGAGAAGGTCATGTGGGACAGTATCAAAAGCTTTACTAAAATCAAGATACACCACATCTCAAAGAACAGTTATGGAAAGGTTAGTAACAGTTTGTTTTCCTTCTGAGTACGTGCTGATGTCCATTCTATGTTAGGTGACTCACAAGCAGTACCCCAAGAGGTGGGCTCGGAGTTCATGGACTTGCTTACAGCAATACCATTCTCCTGAAACTGGCATCAACCTGGGCCTGTTGGGTGATGGCATAGCGAGATGCGAAGGTGTGTACTGATAACCGGATTGCAACCCTGCAGATGTCCTGGATTGGGACCTGTGCAAGGAACACTGCTAACAAAGCCTGGGCTCTTGTGGACTGAGCGGTTAAGATGGCTGGAGGTGGGACATTCGTCTGCATGTAGCACACCCAAATACAGATGGTTATCCAGGGCAAGATCCTCCGGGCTGACACATGTAGTCCTCTCACCCTTTTCAATACTGCTACGAAGAGTTGCATGGATCTGCGGAAGGGTTCAGTCCTCTCCATAGAAAAGGCAAGGGTATGCCTAATGAGTCCAATGAGTGAAGCCGCCATTCTTCAGAGTTCTTGTGAGGCTTCATGAAGAAAACTGGCAGGAAAATGGCCTGGTTGTTATAGAATTGTGACGCCACCTTTGGCAGGAAGGCTGGGTGGGGCTGCGGTTGGACCTTGTCCTTGAAGAACAGTGTGTAAGGAAGTTCTGATATAAGGGGCTTGGTTCCAGAGACCCTTCTGACCGATGTGATTGCTACCAAGAAGGCCACCTTCCAAGAGAGAAGCAGCAGAGGGCATGATGCTAGCAGCTCGAAAGGGGGGTGGGGGTGGGGAACCGTGAGTCTTGACAGAATCGGGTTTAAGTCCCATGGGGGTGGGAGGATCGGCTCATGAGGATAGAGCTTCTCTAGCTCCTTGAGAAACCGTACCATCATCTTGTGAGAGAACACTGACCTGCCGTTCACTGGATGGTGGAAGGCTGAGATTGCTGCTAAGTGCATCTTCATAAATGCGAAGGACAGGCCCTTCTGCTTTAAGTGGAGCAAGTAGTCCACGATACATTGAAGGGAAGATCGAGAGAGAGAGAGCTTGTTAAGATGCCCATGTTGAGAAGCGTTTCCACTTGGCAGGTAGGTAGCCCTGGTAAACGGCTTTCTATTGCCTAGACCTGCCGGACCTGTTCTGAGCAAGCTTGTTCTTCTGGGTTCAGCCACGCAGTGTCCACGCAGTTAGGTGCAGGGAGGCGAGGTTCAGTGAAGCAACTGGCCATGGTCTTATGAGATTAGGTCCAGACAGAGTGGGAGTGAGAGTGAAGATGCTACTGACAGATCAAGAAACGTGCCAAACCAGTGTTGGTGTGGACACACCAGGGCTATCAGAATAACTCTCTCCTTGTCTCATTTGACTTTTAGGAGAACCCTGTGAACCAGAGGGACCAGGGGAAAGGCACAGAATAGGAGATTTGACCATGGGAGCAGGAAAGCGTCGGAGAGGGAGCTCTGGCTGTGCCCACGCAGCAAGCAAAACTGATGGCATTTCCTGTTCTGTCTGGTAGTGAACAGGTCCGCTTGGGGAGGCCCCCACCTTTAGAAGATTAACCTGGTGACCTCTGGCTGAAGGGACCACTTATGGTATTAGGAAAAGTATCTGCTGAGGTGATCCACCAGTACATTCCGGGCTCCTGGGAGATGTGACCTCAAGAAGAATGGAATGCTTCCCGCAGTAGTCCCATAGACATAAGGCTAAAGATCGGACTCCTCCCTGCTTGTTGATATAGAACATGGCCATTGTATTATCTGTCAGGACTTGCACCACCTCGCCTGAGGTCTGGAGAAGGAACACTTGTACCACCCTGAGCTCCGTGACATTTATGTGCAGGGAGAGCTCTTGGGGCCAGAGGCCCTGAGTTTGTTGTGGTTGGCTCCCCACCCTAGGTCTGATGTGTCCGAGATTAAAACTACAGATGGTCGAAGGGTAGCAAAGGGCACCCCCATCATTACTGATCTTGGGTCTTTCCACCATTGCAGGGAGGCAAGGACATGGGGAGGAACTGTCAGTATAGAGTCCAAATGGTGTCTGCTGAGGGAATATACTGACGCTAGCCACATCTGGAGGGGCAGTCTTGCGTGTTGAACCACAACTACATGCCACGATGTGCCCCAGTAGCTTGAGGCAAACCCAAGCTGTCGTAATTGGGTGGACTATGACATTGGATATCAGGTCCGACATGGTCCGGAACTGGGCCTCTGGCAGGAAGGCCCTAGCTTGGACCAAGTCAAGCACTCCCCAATAAATTCTATTCTCTGAACTGAGACAAGAATTGACTTCTGTTTATCAGCAGGCCCAGTGCTCGGAAGATGGCTTGGGCTGTGCTGATGCTGTTCTGAACTTGAGCCTGCCAGCCTTTGATCAGCCAGTCATCAAGGTACAGGTAGACCTGGATGCCTCGCCATCTAAGGAAGGCTGCTACTACCACCCATACATTTCGTGAAAATCCGGGGGGCCACTGATAGGCTGAAGGGAAGAGCGGTGAATTGGCAGTGGTGCTGACCCCGAGATAAACCTGAGAAATCTTCTGTGACCACAGAAGATAGAAATGTGAAAATATGCATCCTTTAAGTCAAGGATGGTGTAACAGTCTCCTGGATCCAGGAAGACCATGCGGAACCTGTTTCTTGAGGTATCTGTTGCGATGACGCAGGTCCAGGATGGTCCAGATTCCCCCTTTGGGATTAGGAAATATCAGGAGTAAAAACCTCTTTCCTCTCAAATCTTGTGGAACACCCCCCCGCCTCCCATTTGTAGGAGGGACTGCACCTCGTGAGAAGGATCCCTGAAGAGGGACTGGGAAGGAAGGTCAGAGGGAGAGATGGATGAAAACTGAAGGGTACAGCCAATTGTCACTGTACTTAGAACACAACAGTCCGATGTTATGTATGACCATGCTGGGCTAAAGTGTGAAAGATGGTCCAAAAGTAAAAAGCGGAACGGACCCAAAATGGTGATTGGTACAGCATCCTTGTGTGCACCTTCAAAACACCTGCTGGGGCCCCCCAGAGTACCTCTGAGACCCTGAGGTGGATGAGAGTGGGTGGCACCATTTATAACCTTTCCCTTTTCCTTTGTAGAGCTCTTATCTTGGGGGCACCAAGAAACAAGGAGGCTGCTGGGGCCTGAAGTGCTTCCTGGAAGCCAGCAAAGCATAAAGGCTGAAGGATTGTAGGGTGGCCCTTGAGGAGCCTTCAAAGGGGAGGCCCTAGATGGACTGTTGGACCTTGTGAGGAAGCCCCGAGGACTGGAGCCAAGAACACCACCTCACGGTGACAGTGGAGGCCATTGTCCTGGTTGTCACGTTGGCTGCATTCAGAGCCACCTGGAGAGAAGTCGTAGCCACATTTTTACCCTCTTCCAAGAGGGCAGCAAACTCTTGCCTTGCATGTTGGGGCAGGGAGTCTTTAAATTTAGCCAATGAGTCCCACAGATGATAACTATTTCCCCAGCAAAGCTTGCTGGTTAGAGATAGGTAGTTGAAGGCTATCTATCTAATTAACCTTTCTACCAAAAAGGTTGCGCTCAAGTGGCGTTGCCTGTCCCTCGTTTGCTGCAGATGCCACCAGGGACCCTGGAGGAGGGTGTGAATACAAGTATTTGAACTCACTCACTGCCACATAATACTTTTTCTCTGCCCTCCGTGAGGTGGGGGATGTGTAAGGTCACCTTGGAGGAAGCTGCTGCAGCCAGGACCTCAGTAAGGCTGTGGGATGTCTTTAAGTTCCTCAATTTCCACTCAGGGTTTGCAGCTACCCATTTCAAAAGGGCCTGATGGGCCCTAAAATCGCCCTGCAAAATCAGGCTATTGGGTCCTGTGACAACCTTGTGTGGAGAGGATGAGGAGGAAGTTTGCACAAGAGGGGGGGGGTTCCCTCTTCTGCCTCAGCGATGTCCAAACGGGGTTGGTACCCGAGTTGGGGTCTGATGCTGAGTGAGAAGGAAGGGTAGCGTGCCTCCCAGAAACCACCGAGTAGGAGCGATGGGAGGGAGGACCCAGTGCCGGGGGAAATCCCCAGGGGTTCCAGTACAGCCACTGGCCAGGTGCCGGCAGGAGGACTGGTACTGAAGTCTGGTGGCGCATAGGCTGGATACCTGTGGTGAGCCTTAGGTTGCACATATGGTTCCCCTTCGGACTCAGAAGAGGGGTCTCTCTTGGACACCATGGAGGAGAGGTAGTCGATTCTGCCACCATGCGATGCCAAGGTTCCGGGGACCGGCAGTGGACCAGAGATGGTTGGGACACTGGGATCAGGGTTGGATTTCCTCTAGAGGGTGCCGGGGGCCCTGTGCCGGGAAGGAGCCTGACGCCCCTGTTCCTTCTTGCTTCTGGACATTGGAGCTGGAGTGTGTCCCAACAGAGCTGGGTGGGGACCAGGAGAGAAAGTAGGACTGCTTGAAAAGCCTCTGAGATCGACGGAACAGCCAAGGTGGCTTCCGGTTGTTGGCAGAGGGTCCCGCACCAGACTCATCGCTCTAGGCGGAGTTGCCGGTGCCATCATGGGAATGGAAGAGTGGCCCGGCATGGGTCTCACTGTGCTGCCTTCCCCCCTCCTCCCCACTTGTCTTTTTCTTCTCCAGTCAGCATCCTCTGTCAGTGCGCTGCTTTTTCCGCTTTTTCCTTGGCACCGGAGATAGTAAATAGTGCCAGAGCAGCACATCGCCCCAATGCCGAAGTGCTTGGTGTCGGATCAGAGCAGCTCTGCTCTGAGTCTGGAGTGAGGACAGCTTCCATGAAGATAGCCTTCAGCCTAATGTCTCTGCCCCTTTTAGTGCATGGTCTGAAGTCCCGACAGATCTGGCACTTGTCCTTCATGTGAGTCTTCCCCTAAGCACTTCAAGTAGTTGGAGTACAGATCACTCATGGGCATAGGTTTGCCATAGAAGGCATAAGGTTTGAAGCCCGGGGATCATGGCATGCCTGGCCCCGGGGGTGACTGAGTCCCTTGACGACAGGATCTATTTACACTATGTACAATAATATTAATTACAAAAACTGTACACACTAAACTATGATAACTAAGAACAAAGAGTGAGTCCAAAACCACTGGGAAGAAAGCCTTGCCAAAGCAAAAAGGGTTGGTCCAGCAACTATCATGGGCAGCAAGAAGGAACAGAGGGTTCGTGGCCGGCAGCACGACTTATACCGGCGTGAGCGCATGGCTCCAGAGGGCGCTAGAGCCAGCCCAACAGATACCACTAAGGGAAAAATCTCTGGCAACAGTGCACACAGCGTGTACACACCTAACATGGAATGGACATGAGCAAGCACTTGAAGAAAAAACAGTCTCAACACAGCTGTGAGGTAAGTGATATAAGGATCACATCGCCATCACTGAAATACAGCTACCTCTTGGATGAGACAAATTAGTTATCAGAGAACCTTGCAATGCTACATAACAATCGTGGGAAGTGAAAGTGCAANTTGGGTCTTTCCACCATTGCAGGGAGGCAAGGACATGGGGAGGAACTGTCAGTATAGAGTCCAAATGGTGTCTGCTGAGGGAATATACTGACGCTAGCCACATCTGGAGGGGCAGTCTTGCGTGTTGAACCACAACTACATGCCACGATGTGCCCCAGTAGCTTGAGGCAAACCCAAGCTGTCGTAATTGGGTGGACTATGACATTGGATATCAGGTCCGACATGGTCCGGAACTGGGCCTCTGGCAGGAAGGCCCTAGCTTGGACCAAGTCAAGCACTCCCCAATAAATTCTATTCTCTGAACTGAGACAAGAATTGACTTCTGTTTATCAGCAGGCCCAGTGCTCGGAAGATGGCTTGGGCTGTGCTGATGCTGTTCTGAACTTGAGCCTGCCAGCCTTTGATCAGCCAGTCATCAAGGTACAGGTAGACCTGGATGCCTCGCCATCTAAGGAAGGCTGCTACTACCACCCATACATTTCGTGAAAATCTGGGGGGCCACTGATAGGCTGAAGGGAAGAGCAGTGAATTGGCAGTGGTGCTGACCCCGAGATAAACCTGAGAAATCTTCTGTGACCACAGAAGATAGAAATGTGAAAATATGCATCCTTTAAGTCAAGGATGGTGTAACAGTCTCCTGGATCCAGGAAGACCATGCGGAACCTGTTTCTTGAGGTATCTGTTGCGATGACGCAGGTCCAGGATGGTCCAGATTCCCCCTTTGGGATTAGGAAATATCAGGAGTAAAAACCTCTTTCCTCTCAAATCTTGTGGAACACCCCCCCGCCTCCCATTTGTAGGAGGGACTGCACCTCGTGAGAAGGATCCCTGAAGAGGGACTGGGAAGGAAGGTCAGAGGGAGAGATGGATGAAAACTGAAGGGTACAGCCAATTGTCACTGTACTTAGAACACAACAGTCCGATGTTATGTATGACCATGCTGGGCTAAAGTGTGAAAGATGGTCCAAAAGTAAAAAGCGGAACGGACCCAAAATGGTGATTGGTATAGCATCCTTGTGTGCACCTTCAAAACACCTGCTGGGGCCCCCCAGAGTACCTCTGAGACCCTGAGGTGGATGAGAGTGGGTGGCGCCATTTATAACCTTTCCCTTTTCCTTTGTAGAGCTCTTATCTTGGGGGCACCAAGAAACAAGGAGGCTGCTGGGGCCTGAAGTGCTTCCTGGAAGCCAGCAAAGCATAAAGGCTGAAGGATTGTAGGGTGGCCCTTGAGGAGCCTTCAAAGGGGAGGCCCTAGATGGACTGTTGGACCTTGTGAGGAAGCCCCGAGGACTGGAGCCAAGAACACCACCTCACGGTGACAGTGGAGGCCATTGTCCTGGTTGTCACGTTGGCTGCATTCAGAGCCACCTGGAGAGAAGTCATAGCCACATTTTTACCCTCTTCCAAGAGGGCAGCAAACTCTTGCCTTGCATGTTGGGGCAGGGAGTCTTTAAATTTAGCCAATGAGTCCCACAGATGATAACTATCTCCCCAGCAAAGCTTGCTGGTTAGAGATAGCCTTCAACTACCTATCTAATTAACCTTTCTACCAAAAATGTTGCGCTCAAGTGGCCTTGCCTGTCCCTCGTTTGCTGCAGATGCCACCAGGGACCCTGGAGGAGGGTGAGAGTACAAGTATTTGAACTCACTCACTGCCACATAATACTTTTTCTCTGCCCTCCGTGAGGTGGGGGATGTGTAAGGTCACCTTGGAGGAAGCTGCTGCAGCCAGGACCTCAGTAAGGCTGTGGGATGTCTTTAAGTTCCTCAATTTCCAGACTCAGGGTTTGCAGCTACCCATTTCAAAAGGGCCTGATGGGCCCTAAAATCGCCCTGCAAAATCAGGCTATTGGGTCCTGTGACAACCTTGTGTGGAGAGGATGAGGAGGAAGTTTGCACAAGAGGGGGGGGGTTCCCTCTTCTGCCTCAGCGATGTCCAAACGGGGTTGGTACCCGAGTTGGGGTCTGATGCTGAGTGAGAAGGAAGGGTAGCGTGCCTCCCAGAAACCACCGAGTAGGAGCGATGGGAGGGAGGACCCAGTGCCGGGGGAAATCCCCAGGGGTTCCAGTACAGCCACTGGCCAGGTGCCGGCAGGAGGACTGGTACTGAAGTCTGGTGGCGCATAGGCTGGATACCTGTGGTGAGCCTTAGGTTGCACATATGGTTCCCCTTCGGACTCAGAAGAGGGGTCTCTCTTGGACACCATGGAGGAGAGGTAGTCGATTCTGCCACCATGCGATGCCAAGGTTCCGGGGACCGGCAGTGGACCAGAGATGGTTGGGACACTGGGATCAGGGTTGGATTTCCTCTAGAGGGTGCCGGGGGCCCTGTGCCGGGAAGGAGCCTGACGCCCCTGTTCCTTCTTGCTTCTGGACATTGGAGCTGGAGTGTGTCCCAACAGAGCTGGGTGGGGACCAGGAGAGAAAGTAGGACTGCTTGAAAAGCCTCTGAGATCGACGGAACAGCCAAGGTGGCTTCCGGTTGTTGGCAGAGGGTCCCGCACCAGACTCATCGCTCTAGGCGGAGTTGCCGGTGCCATCATGGGAATGGAAGAGTGGCCCGGCATGGGTCTCACTGTGCTGCCTTCCCCCCCCCCCTCCCCACTTGTCTTTCTTCTTCACCAGTCAGCATCCTCTATCAGTGCGCTGCTTTTTGTGCTTTTTCCGCTTTTTCCTTGGCACCGGAGATAGTAAATAGTGCCAGAGCAGCACATCGCCCCAATGCCGAAGTGCTTGGTGTCGGATCAGAGCAGCTCTGCTCTGAGTCTGGAGTGAGGACAGCTTCCATGAAGATAGCCTTCAGCCTAATGTCTCTGCCCCTTTTAGTGCATGGTCTGAAGTCCCGACAGATCTGGCACTTGTCCTTCATGTGAGTCTTCCCCTAAGCACTTCAAGTAGTTGGAGTACAGATCACTCATGGGCATAGGTTTGCCATAGAAGGCATAAGGTTTGAAGCCCGGGGATCATGGCATGCCTGGCCCCGGGGGTGACTGAGTCCCTTGACGACAGGATCTATTTACACTATGTACAATAATATTAATTACAAAAACTGTACACACTAAACTATGATAACTAAGAACAAAGAGTGAGTCCAAAACCACTGGGAAGAAAGCCTTGCCAAAGCAAAAAGGGTTGGTCCAGCAACTATCATGGGCAGCAAGAAGGAACAGAGGGTTCGTGGCCGGCAGCACGACTTATACCGGCGTGAGCGCATGGCTCCAGAGGGCGCTAGAGCCAGCCCAACAGATACCACTAAGGGAAAAATCTCTGGCAACGGTGCACACAGCGTGTACACACCTAACATGGAATGGACATGAGCAAGCACTTGAAGAAAAAACAGTCTCAACACAGCTGTGAGGTAAGTGATATAAGGATCACATCGCCATCACTGAAATACAGCTACCTCTTGGATGAGACAAATTAGTTATCAGAGAACCTTGCAATGCTACATAACAATCGTGGGAAGTGAAAGTGCAAGGCAATGGGAGGGGGAGGGGGGGTATAAAAATCAGCAGACCAGGAATTTGCCTCTATTACACCAAATGCCCCAGGGGCATTGGTTCAAGTACTACAGAAAGTGGTGTGGGGATTCAAAAAGCACTCTTCTCTCAGTACTGAATAAGTGTGTTTTCAGAAAGAGTCTGTATAGCTATCTGTCTTGGATGGTTTAGACACAACAAACCCTGCATCTTGGTGAGGGGTTAGACTAGATGACTCTATGGTTCTATGAATGCCCAATACGCTGTTAAAGGAACTGTACTACTGGAATTGCCAACTTTCAGAGGAGACACTGTGATGGGATGAAACAGATAGGAAAGCGTTATGAACTGCTTGCCTGTCACATAACTCAGCTGGGATTGAAGAAAGGGGTGTGTCATTCTTTCAAGACTAAGAGGCCTGGGGAAAGACCTCTGGTCTGCAACCTGCTTTGATCAGGGGAATTTATTTGTTTTGTGTTACTTCATATTTTGTGGGTTTAAAAAAAAAAACAAAAAAAACCACAAATAAACTTATGCCCTTAGGCAAGGGCCTGAAACAGACTCCAGCGTGGCACTGATCTTTCCTGGGCTGGAGAGATACTGATTACCTGTGGGGATTAAAAATATCATGGCACTTTTTCAGAGTCTCGAAGCCAAAAGGGACCCACTGTGATAATCTAGTCTGACCTCCTGTATAACACAGGCCACAGAACTTCCCCAAAATAATTCATAGAGCAGATCTTTCAGAAAAACATCAAATCTTGATTTAAAAATCGTCAGTGATGGAAAATCCACCACAACCACTGGTAAATTGTTCTAACAGTTAGTTTACTCTCACTGTTACAAATGTATGCCTCATTTCCAGTCTGAATTTGTTTAGCTTCAACTTCCAGCCACTTCTGGCCAGATAGCCCATACAGCAGGCTCGGATCGAATTGCTCAATAAATCCACAGACTCAGTTTTTAGCCTCAGGCTCATACCAGGCCTTTAACACAAGGCCTTATATCTCAGGCCCTCTTTCTACTACAGCATCATACTTCCAAAACACCCTCCATAAAAGCACCTCAGGATACAACATACTTAAATAGCACTTCAGAACAATTTTTTTAAAGGCTCTCACCTTCCATGGTTTTTCTGGAATTGGAGCATCTTCAATTTCAGCTTCAATGTCAGTAGCATGAACCCAAGTGTCATAGCTAAAAGGGAAACCAGAAGAGAAAAAATGAATTGGTCCTCTTGGTTGTTCATCTCAAAAATCACTGGCAAGAGCGTTTGTTGAACCATCAAAGCATGTTCAAATCATACCACTGGGACAGAATGGTGTCAAGTTATTTTCTATCAAAAGAACATTTGCTGGCTTCTCTCAGAGGAATGTTCGGAAAAAAATGCAGTGGAAAAAAGGAGTGGTTCAATCCAGCTGATGCAATACAGAAATTTACATTTCTGAGTTAGAGATTTATAAAAGCTCACAACAGTGAAATTATATATTTTCTGATAATTCCAGGTTTCGGTGGTGTTTAAGGAATTCCTGAGTGAATTCCTATTTCTCTGCACCATTAATTTATTAAGTTGCCCCCATGTTTCTTAACCTTATCTATTTTAATTAAGATTCATTAGACACTGAAAATAAAGGGCAGCAATACAATCTATCCCACAAGCCTCTAGTTCTACAGAATCCATCTGACCATTATTTTCCTGTTTCACCAAATTATGTGCCATCCCAAAAAATGGCTGCTTGCAACAGTTCAACCAAAAAAAAGTCAGATAACTTTGTAATCAACACTAGGCATGTGATAAAGAGCCCAAGCAGGCCACAGCATTTCTTTGCTCTCACTTTAATTGGCTGGATTGCTCTGATTTTTATATGGACACAGTTGGTACACAGAACTGAATATAACTGATGTAAAAATAAAAGTGTACTAAAAATGCTTTATTGCAAAATGAAGATGTAATTAGGAAGTGTGGTCCCTCCCCCCGCGAATTTGGTGTTCACTTCTGCTGGACACAGACACACAACCACTGTTGAAATCAACGAGTCCTGCAAGCATACCACAGCAGACATTTTGGCCCTATGGAGGGATTTTTTTCAATAGAAATTTTACATTTAGGTTTGCAGATTCCTGGCACAAAGGCCATTTACACCAAGCTGTGATTGAAATCTATACAATTCCATGGGAAAATTTAGACTTACTTTCATGCTGGTTATTGGATGGCTGTAATGAGCATGCTTATAAACGAATTCTTATCTGCTGTAAATTTTCCATCTCATATTCAGACTACAAAGCATGGTGCAATTAAACTCTAAACAGTGCCTTTGAGAAGTAAGTTGGTGGGGTTGTATATTTATTTAATAACTTTCAATCCAATTAGGTCAGTATATAAAAGTGTGGTTTTTTGTTTTGTTTTTTTTAATATTAAGCATACACACAACCAACACAGAAAGCTACCTGGGATCTGAAAATATAGTTGTATTCTGCCTCTTACATCACACCATCAGTAATAAAGATCCTCAGCTAACAGCTGTAGTTAATTGTGGTTTTAACAAAGAGGGCAATTAATCATTGGAACAAATTAACAGAGAAGTGGTGGATTTGCCATTTCTTGATATCTTCAAATCAATTTCAGGAAGACATGCTTTAGTCAAACACAAGTTACTGGGCTTGATACAGGGGTAGCTGGGTGAAGTTTAATGGCCTGTGATATACAGGAGGTCAGACTAGATGATCTAAGGGGCTCTTCTGGGTTTACGATCTATGAAAATACAAAATGGGATTAGACGGTGACACATACAAAATGGGAAATGACTGCCTAGGAAGGAGTACTGCAGAAAGGGATTTGGGGATCATAGTGGATCACAAAATAAATATGAGTCAACAGTGTCACATTGATCCAAAAAAAGCAAACAATTGTGGGATGCATTAGCAGGAATATTGTAAGCAAGATAGAAGAAGTAATGCTTCTGCTCTACTCTGCGCTGATTGGGACTCAACTGGATTATTGTGTCCAGTTCTGGACACACCTTTTCAGGAAAGATGTGGACAAATTGCAGAAAGTCCAGGGAACAACAACAAAAATGACTAAAGGTCTAGAAAACGTGACCTATGAGGGAAGATTTTAAAAAATAGGTCTTTAGTCTGGAGAAGAAAAGATTGAGGGGGGACATAACAGTTTTCAAGTTCATAAAAGGTTCTTACAAGGAGGAGGGAGAAAAATTGTTCTCTAACATCTGAGGATAGGATAAGAAGCAATGGGCTTAAATTGCAGCAAGGGAGGTTTAGGTTGGACATTAGGAAAGACTTCCTATCTGTCAGGGTGGTTAAGCACTGGAATAAATTGCCAAGGGAGGTTGTGGAATCTCCATCATTGGAGACTTTTGAGAGCAGGTTAGACAAACACCTGTCAGGGATGGTCTAGAGACTCTAGATAATACTTAGCCCTGCCTTGAGTGCAGGGGACTGGACTGTCCTACGATTCTATGAAAAGGCACTGGACTGGGACTCAAGAGATTCAGGGTAAATTACCAGGTCTATCACAGACACGGAAGGAAAAGGTGCCATATCACCAGTCCATAACCACTGGCAGTATCACATTGAGCAGCTGTATTGCTGTGTAGATTTTAGTCTTAGGCTATGTCTACACTGTGGAGCTTATGCCAGCACAGCCCTCTACAGTATACACAGCCTGTATTGACAGAAGTTTTTCTGTTGGTGTAGGAACACCAACTCTCTGAACTGCATTAGCTACATTAACAAAAACAATCTGCTGTCAACATAACTGCGCCTACACTGGAGATTTTGTCAGCAAAGCTCTGTCAGTTAGGGGTGTGTTTTAGTCACACCCCGACACACACAGCTATGCCAATATCACTTTCAAGTGTTATTAGAGTGAACAAAATCTCTTCTCTCTAGTTCTGGGTACTGCAAGAATTACTAAGTCACTAGGAGGCCATATAGCATGAGACCAATGCTGTGTGTTGGGTGTTCTAGCCTGTGTTGTACAGTCATTAAAAACCCCCGGAAACAATCCAATCAGATGGTGTGCAAAATGGTGAAAAGGGGGAAGGCGGGGAGGGTTTAAACTTTTCTTTTACATGAAACCAACGGGCCTGACCCTGTGGCATTATTCTGTAAGACTAGAAAATAAGAGCACAACTACAGGCCATACAAAGCTGGGATGTCACCATTTTGTTCTGAAAAACAATGTGAAAATTCACTAAACTTAATCACAGCTGCAGAGCAGAAGGTGGTTTGACATCAGGAGAAATAAGACGCGCGAAACCAAGAGGAACAGTTCATCTGTATGAAATGATGGATTAAATCATCTGCAATTTCAAACTTCTAAGAGTTAACACTTCTCTTTTTTAACAAGCTTTTTCAGGATTTAGAGATGAAGGGTCTCTCCCCTCCTCCTTTCTTTACCTGTCTGGGTAAAAGCCCCAGTGCACCAACACCTGCTTATCTTTCTTCATCACAGGTCTCAACCATTCATCTGCAAAACAAAAAAACAAAGTCAGATTGAGATAGTGAGCTAACTCAAGCAGTGGGGCCCTGCCATAATAAGAGCAGTATTTATTTCAGTCACCTCTACCAAATGTCAGAGGAGGCAGGGAAGCTGCAGGCTGTTTTTTAAGATACATTTCTTTAATTGAACTACAGTGTGCTCAGGGTAAGCAGCAAGATATCATTAGCTTCCGTTTGGACTCTGCATCTGTCCTAAAAACCCTACTCCTGGCCTTTGGACAAGATCTGCAGTGGGCCATTAGAAATGCAAGATCCGCAGTCCTGAGTAGCAGAATGAGATAGGTAAAGAGTAGAGCTGCTGCAAACATAGGGCATCTGAGCAGCCTTGTTGCCACACTACAATTTAAAGAAAGAGTCTTTTTTTTTTTTTTTTAAATAAAGGCCTACTGTATTCCTTTTAGGCCTCTATAGATTCATAAATGGACCCACTGCCAATTTGTCCACAAGAATAAACCCACTTGAAGAGTTCAAGTCTCCATTGCTGGCATTGCATATACACTGCAGACTTTAACCCTGAGGTCACTGGCTAATCCCCAGAGTTTTAGCACCCTGGTGACTGGTCAGTGTGTAAAGGCTTGAAAGTGGTCACTTGAAGGCACTGTACTAGAGGAGGAGGATTTCTGGCTGATGGGAGGTAGAGCTGGGTTAAGACTTGCCTGCCCTTGAAAACTCTCCCTCTCCCAGCCTGCCCCCCAATTCTAGCTGGTCGTCTCTCCCTGCCTGCTGCTAGTTTCTAACTCTAACATATCAGGCTGAGAACCTGGTATGGAGCATAGAACAGCTCCTGCAGCACAAGGTTCAGTAAGGTGCTGCTTAAAAGGCACAAGTAAGGTGGAGAGAGCCAGGAAGTCTAGTTCCCCAGGACAAATATATCTGTTCTAACTATTGTAAGGTTTGAAGACCAACCCTTTCCCTCTGGAAGTTTTTCTTGTGAATTGGAAAATATCTGTCCCACCGCCCCACTGTGTCCTTGTCAGAGCTCTGAATAGCCAGTCACTCATTCCCCTAGTTTGATTTATACCCATCAGCCTGTTTCACAGGAATTAAACTTCCAGATAAAGTGTACCAGATACAATCCTTAAAAATGCTCCTCTTTCAGGAAGATGGTTTTGAAGTGAGAAATACTAGACTTACATGAGAGAAAATTCATAGATTCTAAAGCAAGCGGGGATCATTATGACATCTATTTGACCTCCTGTATAGTACAGGCCATAGAACATCCCCAAAATAATTCCTAAAGCATAACTTTTAGGAAAAGAGTGTGCTAACTCAGCAGAACTTCCAAGGCAATGCTGACCTAGTAAGACTAGTAATCCAATTCTTGTTTCCTTCACGCAGAATGCTGTTACTAAGACACCTGCAATGACAATTGGTGCTTGGATACTGGCCAAACCGGGACAATGAAAATGAGGTTTTGCTTATCTTGCAGAAAGAGCATGAGCATGGTTCCAACACAGTTAGATAGGTATCTGGCACTACAGAGTCAATAGTGGTTTTTCCGAATGACGCTAGCTGTTTCTAAAAGGTGTCTTAAAATATTAATTCCCCCTCCCCCCCATGGCATTGGAGAAGGGGGAGAGGTGTTTAGAAATTTGGAGAACACTATCCATCAAACTGATTTTTAAATGGTAGGTTAGATTGAGAGTCTGAACTATGCAACAGTATTTCTTGAGTTCATGGCTCCATTGCAGTCAAGCTGTCCCTGAAGCTCAGTAAAGTCGGGACTTAAACAGAGCCATGTATCTCTATCTAAGAATATAGTTGCAAGTTCGCCACAGATGTCAAACTGCGCTCATCCCTATTCAGGAAACAAATGGATTAAAGAGAGCTTCTGAACACAAATGAGGTAGTTATGTACCAGCGTTATGCCCCTCGGAGTGCAAAACACATTCATCCAAGGGATGCCAAAGGATAAAACACAACATTGCTGCAGTCTACACAGAGCTAAACACTCCCATCTAGTGGAAATCAGATGCCAGGGCATAACTCAACGCTATTTCAGCTTTCTTTGTGATATGTTGCATCAGGGAAATCCAGTTCCACAGAAAAAGTTAAATTGGACAATGACATTTGAAAAAGGCTTTGTATAGCAACCATCACTTTAGCAGTTAAGTGTTTTAGTTACAAGATTCATAGACAAACTCTGTATGATTTACCATCATCCAGTGAGGTAGGATTAGGATAAATATGGTGGGTGGCCTTTGCCTTCTCATCAGTGACGGTTCCCTATGGAAAAAAGTGAAACACTGCTTGAGAATCCATAGCTATACAGAAATAACTTCCTCCTACAAACAGAAAAAACTTTCCATTTCAGAAACATTAATGGGTGATTTTAGTTATAATATAGTAAGATCCAGAACCTAAGTGCTCAACCCAATTACTTCCAATATTCTAAAGGTATCAGAAAAGTAGGTTACTGTTCATCTTTTGGAGGTTACCTCTTTCCCCTAACTATGCTTTTCTATATTTGAAGGAGGATTGCTTCTGGCACACCATCCTGTCTCCATCTGGTATCGCCTTGGCCCTTCTCACCTCAATCTTTTCTTTCCTCTCACTGCTTTTCTCTTTCTTTCCTCATTCTTCACTTTCCCAAATCTCAGTCTATGCAAGTCTATTGTGTACGTTCCTATGAGAAGATACCCATAATTGTGTTTGAATATAAACACACTTTGATCCAAACTGTAATTTTAAAGTGACACTGTCAACTTGATTTATTTTTTTTAAATAGACTAAAAAAATTCCAATTTCTGATGGATCCCCCTTTAAATAGCATGTCCTGAACTTTAAACAAACCTGAAAAAGAGTTCCTTTTAAAAAAAAAAAAAAAAAAAAGAGGGCTGTTCTGCTGCTCCTTCAATGTTTAAAAGGATCTGTTTAACAAGGGAAAAGACAACTATGAAGGAGAAAACAATGACACTGACAATATTCAAAGCTCTGTCAAATGCTCATAGTAAATTATAAAAGATATGCTATTTTCACTGACTTCTTTGTCAGAGTAATTTTAGGTGTTACTTGTAACTGTAAAAGATAAACATGTCTGTCTGAAATTGTGTATTTTCAAGTTGATAGTGTCCATCTGAATATTATAATATTCAACTGTTTATTGCTTTAAAAAAAAAAAAAGGTATTTGTTAACTGAGGATGCCATATTGCTTGACTGGTGTATCTATAATACAAAATTGCCTTTCCTCTGCACTAAAAACATCAAGATTACCCAACATACTACACAGAGCCTCACAGTCACTACACAGCAGACAGAATCATACCCAAGGGACAATCGGACTCTACAGATATATTTCTTCAAAAATCTATGGAATTTTTCTTAGCTGGAGGGAGATGTATTTACAGAAATGGAAATGTTGTATAGCATTTTTCACACAAACTGTATTCCAAAACATATTTTACAGAATTAGATACTAGGACAGTAGAGAGCATATGGTTAAGTTACAGGAAACAGAATGATGAATAAATCAAAGCATTCAGCAGACAAGGCTACCATCTGCAAAGCGAAAAGAGTTAGGAGACCTATGCATGGGAGAAGAGACGCATTTAAGGTGAGAGCAGAGTATGAAAGAGATACCACCAGAAGGCTGTTCAGATGGCAAAGTAAATCCCATTCTCCTAAAATTTACTACTTTACACTTACATAGCCCATTTCACATCTCAAACTCCTTTTTATACATGAAGGAGTTAATCATCATCCTCCCAGTGAAGAAGGTAAGTATTATTGCCATTTTAAAGACAGGGAAACTGAGATAGATGCTTAAGTGACTTGCCTAAAAACACACAGAAGTCTGTAATATAGCCAGGAATAGAACCTAGACCATCCTCTACCCAGGTGTGCATTGGCCACAAAAACACTCCTTTCTCTATACCGGGGATGAGCACCTTTAAGAAGAATAGGGCCACAAAATCCATTAAAACCCTTTGGTGGGCCCAACATTCTTTTAAAGAGGTTATATATTGCATAACTCAGAAACGTTTGCCACAATATAACATGTTAACATACAGTTAACCCTGTATTAACACTGTAAAACCAAAGCGTTATCAAAATAAGTCCCTTTTAGCACAACCTTGAATTTTTTTTTAAGAAGATTCAACCTAAATCTTTCACTAACTTTTTTTCAGTGTCCAGAAGAGGAGGGGGATTAATAAATGAAAACAAAAAATAAAAATATCTTCATGTTTTTCTCTGCTGTTTATCATTGTTACAGCACCTTGACTGTCAGAGTGAAACTCGAGCTTGAGAAAGGCACATCTATATCATAAGCAGGAAGAGTTTCATCAGTCAGTTGGTTCCTTCCTTAGACTTCAAATGATTCAATGTAGAAAAGTTACTTTCACAAGCATAAGTAGCCCCAAACACAGAACACAATTTCAGTGACCACTCTCTCAGATTTGGGAAATGGGATTCAGGAAGCAGTTTCCAAAACTGAATGCCCCTTTCATCCTTCTTTCCAAAAAAAAAAAAAAAAAAAAAAAAAGATTAGCCTGCAGTCTGCTCAGTTCTAGTTGGTGTTCATTGACAACAGATGCAAATGAATCATTAAAATGGATGAGGTGAGGTCAAAGACTTTCAAAATCCTTAACACATTGGTGGGAATTAAGCTGCAGCATTTCAATGTCAGTAAGTGTACCCGCTAAACACGGACTTGGCACGCTTGTCGTTTCAATGCAAATGCAGCACATATTGTAAAGTGGCCAAAATCCAAACCCAACCGGAGAGTCTTAAAAAATTCAAGCTTACTCAGAAACCACCCAGGTGAGCAATGAAATCCAACATATCTGGTCCATGCCTTGCAATTTCAGATTCAAATGTCAGGTTTTATCAGCCAAAAATGCCTTATTACAGAAAAACAGAATCTTCCATTTTTCCCTGAAACTCCCTAGTATCAGAACTTGCAGTGTTTTTCAAAAAGGTGACAATATCCCCTCAAAGTGCAAATAACCTGTCAAGAGAGACAAAATGGGTGAGGCAATATTTTTTTATTGGACCAACCTCTGTGTAAGCTCGAAAGCTTGTCTCTGTCACCAACAAAAGATATCTCACCCACCTTGTCTCTCTAATATCCTGGGACCCACAGAGCTACAACAACACTGCATACAATGATCTCTTAAGAGATTTATCATGATTCATCCATCATACTTCAGTGTATGGCTCCAAGTCGCCATACTTTACATACACTTCACTGAGAAAAGCCACAATTTGCTATTGTTGCCACCTCAGATTATGTTTGTAACTTTCATGACCACATTCATGACATGATCGAAGTTCAGTGATTTTCCACACAGCGACTTTTGATGAATAATGCAGTGCAGTGTTGGGCAATTCACTTCACTGTGCTTCAACAAATGTGCAAACCCGACCTGTGATGTACACATAGTAGGTGGTCTGTTCGTAACAGCAGCAGGCAACTTTTTGAAAATCTGCAACAGCCTCCTGAACTGCACCAAAAATATCTGGGCCCTTTCTTGTTCTGTGTAATGAGGCTAACTTCATAAGCTCTTCATGCACGTTAAAACTAGTGTAAATCGTCTGGACATGTGTCAGATGCAGGTCAGCTACTGATATATCTGTACTCTAGTGTCAAAAGAAAAGAACAATTGAGCATAATTTTGATTATCTTTTCTTCTACATGTTCATGCATATCTGAAACTCTTTGCAAAACTATACATTGAGAAAGATATAGTTTTGAATTTTTTTTTTTAAACCATTTTCTCATCAAGTGGAAATGCCTTTTCCATTTGCATTTCACATCGACCATTAGCAGTATATTTGTCATACTCGGCATTGCGATTGGTGCTGTAGAAATGGTTCAAGTAATATTCTTTTGTCACTGCCATGACTTGCAAACAAATGAGGCACTGAGGCTTATGTCCATTTTCAGTAAAAAGATATTCACGTTCCCACTGTTCATGAAAGACCTTTCTTTATAATTTTATCATGAGTTAAAAAAAATTAAGACAAAAGTATCAGCCACGGGTTTGTCAATGCACCACTTCCCACCACACTTGTGGTGCAGTGGATACAGACCTGATGTTTCAGGGTATTGAATTTCCTTGTATTCAGCATATATGCAACCCAAGGAAGCACACAACCAATCCCCCAGTGATCAGTCTTCCACATTGAAACAAGCATTTTATACTCTCAGTATGTTTATCACAGAAAAAAAGTTGAGCAATAAAAATAAATGTCACAGCAGAATAAGTCATCTGTTAACTGATGGCAGGCCAAATAAAATGATCTGGAAAGAGGAATGCAGTCCCAGGCCACCAGTTGCCCATTGCTCCTCTATACTATTTAATTTTTGGAAGCCCAATTCTAAAGTAATATCTCTACAGTTGTCCTTTATAAACAGCTGCAAAAACTTAACCTACAAAAATGCAAGGCTGCTACCAACATCTGTTACCTGGTGACGTTTGACAATGTCCTTTAGTTTATTAGCCAACTTCAATTCGATATCTGGAATGAGGTAGATTGTTGGTCTGCTCAGACAATTATTCTAGAGAAGAAAAGACAAAACTTTAAATCAGAAACTAGTGGATCAAAGGCATGAACCCATCAGGGATTAATTACTGTATTAAACATTACTGCTTGACAAACACTAATGCAAAGGTTCTGTGCAGAGTCTAACTAGGCATTTTAGTGCCCGTGGCAAGCAAGCATATTTGCACCCCCTAGAGGTGATGTGTGGGTGGGTGGGGACATGGGGTCATGTGCCCCCCCTCTCCCAGTTTCTGCCTTCCATTTAGCAGAGAGGTTTTCAAACTGTGGGGGCATGCCCTACAGTTTGAGAACTGTTGCCTCCTGCCAGGAGCTGACGGATCAGAAGCTGGTGGGAGCTGGAGCACTGGCTGACTGGCTGCTCAGCAGCCCTCTCTGCCCTTTTCCCTGAGCTGGGCCACCTCTGCACAAATGGGCACTCCCCAGGCAGGGTGGTCAGCACAGCTCTGAGTTGTGCCCCAACATGCTTTTGCCTCTCCCCTAAAGGGGCCCGGCACCACCCCTGGAGCTGGTCCCTGCCAATGGAGCCCAGCTGCCATGAGATGCTCCAGTAGTGTCAGGGCAGCAGTATGCAAGTGCCTTCGGGAACATCTCATGGCAGCTGGGCTCCGCGGATAGGGGATGGCTTCAGAGGATTTCACCGGCCAGTGCTGGGCTCCATCGAGGGACAGGCAAGAGTGTGGTGGACGGAGCTCTGCCTGGGGAGCATCCAGCTGTGCAGAGGCAGCCTGGCTCGGGGAGCAGGGCAGGGAGGGCTGCTGGGCTCCCACCAACTTCCAATCCCAGAGTTTGAAAACCCCTGTGCAAAATGGAAGGCAGAAATTGGGGGGGAGGGGGGAAAAAGAGAGAGAGGGACACGACATGTGACCCTGTGACACTCCCCATGCTGCCCCGTTTTTTCGCACCCTGGGTGGCTGCCCTGCTCACCCCGCCTGAGTTCTGTGCACCAGCATGTTCTTGGCCCATTGAAGAAAATGGAAAGTTTCTCAACTTCACTATGCTTTGGATCAAGTCCTGAGCATGCTACTGTAAATGGAAAATTAACACCATGTTCGATACATCCAGACTAGGATCTCACCCTACAGCACTAGTGTCTACAGATTTCTACATTACCTAGGACAGTGGTTTTAGCCACACTAGATGTTTATTTTAAAATAAAGTGAATATCCAACTACCTTTAATCAAATCACAGCAAAACAATTTATTCTAAAATGTCAAAAAAGAAGAGTGTCACTTTTGGGGTTCTTTCCCTCCTGTTTCTGATTTTGCTAAATACTTGAAAAGTACATCTTGAAAGTAGTACAAGCAAGAATATTGGCCTAGACCAGGGGTAGGCAACCTATGGCACATGTGCCGAAGGCGGCACGCGAGCTGATTTTCAGTGGCACTCACACTGCCCGGGTCCTGGCCACCGGTCCGGGGGGCTCTGCATTTTAATTTAATTTTAAATGAAGCTTCTTAAACATTTTAAAAACCTTATTTACTTTACATACAACAATAGTTTAGTTATATATTATAGACTTATAGAAAGAGACCTTCTAAAAACGTTAAAATGTATTACAGGCACGCGAAACCTTAAATTTGAGTGAATAAATGAAGACTCGGCACACAACTTCTGAAAGGTTGCCGACCCCTGGCCTAGACCGTACAGATTATCATAGGAAACAATCACTGACACAGTAATAAACTTAATTTTAAATTGACCTGCTCTGGTGGGGAAGTGAGTAGATCACTGTAATGGCACAAGGACAAGGGATGAGTAATGGGATACAGAGCTTTTCCACCTCTAGGCCAATGATTCAAATTTCACTCTGGACAGGAATGAGCTGCTACCATATGGTAGCTGTTCTGCGGCTCACACAAAATGAGTTGGAGTTTCAGTCCATTTACTAGTGGAGAGGTATTATCAGAAACAAAACGAGAACTTTCACCCTTGCTGGCAGTCTCAGACGAGCCAAGGGTGGACTTTGATGAACAAAATTATCTGCACACTCCTCAAGGTGGTCCCTCCAAGTCAGGATTGAGGCACATTGGTGGGATGTTGAAATTTCTATTGCTGCTGCTCGTAATGTACTTCTACACCTGCCCTTATAACCCAGCACCTTTCAAGAGCAGTAAATTCACTTTTTGCCTTAACGTAAGTGGCCAGGCTTTTGCAAGAATAGTTCTGTTTCACAAATATTTATAACTTCTTCATTTCCTAAATTCTAAAGCACAATGTTTTAACCTGTTAAAGATACTGGATTGTAGATGCTCAATTTTATTTTAAAATTAAAAAATAGTTGTTTAACAATTTTAAAGCTCAAAATTATTTTCCCACCCTATCAGCTTTCTCTGTACTAAGTATTCCCCCTAGTCATCCACGCTAACTAATTTCTCAATAAGATTCTCAATGAGAAGAAAGGAAGATCAGACTGAAAAAGAGAAAAGTTACATTCAGACAAATTCAAGAAAGGTACAAAGTTTGGAATTCTTATGCACTGAGCCACAAAACAGAAAATGTTTACGGTTATAAAATTTCTTGCCTGCACTAGTGTTTTTTCAATGTTCATGAACATCTCCACATTTCGATCCATTCGCGATGGATTCTGCAGATCAAACCTCCGCCTGTAAATGAGGAAAATGATTGAAAGATATTAAAGACTTCAACTTGCCTATTTTCAACAGCAAAGAATCTTTAGACTTTTTTATATTTGGTTTTGACCAAGAAGTGATATTTAAAACTATGCACATTCTAGCAAATTATATTGGTATACTTAATATTAACAGAGAACGGATTCTTACAGTATCTGCATGCATGAACATAAATTATTAACAGAGTTTTAGAGCACAATAGAAATGGTTCAACCATGTTACTCTTGCTCCACTTAGTAAAAGAGAAACAGTCAATCCCAATCAACAAAATGCAGTTGATTTGTAAACTCTTAGTAGCACAATGGAATCCAAGGCTGAAGTTCTATTATCCAACATGACTAGCAACAAAACCTTGGAGCAAGACAGGTAGCCAATTAACTACATTTCTATACTCTCTAGAGCGATCAGACAACAGCAATTAATTAAAAGCAGCTGAGAATGTCATTTGCTTTTATTGAGACAGAGCTCACAATGGCATCAGCAGCCGACAAGAGACAACAGCACTGGGAGCACATGCAAATCAATGTTCGTGTCTTTAAACACTGTTTTCTATTTATATTTCTGTTGCATTCACTAGTCCATTGGTTATGTTCAGCAATCAGTTGTAGGCCTACATTCTAACCTCAGAAGCACGCAGCACATGTTATTAAACCCACTACTGTGCTTTTTTTGAACTAGGCACATCTGAAAACTACTATTCCATGCATGGAATACATATTGTAGACGTAACTGAAACAATGTATTACATCCATCCTCACACTGGAATCTGATTCTTGGCCTATTGTTAAGTGGGAAATCTTTTACAATAACCCAAGTTATTAATCTAATGATGCAGAGACACAGTAATGTGACTTCTTTCTGAAGTCATGGGATGGATTCATTCAAATCTAAAATGATTTACTTTCCCACCTCAATACTAAGAATTTGGGTGACAGCTGTAAAGAATTTTAAAGGTTAGGATATATATTTAGATACAACAAGAATCTGCAATTTGACAGGCTCCAGGAGTTTCCAACAATTCAGCCTGCATTATTAATTTGTTAAACGCTAGCAGTGTGGTTATCTGCAGTAAGTGGTTGTGAGCTTCACTTTGGCAACCAGAAGGATTAGAAACAAAGCTGCTGATAAAGAATTCAGTATCAGGTTCTTAGTTGGGGTGCATGACTTTCTGTCCAAGCATAGTACTACACACAATAAAAGGGAATAAGTGGTTGTTAGTGTACGAAGTGTAGTAAGCAGCAGTATACTTAAAATACACAAAGCACCACTTATTTTCAGTAACACCCTTAAGAGATTGTTACAGCTTGTAAATATGTAATGACGTTAAATTCAGTTTTACACATCTTGATGTGCAAGTCTGAATTTTACAACTTCAAAAGCTCACATTAACCTAAATATTTATAAGCCCACAATCTCATGTAATTTTATGTTAATTTACTAATCTAAGCAAGGCAGCTACCACTTTACCTTTATCTATCTGAGGCCCTTAAGTATTGCAGCATACACCTCTACCCCGATATAACACTGTCCTCGGGAGCCAAAAAATCTTACTGTGTTATAGGTGAAACAGCGTTATATCGAACTTGCTTTGATCCGCCACAGTGCGCAGCCCCCCCCCCGAGCGGTGCTTTACCGCATTCGTGTTATATCGGGTCGCGTTATATTGGGGTAGAGCTGTATATGGTCCTCCACATGGGGGGGGATCTTTATAATACACCAGAGGGGTGCACATTACTAGACATTCACATTTGTGAAAGGTTGTTTCTTTCTCTAGTAGTTTCGATTTTCAGCCAGTGATATGGGATTTTTTTCCACAGAGGACTGAGTTTGTTGTAATGCCCAACATAACAGAAAGAAGTTAAGGGCAATCACTTATTTTTGTATGCTTGTCTTTCAACCATAAAGTTCTCTATATTTAAATGTCAATATTACATGTCAACATAAATGTCATCTCAAAGTCTTACAGTGA
Source organism: Platysternon megacephalum (assembly GCA_003942145.1). Lineage (NCBI taxonomy): Eukaryota > Metazoa > Chordata > Testudines > Platysternidae > Platysternon > Platysternon megacephalum. Next base: position 3,431,160 of record QXTE01000112.1, read on the forward strand.
CCGTCAGAACAAGAAATCTTAAAAAGTTGTGTATGGAACACTTCTGGACTGGTAGAGGGTGGGCTTGATGATCTATAACTTATTATTCTAACTGCCTTGATTTAAAAAAATCTTGCCCCAATATACACATACTGACATCATTTCACAATCTTTTGGTCAAAATGTGATCTTCAGATAGCTGCTCTGATTGAGATTAATGGGACAAAGTTAAGCATTAGGAAAGTGGACACACAGAAAATTAAAATACAGATCATGTTCACAAGCAAGTTTTCAGACTCTACTATTTCAACCATTTTCAAAACACGTGTTAAGGCTTAAACACCTCTATAAATCAGGTCAGTTATTTAGGTGCTTAGCTTTAACCAACCATGTTTGAAAATTTTGGTCTAAGTCAACACTAAGGATTCATTTCACTTTGTTCATACATTCACATTTTTACCATAATTTTATTTAACCTTCCACCTAAAACCATTCATGTTATTTCTTAACATATAAACAGCAACATATACTGTATTGGGCAATTTAAAAAAAAAAATCACTTAAAAAGATCACTAGGAGGTCCTCCGTCTTCTCGTTTAACTAATTATTTCTAGAAACTAAGTCTAGAGCAACAAGTTTTAGAGAACATCTGTTTGAATTACAATGATAAGGTACGTCCAGCTGCACTGGATAAGTGCATTTTTCAGACATACCTATTATGACCAGGAAAGGTACTTCTCCTATAAGACAGATCATTCACAAACAGGTTAACCAAGAGCGACAATGCATACCATTGAAAAACAAAGAATCATGCATCAGGCACATCATATTATTTGGTCAAGTCAGTGAAGGGAACATTCCAGGTTCTAAATCTGATCCTCAATGTTAAAATTCTCAAGTATCATTTCCTTCCCCACTCCACATGCATACACACACAAGACACTACCAGCTAGTTTGAGGGATCAGCAAGAGAGGGAGGAGAGAGGATATGGCCAAATGTCAGAGTTTTGCTCTCATTCAGATTTCTGTAACTGGGAAATAAGTTTGTCTGAAAAGAAAAGAATATTTACTGCGTGGCAGCTAGCTGAGGTGCTTTTCCATTGAGACTCGGAGGAAACACAAAGCCCCCGAAAGACATACTATTCAGAATATCTCAGGCAGCAGTTGTCTGTGGCTGGGTATTAGCATTGTAGGAAAGGGAGAAGGGACTGCCAATAGTTAACTTATGGCAGCTTCTTATTCTTTCATGTCCTGCAAATGCAGTTAAGGGGCACAGCACCATCTATCCTACAAAAATAACGTTTTCACCTCCCTGCTCATAGAGAGCCGAACATAGCTTATTCTTGCCTTTTGATTTGCTCTTCAGGGGGTAATCTGAACCCAGGTACACTCACAGGCCTTCATAGCATTTGAAAAAGAACTACATCAATGAAGGGGAAATTTCTGCCTTATTTTTAACTGAGTTATTGCTCTTTTATATTGACTATTTTTAGTTCCCAATTGGAGATTTTGCAATTTTCTCAATGATAATAATTTACTTATCATGTAGCTTCCCCTCTTGGGAAAAGACTTCTGAATTATAATGTACACATGATAAACACCACTGGACTCCAAATGGACAGTTTTGAACACATCAATATTTATATAGGCAGTGGTTTTATGAAACTTGCATTCTCTATTTATGAACACAAATGAACAGTTACAAAGCATTTTCTATTTATTAGTATCTATGTGGTGCTTCGTATTTGTAGACATTAATTAATCCTAACAATATCCTAGGACACAAGAATAATCCACATTTTACAGATGGGGAAACTGAGGCACAGAGAGATCCAGCAATTTGGCCAATATTACACAGCAAATAAATGGCAAATTTGGGATTATAAACTCAGGAGATCCTGACTCCCATCCTGAAGCTACATCCATCAGTTCACAATACTTCTCGTCTTTAGATAACTTTAAATAGAGCATCAGCTAGAAAAATTTATTCCTCTTCTCAACTCCCTTTCCCACTCAACTCTTCAAGGAAGTGTATTAAATTGCAAGTAGTTTGAATAGGCATTTCATTTGTTTAGTTTCATGCAGAAGGTGTATAAATTCAAGTAAAAACTTACCAGCCCTGTTCATTCTTATACTTGTAAGCAGCACCAAGAATATGACATAATGTACCTCCAGCTTTGAAATCCATGAAGCACTTGGCCTAAAATGAGGAGACAGAAGTGTGAACACTGACCAAAAGTGACATCTTCAATGCTATGATAGCAAAGATACGCTTTGTATCATTAAATGTACACAACTCCGTACAGAACATAAATCCAATGAACTCACAAACATACCATTCCATTTTCATCTGGGGCTTACTTTATAAAGCTTTACTCTTCACTCACTTAAAAACATTCCAAGTAGTAAAAAAAACAAATACACATTCAAAATTAAGCAGTTTAATTGTAAACACAGAGAGATCAGATGCATCCTAAATTTCATCTTAATCCATTCCACTCCTTTATATTTCTATTTCCCACAGATTGGGGGCTCAAAGGCCAACTCTATGTATTTTCATTGTTATGTGAGAATCTATGTTCTACAGAATCACAGAAATGTAGGGCTAGAAGGGACCTTGAGAAGTCAACTCCAGCCCGCTGTGCTGTGGCAGGACAAAGTAAACCTAGACCATCCCTGACACATGTTTGCCAAACTTAAAAACAACAAACAAACAAAACAAAAAACCCAACCCTCTGATGGGAATTCCACAGCCTCACTTGGAAGCCTGTTCCAGAGCTTAACTACCCTTATAGTTAGAAAGTTTTTCCTAACATCTAATCTAAATCTCCCTTGCTGCAGATTAAGCCCATTACTTCTTGTCCTATCTTCAGTGGACATGGAGAACAACTGATCGTCATCTTCTTTATAACAGACCTTAACCTATTTGAAGACTTATCAGGTCTCCCTCAGTCTTCTTTTTTCAAGACTAAACATTCCCAGTTTTTTTTAGTCTGTCCTCATAGATCTGGCTTTCTAAATCTTTTAGCATTTTCGTTGCTCTCCTCTGGACTCCCTCCAATTTGTCCACATCTTTTCTAAAGCGTGGCACACAGAATTGGACACAGTGCTCCAGCTGAGGCCTCACCAGTGCCAAGCAGAGTGGGACAATTATTTTCTGTGTCTTACATATGACACTCCTGTTAATACCCTCTCAGTGATATTGGCCTTTTTCAAAACAGCATCACACTGTTGACTCATTCAATTTGTGAGCCACTCTAATCCCCAGATCCTTTGCATCAGTGCTACCACCTAGCCAGTTATTCCCCATTTTGTAGTTGTGCATTTGATTTTTCCTTCCTAAATGAAGTACTTTGCACTTGTCTTTATTGAATTTCATCATGTTGAATTCACACCAATTATCCAATTTGACAAGGTTGTTTTAAAATCTAATCCTGTCCTCCATAGTGCTTGCAACCCCCTCCCAGCCTGGTCTTATCTGCAAATTTTATAAGCATATGTTCCACTTCATTACCCAAGCTATTAATGAAAATATACTAGTACTGGACCCAGGGCTGACCCCTGTGGAACCCCACTAGATACGCCCTCCCAGTTTGACAGCAAACTATAAATACTCTGAGTATGGTCTTTCAACCAGTTCTGCACCCACCTTATAGTAATTTCATCTAGACCACATTTCCCGAGTTTGCTTACGAGAATGTCATGTAGGACTATCAAAAGTCTTACTAAAAGATATAACACATCTACTGCTTCCCCCTATCCAGTATGGCTATTAAGGCCAGTAGCCCTCACATTTCACTCCCCATCAGTACTCAGCATGGGCTGGGGACGCTAATGATCCGCCCAGCGGAACAAATTTAGTGATGAATCCCGGACACATGCCACCTGAGGCACATTGCGCATATGCTAAGAAGAAAACCATATAGAAGAAGGAAATTAGGTCAGTCTGACATGATTTGTTCTTGACAAATTCATGCTGGTAAATCGTTATAACCCTATTATCCTCCAGGTGCTTACAAACTGATTGTTTAATAATTTGTTCTAGTATCTTTCCAAGTATTTAAGTTAGGCTGACTGGTCTATAATACCTCAGGTCCTCTTTGTTCCCCTTTTTAAAGATAGGTACTATGTCTGCCATTCTCCTGTCTTCTAGGACCTTCTCAGAGATAACTGCTAATGGTTCCAAGATTGCTTAAGCCAGTTCCTCAAGTACCCCAGGATGAATTTCATCAGGCCCTGCTGACTTGAATACACCTAACTTATCTAAATATCTTTAACCTTTCTTTCCCTATTTTGGCTTGTATTTCTTCCCCCTTGTTGTTAACACTGTGGTTTTGAGTATCTGTCACCATTAACCTTTTTTGGGACAACTTGAAACAAAATAGTCATTAAACACCTCAACTTTCTTGATGTCATCAGTTATTAGATCTTCTTCCCTGCAAAGCAGAGGTCCTATACTTTCCTTTGTCTCTCTCTTGCACCTAATATATTTAAAGAACCACTTCTTATTGCCTTTTATGTCCCTGACAAGGTGGAACTCATTTTGTGCCTTAGCCTTTCTGATTTTGTTCCTACATTAGTCCTGGGGGGGATTCTGCACCAAAAAATTAAAAAGTCTGCAAAATTCTGCAAATTTTATTTGTCAAAATAATGCAATACAATCACACCAGTTTCAATTGTTTTGGTAAGTTATTTAAACTACAATACAGAAAAAAGTCACAATAACTATTCAGCATTTCCTAAACACATGAAAGTTAAGTTACAAATACTTGGTAACTAATACCCTGCATTCCACTTATAATCCTGGATTTTCATTTAAATTACATTATAGAACACCAAACCGGGGGGGGGGGGGGAGTAGAATGTCATTTTAAATTGCTCAGACTTTCATACATGCAAGTCATACAGTTTTGCTAATCATGGTCCTGGACCTAGATGGGTACTTTGGGAAGTGCTTGGTTCTGATTGTCCTAACATTTTATTGAGTGCTTGGTAAATGTTTTATTTGCCCTCAAAAGTCTTTTTTTTTTTTTTTTAAACGGGGAAGTAAAAATCTAACCCCATTTGTGCCTTTTTCTGGGGTGGGCTATGACGTGGCCTCAGAGGTCTGGTACACCCCGTCACAGATTCCTTTTTGATTTTCAGGTCATTAAAGAGCTCCTTATGGAGCCATAGTGACCCCTTTCCATTCTTCATCTCAGGATAGTTTGCAGTTGCGTGTATAATACTGTCTGCTTAAGAAACTACCAGATCTCCTGAACTCCTTTTTCCTTTAGATTTTCTTCGCACCGGACCTTACCTACCAGTTCTCTGAGTTTGTTAAAATCTGTTGGTTTTTTTAAGTCCATTGTCCTTATTCTGTTGCTCTCACTTCTTCCTTTCCTTAGGATCATGAAATCTATAATTTCATGACCACTTTCTCCCAAATTGCCTTCCACCTTCAGATTCGCTACCAATTCCTCCATGTCTGTCAGAATCAAGTCTAAAATAGCTGTCCCCCTGATTACTTCCTCCACTTTTTGTAACAAAACATTGTCCTCAATACATTCCAAGAACTTACTGGAAATGTTATGTTTTGCTGTATCACTTTTTCAACAGCTGCTTGGGTAGTTAAACTCTTCCATTACTACCAGGTCTTGGGGTTTGGATACCTCTGTTATTTGTTCTAGAAATGCCTCATCCACCGCCTCTTCCTGATTTGATGGTGCATAGTAGAACTCTACCATGATATCACCCCTATTTTTTAACCCTTTTATCTTTACCCAGAGACTCTCAACTGGTCTCCCTCCCACTTCCTTCTGGATCTCAGAACAAGTGCATATATTCTTGATGTACAATGCAGCACTCTTTCCCAAGCCCCCTGGCACAGGATTCTTACATATTGTAAGAACAATGTATCAGAGGTGACCACTGAGCCCCAATCTATTAAAATAGAAACAAAGGAGTGGAATGGATTAAAGAGATAAAGGAGAATCTCAGTATTTGTTTTAAAAAGAAAGTTTCCAGCTGTTTTCCTAATGAAGATATCATTGAAAAATAGAGATATAAACCAATCAGCTGGACTCCACTTCTGCAGCAGGAAGACTGGATGGGGCAGGTCCTGAAGATCCCTTTCCGTGTACAAGTTTTTGTAACAAAAAAAGTTTATCTTGGGAGAACCAGCAAAAAATTGTTTTGCAGACTTACTGCTAAATGCATCTCAGATTGATTGATTGATTACAGTACCTGAAGCATACAAGGAACCATTTCACATCAACCAATCAACGGGGTATACCATACCACACATTACAAAAAGACATTTTAGATAGAAATCCAGAATTGAGAGTAGAACATCAGTTGGAGATTTAAAAGGTCCATTAGGTCCCATTCAGTCTCTCGCTAAGGCGTCAATATAGGATTTCTTTCTAGAGTATGGACAAAACAGTGGAGAGGACTCTAGTTTTAAATTGGAAAGCATGCTTCAGATTTTAACATTCTTTGCCAAGGTCACTAGTCAGGATATTTGTAAGTTTAGAGCTGGCTGAAAATTTGACAATTTTTCCATTGAAAATGCATTTTCAACAAGATTCGGCAGGAAGAGTTCTCAGGTAAAGGATGCAATTACTGGGGAAATCGGGGGAGGAAGAGAGAGAGAACACCCCAGATCTAGAATAGCCAACAGCCGTGTGGTTAGGGTACTGTGGGAGACTCAAATTCAAGTCCCTGCTCTGCCTGATTTGCAACAAGGAATTGAATCTGGGTGTCTCACATCACAGGTGAGCACCCTACCACCAGGCTATTGGTTATTTAGGGTTGTTCGGTCTTGTTCTTAATACAGCAACAAAAGGAATTGTTCAAATGTCATTACAGGCTTAATTTGATCCCATATAATTCTATATATTTAGACTATTTTAATGATTGGAAGTACTGAAAATTGCATGTGTTTAATAATTGCCATTTTGAGATGTTTGCATAGATATTCTTGTTTATCAAATTATTTGTTTAATAATAGGTGTGCATAGCGGTGTTTTGTCATGAGTAAACAGCTACAATCCTTGGTGAAAAAACACTCTTACATAGCCAAACTTTAAAGCTACATAATAAAATGTCCCTGACCCTGAAGAGCTTAAGTCTAAAATAATAATCATGAAATTCTTGATGCAGGGGGTGTTCTGTGACTGCTCTTTATTATTACAGTGGTCTCAATAGTCTTCCTCCCCATTTGTAGTGTCCACTTTTTGTCTCTCAACATATGCTTAGCTTGTAAGCTCTTTTGAACAGGGACCATTATTCTATTACGTGTGTGTAGAGTACCTAGCATAATGGAGACGTGATCTTTTACTGGAACCTCTAGGCACATTATTCCCAAACTGGCATTAAGATTGAACAACAACAATTCTTTGCAGCCCCCAAAACATTATTCCACATTGGTTTTGTATATTTAATAATACATCATTCCCTTTAAAGAGATTTTTAGGTGGTCTAAGGTACATGCCAAATTTGCAAGTCATTTCCCCAGAGTATTGTGGGCTAATTATGCATCTAGGTGACAGTGGTGTAAATTGGGGAGTATTAACCCATTCTTCTCAACTAGCAGGATTAAGGTTTTAAAGTCTATTCTGAGGATTTGACTGATCAATAAAAACCATGAATATACTGAAGATTCCAAATTTAAAGCAATAAGGAGATTTGTAAGTCAGTCAGTCTAGGGAGTAGTATTTTATTACATTGACCTTTCCAACTGATTATGATAGGAGAGATCTCAGTTTTATAGTTACTGCAGATTAGTGGTAGTTATAAATACATGACATGAATTCATAATTCAGGTAATGTATTTTCTAACCAGAATACATATGCTCAAATAACATTACTGTTAGTAGTTTTAGCAGTTGAGAAAGGTAATTCTGTTCTTGCACTGCTAGGGTGAACAGTTTTTCCCTAGTTCACCAAGCATAACTCATTATTTTTAAATTTCCCTTCCAGCCTCAGAGTATGCATGCCCCATTTCAACTGAAAGAGTAGCTAACCTGAATTTCTAATACCCTATAAAAAGCCCACCAGCCTCTTCAACCTTAATGTTCCCATAATCCAAGGGAAATCTGCTGATTATATGAAGATATAACCACAACTGCATTGGTGGCAAAAACTAATTTTAACCATGCAATGTGCTAACCCATTTTACTGCTCCTAGAAAGTAGAAATCTTTTGCTTATCAATTTAAGATTTTATACTAGGAACACGTTTAAGAGACGTCGCATGATTCTACATTCCAAGCCACTGGAAACTCCATAAATAGGAATGGTGAGGTAAATAAAAAGCTTAAATGTACAGTTCAGTGACATACTGTTTAAATCAGAAAGGTGTTTGAGTCTTCTAAACCTGCACTAAAGCAAAGAAATACTCTCTTTTAAAAATACACTTCACTTGAATCCTTTTTTTTTTAAAACAAAAAAAAACCCAAAAACCTATAGAACTCTAGAGCAACAGTTTCTGACACCATCCAGCTTGAACACTACAACCTACTTTATTCATAACCTTTGAGTTACGCGGCAGCTCTACTCCGTGGAAGGAGGGAGGGGAGTGTAATCTAAACAAGAGTGCCTGCTTGCAAAGTGGGTTCTTTTCCAAGGTATGAATGGTAAATCTGCTACAGAGTTTCTTAGGTGAAACACACTACCTAAGTCCAAAGTAGAATTAGCTTCGGCCATTACACTTGCCCTTTATATTCCCCCAGATTATTATGATTTTGCAATTTACTCTTCCTATTTTTAAAAAGTATTTTTCCTCTCTCATTTCAGTGTGCGAGGCCAGCACAGAGGAGAAACTAATTATATAAAAGCAACAGTGAAATTGTCCATGCTAGAAGTGCTATCAAGTGCACTTTGTAAACCAACTTGAAAAAAATACAGATTTTCCTTATAATCTTTCAGTGACAGTAATGGGGGGCATTGATCAGTGTTCATGTCGCACTCCCCGTCAGTATCTGGCCCAAGCTGGGGAAACTAATGATCCAACCAGCGGACCAAATTCGGTGATGAATCCTGGTAACATGCCACCTGAGGCACGTTGCGCATATGCTAAGAAAAACTGACAGTAATATTAAAGTGCTATTTGCAATACGATCAGGAAAAACAATTTCTGGGCAGATGAGTGATTTTCAAATTGATTGTATCCATTTAATAGTGGCTAATTAAAACATAGCCATAATTATGAGGAATAAGCTATGGAATCTGGTGAAAATTTTTTGACCAAGGTTGAAAGTTATAAAGCTCAAATCCAAGTTACGGTAAAATATTCCCAGATTTGACCCTACAAAAATTACTATGCCATCTGAAAATTAAAACCACTCCTCACTTTCAAATGAGCTGCTGAATATTGAAATAGCAGGATGTTTTTAGCTTAAAGCTTGTTTCACAAGACAGGAGGACCAAGCTGTTCGCCCATCTGCATTAAGCACTGGCAGCGACTGTAGAACAGCCACAGATCTACCTTCTCAGCTGGAAGTGTGCCATTGTGTCATTTGGCAACAAAAATATTGGATGAACAAGAATGAAGTACACTGCTATAATGGCAGTTGCTCATGGCATTCAAATACTCACAGGAAGTTTGGTGAAGGCAGGATTGGTGACATGTTTCCCAAAGGCATCTTCCTGGAACTGCAGCAGCTGCACCACCAGCCCAGCCAATGTTTTATTGGTCGGAGCATCTGCCTGAACGTACTGAAAGACACAAACACATACTTAGTGCAATTCCTTTGGCAATTCAAAGACCAATTCCAGCAAGCTTCAGGGCACTTTTTTTTTTTTTGCTAGCTTTTAGACTCATATAATCTTTAAAATACATAAACAAAACTCAGTTTTAGTTCTCAGGGACTATGCTTTCAATTCCAAATAAGCCACACTGCCATAATCCACGAGAGGGGATAAGGTATGTATTTCTGTAATACAGCTCAATACAGCAGCAAAGAGTGGACATTTGTCTATTTTTGGGTTTTCATTATTGGTTAGTTTTTAGTCATGGATTTTACGTTCTTTAACAGTCATTTAATTGTATGAAGAGCAGCTATGTTAGAATAGTCATTACAGGCAGCCACATTTACAAAATCTTTTTTTCCTGCTTATTTAATGTATTGCTTTAGACTGATGCACGATAGTCTGTACTTTAAGATTTAGTCTAAGAGTTGGCAAATATCTGTGGATCGTTACTAATTCACTGGATTCAATATTCTTCAGAAAAGGATTAAATACTTCATTTGAGATAGAAATCAGACTGAGTTCTAAGGCTAATTCCGGACCTCAGATATATACAACTCACTAGGAAAACACTGTCTACTCCTCACAAAAGAGTTAACCTGTGAATTCCACATTAATTCTTCCAGTTGCATCTATTCACTAACCTTTAGTGTGTTCATGCACAATCAGGAAAAATATACCCAGAAGACCAAATTTCTGCAATTTTGCAACAATCAGGTAATTTTTCTCCAGGATATATTTATTTCCCCAGGCACAGTACTTCAGTGCGTGACCAGTTCATATATAATCTGAGAGGCTAATGTTAGTTGGTCAGTAAACAGACTAATCATTGAGCCATTTACCTGGTGAACAACTGATATAAATACCCAACCAGAATGCCTTATTTCTTCCACTGTTTCTGTCTAGCCAGACTCCTATATATACACTTCTGGGGGAATTCTGCGCCAAAAAATTAAAAATTCTGCACACAATATTTTAAAATTCTGCGTATTTTATTTCTCAAAAATAACTATATAATCACACCAATTTCAATTATTTTTGGTCATTTATTTCAAAAGACCTGTCATCAAGTATGTCTTTAACAATACAGACAGCAAAAAAGATTCAGGAAATGTTTTTTGACAAATAGATTCCTTACGAGGCATATTAATCCAGAACTCTGAGTAATAATTCATTTAAACTACAATACAGAACCATATTTCCCACACCCCACAGAAGCAGTGCAAAGGCTTGGGGGAGTCATGGGTAACAGAGGAGCTATGGAAGAGGGAAGTAAATTGCTGGGAAGGAGCCTGGGTGTGAATTTGGGAGGGTTGTTAGGAAATGGGTGGGAAAAGTATGGAACAGGGTTATTTTTGGGGGGGACGGGAGAGGAGAGATTGTTAGGGAGCTTCCCCCGTGCAGACCCTGGCCGACTCCTAACCTCTCCCATTCAGCCAGGCACATCTGCCTGTCCCCATGTGTCTTTGCACCCCATCCATGTGTCCCTCCACCCCCGCTCAGACACCTACCCCTGCATCCCCATGTGGCCCCGCACCCTCTTATGTCCCTATGTGCCTCCCTGTGTCCCTGTACCCCCACCCAGCCATCCCTTGTCCCTATGTAGCTCTGCACCCCCTCCCACATCACCATGTGGCCCTGCACCTCCCTCCCCCTGTGGCCCTGTGCCTCAACTCCCATTCAGCCCCTGCCCCAGTCTGTCCTCCCTCACTAGCCCTTATGAGCCCCTGTCTGACCCCCACCCCCAGCACCCCACGCTGTCTCCCCATAGCCCGTCTCCTAACCTGGCCCACTGTTAAGAAGGCAGGCTCTCTCTCTTCCCTAACTGGTGGGCAGCTGCTGCTTTGTTCTATCGCCACAGCGCCATCTGGTGGGCAAACGTGGAAGTGCAAGAACATTTTGGCAGAAGCTTTTTTCTGCACAAAAAATTAAAAATATGCGGGGCTCATTAAGTATGCACATGCGCAGTAGCACAGAATTCCCCCAGGAGTGTATATATAGAGTACCGTGAGAAGTTCATGAAGCCATAATAGTTACATAGAAATACTTGTAGGAGTTCTGACTGCTATTCTTTGTTAAGGCATTCTGTTACATACACATCAGGTGCTGGTGGTCTCAATTTAGCCTGTTAAATAACCAAATAAAACCCTTTAAGCCATTTACTAAAGTAGCATACAAGAAGTGAAGGATACTGTAAAGGCTATGGGCTTCTCACCATGAGATTTCAATAACTAAATGCTTAAATTTGTAAGTGACTTAGTACTCAATGCTTTTTTTGCCTCTGTCTTCACGAACAAGGTCAGCTCCCAGACTGCTGCACTGGGCAGCACAGTATGGGGAGGTGACCAGCCCTCTGGGGAGAAAGAAGTGGTTCGGGACTATTTAGAAAAACTGGACAAGCACAAGTCCATGGGGCCGGATGCGCTGCATCCGAGGGTGCTAAAGGAGTTGGCGGATGTGATTGCAGAGCCATTGGCCATTATTTTTGAAAACTCATGGCGAGCGGGGGAGGTCCCGGATGACTGGAAAAAGGCTAATGTAGTGCCCATCTTTAAAAAAGGGAAGGAGGATGATCCGGGGAACTACAGGCCAGTCAGCCTCACCTCAGTCCCTGGAAAAATCATGGAGCAGGTCCTCAAGGAATCAATTCTGAAGCACTTAGAGGAGAGGAAAGTGATCAGGAACAGTCAGCATGGATTCACCAAGGGCAAGTCATGCCTGACTAACCTAATTGCCTTCTATGAGGAGATAACTGGGTCTGTGGATGAGGGGAAAGCAGTGGATGTGTTATTCCTTGACTTTAGCAAAGCTTTTGATACGGTCTCCCACAGTATTCTTGCCGGCAAGTTAAAGAAGTATGGGCTGGATGAATGGACTATAAGGTGGATAGAAAGCTGGCTAGATCGTCGGGCTCAACGGGTAGTGATCAACGGCTCCATGTCTAGTTGGCAGCCGGTTTCAAGCGGAGTGCCCCAAGGGTCGGTCCTGGGGCCGGTTTTGTTCAATATCTTCATTAATGATCTGGAGGATGGCGTGGACTGCACTCTCAGCAAATTTGCAGATGACACTAAACTGGGAGGAGTGGTAGATACGCTGGAGGGTAGGGATAGGATACAGAGGGACCTAGACAAATTAGAGGATTGGGCCAAAAGAAACCTGATGAGGTTCAACAAGGACAAGTGCAGAGTCCTGCACTTAGGACGGAAGAATCCCATGCACTGTTACAGACTAGGGACCGAGTGGCTAGGCAGCAGTTCTGCAGAAAAGGACCTAGGGGTTACGGTGGACGAGAAGCTGGATATGAGTCAACAGTGTGCCCTTGTTGCCAAGAAGGCTAACGGCATTTTGGGCTGTATAAGTAGGGGCATTGCCAGCAGATCGAGGGACGTGATCGTTCCCCTCTATTCGACATTGGTGAGGCCTCACCTGGAGTACTGTGTCCAGTTTTGGGCCCCACACTACAAGAAGGATGTGGAAAAATTGGAAAGAGTCCAGCGGAGGGCAACAAAAATGATTAGGGGGCTGGAGCACATGAGTTATGAGGAGAGGCTGAGGGAACTGGGATTGTTTAGTCTGCAGAAGAGAAGAATGAGGGGGGATTTGATAGCTGCTTTCAACTACCTGAAAGGGGGTTCCAAAGAGGATGGATCTAGACTGTTCTCAGTGGTACCAGATGACAGAACAAGGAGTAATGGTCTCAAGTTGCAGTGGGGGAGGTTTAGATTGGATATTAGGAAAAACTTTTTCACTAGGAGGGTGGTGAAGCACTGGAATGGGTTACCTAGGGAGGTGGTGGAATCTCCTTCCTTAGAGGTTTTTAAGGTCAGGCTTGACAAAGCCCTGGCTGGGATGATTTAGTTGGGATTAGGTCCTGCTTTGAGCAGGGGGTTGGACTAGATGACCTCCTGAGGTCCCTTCCAACCCTGATATTCTATGATTCTACTAGCTGTAGAAGCCAGGCTGACATATCTGGAGAATGAAGTTTTAAGGATTCAAAGATTATGAACAACACATGGCAGCACAAGATTCCCCAAGTTGCCTCACCAGTGTGTGTGTCTCTCAACCATGACACAGAAAGGGTAGATGGTTTCCAAACCTGTTCAATTATCTGCCAAAAGGGGAGACAGTTGTGGTAATTTTGTAATGTGGATAGCTTCCCACTATAAACTAGAAAGATCACCAAACCATTTCATACAGGCCACCACAGAACTTTCTCTACTAATTTGGGCTGGATTCTATCAGGTGACCTAAAAGGCGGCTTTCTCTGTGTTACCTACTAAGAGCCATTATGCCTCCTGATAACTACTCTATTTTCTTGAAATTTTAAGACTTATTTAACCAAGAAGGAAAGCATTTCATAACATTCATACAGTGTTGTAAGTGTATATGGCTGTAAAAGAGAAAAGACGACAAATTGCTGCTCCTACAGTTTAGGGCTTAAAAAAAAAACCTCCTCGATTAGTATGGCTGAATCTCTTCATAACAGGGTTGTGCTGAATCACCAACAATAGCCCTGCAATTCCCAGAAAATTGAGCCAACTGTGCACAACATAAGTCATCACTCTACCTTGTCCGATTTCACATAACATTTTGAACTTTCAGTTTAAGAAGTATTCTTCAACATGTATCAACTAAATTGCATAGGAAAAAGTGTAGTTAAAATGTGGATTACTAAGCTAAGTTAACATGTACAGTAGTTAGTGTATGAAACTGACAGCATGGGAAGTCACGTGTCAGATGTTATAATCTTGTTTCCATTCTATTTTAATAGAAGTTTAAGACGACAAAAATCTTTATTCAACAAGAACAGCATGTGCACACATGCCCAAGAAACAAAGCTGGCAGGTCTAATTTTAGGCCTACCAGCCTCAACAGCACCTAAGTGGAGTAGCTTGCCTGTGCTTATCATTACATTAGTTAGAACATATCCTCTCACCCTCAAAAGGAGTACGTAAATCTGCGCATGCCAAGAAGAAAAATACTACCATTTCCAAAAAGGCTATTTTGTGCATGATCTTCTTCCTCTCTAAAGGAACTTCCTTTATATAAGTGTTCAATAACAGGACAACCTTAGTGACCATGAAAACCCATTTCACAAGGCGGATCCATTCTGTCATCTCTGACTCTTGCTTCGTTGCAGTTTGACCACATGTGAAATCAGTTTTATTACTGTTAATTTTCCCTGAAATATGTAATTTAAAATGGTTTGAATACTTTTTTTTAAACTTTATATAGTGCATTAAGTTCAAAGCACCATAAGTGAGCCAACCCTTAAAATTTCTAAAAAGTAGGTAAGTATGAACGTACAGATAGACACTCTCTTCTGTGCTTCAGTTTTTCTGTGTCTAAGGCCACATTAAGAGTCAGTAACCAAACTAGGATTAGAACTTTAAACATCTTGACTCCCCAATCCATGTTCATTCCTTCAGATCATATTGCTTACCAGCACTCAAAACAAGTTGCATTTTTTTTGTTTCAGAAGCTTTCTTCAGCCTACTGTAACAAAATTAAAAACTTAAGAGCACAAAATGTAACCTCACTCCAGAATACCAATATTTAGAAAAAATAAAATACTCAACCTGGATTATTATATATTTTTAGCTGCTACTTTAGTTAGAATTCCAGTGTGTGTGTCCCACTCCACCCCTCAGGAAAATGCACCTGGGGGTTTGGATATATTTGGAAGAGTACACTTTTTTCACTCTTATTTCTTAATGGAGACTTGTGAATCCCACTCCCACCTCTCACAGAGTTAAGTTAAACTTGAGGGCTGTCAAGTTGTTGGAAAAGGAAATAATCAGAAATAGAATACAGGAGCCCTGATGCGGTCTCAGATTTGCTGTGTTACCTTGAATATGGACATGTCATTTAACCTCTGTGCCTCAATTTCCCCCTCTACAATAAGAGGATAGAACACTTCGCTACATCAAAGGAAAAACTTGGAGGGTCCTCTCATTCACTATTTGGACGTTTGAAAGTTGTACAAGAGGGCCTTGCTATGGGCTTTTGCCAGCAATATTAATCCAACCAGATTCTTATTTGCCAGCTGATTCATAGTTGATTTTTGTGGGGAAGGAGACAGCAGTGAAGCTTACAAGAATCATTCATTTTCATATTACTTTCGCCCATAACGAGCAGAGGCAGCGTATGAGCCTGCAGAGAAGGAAACACAAAAAGTTTTAGAGTAAGCTGCCCCAGGGCAAGGACTACGCCTTCTTTTGTGTTTGTAGACTCACCTGGCAGACTGTTGGCACTACAGGAAATAATATAAGACACATGCAGAAACACTAAAATGTCAGACTTGGATACAAAAGCAAGGAAACCCAACTTTAAGGCCATCACTATCCTTAAATAACTCAACTATGTTGTAGCACTTTCACACAAAAGACCACCACTTTCCTGACAATTAACCATATCTAGACTCAATGATTTGAGCTAAAAGCAGAAGAACAGTAACAATACTAGATTTGCGTCTTTAGCTCCTTTAAAAAAAAATCTATTTTCAGATTAGTTCAAAAGAAACTAGCAGAGAAACACTTGCTAATTTAATGTTCGAATGGTACTGATAAGAGAGTATGGAACAAGTTTGGAGATGACAAGTTTTCCCAATCCAGATACTTGTAGCTAATGTGAAACAAGTTGGTGGTCTCAGTCTAGAGGTACATGTCACAAACCACTAAAATTAACACTTTAACAGAGCTGCCAAGGCTGAAGAAACATGGAACATCCCTCCAGGTGAGGGTTGAGGCATGTTAACAGAACTGTGTGGCTGGCACTGCTGATGTCTGTGCTGTAACTGTTTTGTGGCTAAATAGCAGACTTTGAGCACCACTGCCATCAAGAACAACTCTTTCAACCAGCCCAGAGGCCCCTTATTAAAATTTAAAGGAAAAACAGAAACCTTGTTTTATTAAACAAAATTAGTCTATTGCATTAGTAAAAATTAGACCAATTTGAGAAACAAAATGTTGTGGCTCAGATTACTTCAGTATTCAGTCAGAATGCCAAATCATACCCACTAAACACACTCAAAAGACAGCCAATCCTCATGTTGCTTGCATTCTCAGGCAGCACACCAGCTGTTTACCCATTTGTTTTTATTGCAGATCTCCACCATACCATCTGTCAGTGCTTTTTGTAGCCACCAACCTGATTTTCAGAAGCACTGAGCACCCACAGACTGCAGCTAGACTTGGAGGTGCTTAACATAACTGAAAATCATGCCCATGGACTACATCTTTGGTCTGAAATCAACATGAAATTCGATTAAGACAAGTACAAAGTACTTTACTCAGGGAGGAAAAATCAAATGCACAACTACAAAATGGAGAATAATTGGCTGGGCAGTAGTACTGCTGACAAGGATCTGGGGGTTATAGTGGATCATAAATTGAATATGAGCCAACAATGTGATGCAGCTATGAAACAAGGCTAATATTGTGGGGTGTATTAGCAGGAGTCTCGTATGTAAGACACAGGAGGTAACTGTCTTGCTTTTACTGACACTGGTGAGGCCTAGCTGGAGTACTGTGTCCAGTTCTAGTTGATACACTTTACGAAAGATGTGGACAAATTGGAGAGTCCACAGGAGAGCTACAAAGATTAGGTCAGGTTTTCTAAAACTTTTATGTAAGGAAAGGTTAGGAAACTAGGCATGTTTAGCCTTGAGAAAAGACTACTGAGCAAGGGACTGGATAGTCTTCAAATTGTTAAGAGCTATTATAAAGGAGGAGAGTGATCAATTGTTCTCCATATCCACTGAAGGTAGGACAATAAGTAACAGGCTTTATCAGCAGCATGGGAGATTTAGGGTATGTCTTCATTACCCACCTTAAAAGCGCTCCAGTGCTGGGAGAGAGCTCTCCCAGTGGTGTAAAAAACTGGCCCCAGGCGGGGAGTGGCTCCCAGTGCTGTAGCACTGTCTCCACTGCCACTTTACAGCACTGAAACTTGCATCGCTCAGGGGTGTGTTTTTTCACACCCCTGAGAGAGAAAGTTTCAGCGCTGTAAAGTGGCAGTGTAGACAAGGCCCTAGGTTAGATATTAGGAAAAACTTTCTAACTATAAGGGTACTTAAGCTCTGGAATAGGCTTCCAAGAGAAGTTGTGGAATACCTCATCATTGGAGGTTTTTAAGTCTAGGTATATTTGGCTCTGCCTCAGCACAGGGGGATGGGCTAGATGACTTCTCTAGGTCTCTTACAGCGCTACAGTTATTTGATTCTATAATCTTTAATGCCAAAGCTATTGGTTGATCTCTTTAGCACAAAAAGTGTTGGATGTTAAATGAAGAAAATGTGTGTTCGAAATTAAAGACCATCCATGATTTTAAGAAAATATTTCCAGTAGAACTAAATAAATGGCCCAGAAAAAAGTAGATAGAGGTATTTTAATAGAAAACAATTAGTTGTGTAATCATTAATATAACATGATGCTAGTTGCTGTACATGCACATCAGGGCCTGATAACTGGTGTCTGAGCATTAGTGAACTATAAATAAACTATATTAAATAATTTAATTACTCAACTTTTCATAGTTTGAATTACAGATTTCTGTGTAAAATAGTATTTTATCCAGTATCTGTCCCACATTATGTGCATTAGGTTGAAGAACATCTCAGTCCTGACCATAAAAGCCTTTAACACTCCAAACACAATTGACTAGGCCTTCAAAGAACCCCACAACATAAAGCATGGGGATCAAACTCATTCAGAAGAGAGGTCTGAATTCCATTTTTTATTATGGTCAAAGGGTGGGAGTAGAAATGTAGGACTCCCTACTACTTTAAATCGACAGCATAACTCCCAGTTATGTCAATAGATTTGCACACAGATCATGAATAAAATTGTTTTTGTAGTCACTGAACTTTTAGTTAGAGCTCCATGCCATCAATTCAGTATCACTAACAGTATCACTGTTTTAACTAGCAATTTTACTTGACTTATGGCTCAATTGTTCACATTAATTCATCTACTCAAACTTAGTCAGTGGAAAAATAAGGTGACCACTACATCTGCTTTTTGTTTCTCTTCCTTCCCCATCCTCTTTTCTTGATTTATCTTCTCTTTCCTGTGTTTATGTGCATCTTCTATTCTTCCCTCTGGATTTCTTTCACTACAGCAACTCCCAATTCCCACCCTCCTTCTGTGGACTTCATTCCCATGCCCTTCCTCCATGTATCCCACTGAAATGATCAATAATGAAAGAGTTATTTTTGATGTTAGTGTTATCATTGGTCTTTAGAACTGATATCCTAATGAGATTAATAAAGGGTGAGGGAATTCACCCTTATAGTTAGTTTCAGGTTGCCTGCAGACTCAGGAAGACAACACTGCATTGATTTATATTTGATTCAGTTGGAAAATTACCTGCGTAATCAAAAGCTAGAAACTTAATTTTTCTTTAAAAAGCCTGGATTCTACAGTATCCATGTGTCATGCAGGCCACAAATTTTTCAACCAAACACAAACTGTTCAATTTATTGAGGACACTATTCCACACCAGTTGAAGTCAATGGAAGTTTTGGCATTAATACAGTAAGCCTAAAATAGTTCACTATAAAAACTGTAACCTGTGAAAACTGCTATTAGTCTTATTAATAGAAAGAAGATAAACATTCACATCTGATGCTCTAGTTTTACTAACATTTAAATATATTTGACTATATAAATTCCCTTATTTACCAAAATGGAGAAACAGTTTTTAATTTTGTTTCCAGTTTTTAAACAGACTGTTCACCTCTTGTATAGAGGGCTTAAAAAAACTCACTTGCTAAGAATTAGATATCTTTTCCAGGTAAATCCTATCAACTTTGCAGAATCTAAGTTTTCATGTAAGAAAAATATTAAGTGTCTGGCCATTATGGTTAAAATTACCTTTGCATTTAACCAATGAATTGCTGTATTAAGCCTACACTATGATGGATCCAATGCCTCTCCTGATGCTAAGAGCCTTAACAAGCTACAATAGAGTGAAAAAGTTCTTGCCAGTTTTCACAGCTACAATCCAGAATCCTATGTGCAGCAGTGAAATTAACAAGAACTGAGTTAACATCATTTTAATACCCTTGCTTGTGGAAAGCTCTGAACAGCAAGAGGGCAGGCACTAATTCTACTCCCTAGGAAGGAGGACAAACTGAGGCTAGAAGAGTGGTAAAGCAGTGAATAAACAATCTCCTCTCACATTAGCCGGGGACTCTGGGATGGAAATCTTGGGAAATGGAGTGAAAGAACACTCCTTTCTTCCAGGACCCAGAAATACTGAAGGAACCTCATGCTTATAGAAACCAATTAGGCTTCAGGGTTGATATAAACGATGGAATTCCATCATAGCCCAGGAACAGTGGGTTTTCTAACCCCCCCAGCACCTTAGGTGAAGGATGGGGAAATATCTGGCTTCCCATCTGGGCTTTGCTCCAGATAATGCTCCTCAACTTTCATCTGGGACTTTGGCTAGAAGGCTTAGCCCTCTGGTACTAAGTATCTGGTAAGACTTCAAAGACCCACATGAATTATGGCAGGGGAAAAGGGAGAAGATGGGATAAACTAGAGAAATACAATATGGAGAGACTTAAAAAATAAGGTAGAGAACACAATGAGTGGAAATACATGGGGTGAAAGAGAAGAGACACTGAATAAGATAATGCAGGACAAGTGATAACTTTACATGCTATTATAGGAAGAGACATGGAGTGAGCAAGGAAAGATATAACAAAAGCAAGAGATATATAATTAACTTTGTAAAGCTTTAATAAATAAGAATTTGATTAGCATGTTTTAAATACAGTTTAGCAAGTATTTTTATTTAAATTGCAGGAGTCGTGGCTTTGAGAGAGTATTAGCCACACAAGTATATAATCAGAAAGCTGCACTGGAGTTACAAATCAGTTTAAAAACAATTGTGTTAAGCCAGAGCAAAACCCTGTGCAGACAATCTTATTTTGATTTTAAAAGCAGGTTATTTTGGTTTAGCTTAAATCTATAAGGAATCTACTTCACCCAAATCAATATGAGCCATTGAAACTGAAATAAAACTGTACATAAGGGGTTTTGCTCTGGTTTAAATGCACTGGTTTAACTAATGATGTTAAGTCAGTGTAAGTTTGCATGCAGATGAAGCCACAATCCTCAGAAAAATGGTCATTGGGTAAGTTTTTCAATTCTTGTTCTTTTATATTTAGACAATGGAGCCCTGAACCTAATAAGGTTATAAAAGTAAAAGATAGTCCAGATAGTTAGGGGTACTAGCCTGGGACTCAGGAGACCTGGGTTTAATTCCCTATTCTACCACAGACTTTCTACAAGGTCTTGGGCAAGTTATTCTCTGAGAGTCAATCCTCATCTGTAAAATGGGATAACAGCACTTCACCTCCTTCTATCTCATAAGAGTGTTTGAGGATAAACAGATTGTACTCAGATACTGCAGTAACACAGGCTGTACAAGTACCTAAGCTAAAGAGCATCAGCAAGGCAGTTTTTAATGAAAGTTAACTTAAAACCCCACAGTTTCTCTCCGTTATATGATAATCATGCTCAGCATAACTGGCGCCTCCTGGTGCTGGTGCTATACATGTCAGAGTTTACAGTCCAGTACACATTATATATTCCAACAGCTGCACACAAAGAAACTACAGTTAAGACCAAGATCAAGAGAGCTCCCTATAAAGTTGTGTAACCGGCGAAAACTAGGTTCAACCTGATGTTTAAGACTTCTACTCAGAGTGGATTTAGTCAGGCAGAAGCGGAGAGAAAGGCACAGGGGTAGGACTGGCGAAGTCACCACAGCCCGGGGAGCGGAGCGGGAGGCTCCGGGGCGAGCGAACGCTGCAGAGGAACGTTACCAGCCCGCTGGTCGGTAAACCGGGCCCGCTGAACCCCAGCGCGCCTAGGGCCGGGATCCCGCTCCCACCACCCAAAGGGGCGGCTGGCCCTTTGTTACCGCTCCCAGACTACCTGGGGCTACGCCAGCCCCGAGGCCCCGGCCGCCCCTTCCTGTAGCGCTTCCCTAGACCCCCTCCCGGCTCCCTCAGCTCCCCGCGGGCCGGGCCGGCCCTTCCTGTAGCGCTTCCCTAGACCCCCTCCCGGCTCCCTCAGGTCCCCGCGGGCCGGGGCGTCCCTTCCTGTAGCGATTCCCTAGACCCCCTCCCGGCTCCCTCAGCTCCCCGCGGGCCGGGGCGCCCCTTCCTGTAGTACTACCCTGGACCCCCTCCTCCCCCCGGCTCCCTCAGCTCCCCGCGGGCCAGGGCGTCCCTTCCTGTAACGCTTCCCTAGATCCCCTCCCGGCTCTCTCAGCTCCTCGGGCCGGGCCGCCCCTTCCTGTAGCGATTCCCTGGACCCCCTCCCGGCTCCCTCAGGTCCCCGCGGGCCGGGGCGTCCCTTCCTGTAGCGATTCCCTAGATCCCCTCCCGGCTCCCTCAGCTCCTCGGGCCGGGCCGCCCCTTCCTGTAGCGCTTCCCTAGATTCCCCCGCCCCAGCAGCCCCTCGGCTCCCCAGTCCCCGCGGGCCGGGCCGCACCTTCTTGTAGTGCTTCCCCAGCCAGACCCGCACCGCGTCCAGCTGGGACACCGTCTCCGGGCTCTCCCAGAACTTGCCCGTGGGGCCGCCGTCCTTCCGCCGCGATACGGACAGTGCCGCCAGCCCCGCCGCCGCCCCGGGGCCGGGTCCGCCACCTGCAGTCACTGCCGCTGCCATTGTTACCCTCGCCGAGCGCCGCCACCGCGGCCCTGCGCCTCCCACTCCCCTCCCTCCGCGCATGCGCCGAGCCCCGTACGCTCCGCCCCTTGGAGCATGCTCGGGAATACCGCGCCCTGCCCCCGCCACCGCCGTGCACGCGCCGGTTCCCCACCCCCCCGCGCCGCCACCGCCTCGGCACCCTGGGCCGCGCTCCACGCACGCTCCAGACGCCTGCTATCTTTGCGCATGCGCTAGTTTACCACTCTTCCCCCCCCCTTCCGTGTACACTCGCTTGTGAGATCCAGTCTAACCTTTAACGCATGCCCCTCCCCCAACCCTGCTGTGCACGCATGCGTCAAACCTCAACCGCCCCGCACGGGTCGCACTATGCCTGTACGCATGCGCCCACTAATCCAAGCCGCTCATGGGGCGCTTTGCGCATGTGCCACTTGGACACTGATGGGGAGGGCGCTTGAGTTTCGGTTGCTGAGATTCCCAGCCTCGTTCTCGCTCAGACGCTGTCAGGTGGTGCCAGCGCCCTTCCCAACTGCTGCGGTGTCATGCCGCACGCGCCGTGGGCGGGAACGGGGGGATTGCGCGAGGCTTGTCCAGGCAGCCTGAAACCGGCAGTTTCCCGCCTCGCGAGTGCGCGCGACGCCCGCCTGGCGCTTTGCGTGAGCGCGGTGTCTCGCTTAGTCAAGCCGGGGAGCCAGATGCTGTGTCCCGCTGTCCTCAGAGGGCGCCGGCCAGCCACGGCGTCGGCTCCGCCCGCAGGCCGCTGTCTCCTGTGCTGAGGGGACTGGTAGCAGTATAAGGTTGTTATCGGGGGGGAGGGGGGAGACACGCCCTGCCCTGCCTTGCCTTGCCCTGCCTGGGGGTCGAGTCGTAACTGGGTGCTAGGGTGACCCAATGTCCCGTTTTTATAGGGACAGTCCTGATATTTGGGGCTTTGTCTTATATAGGCGCCTCTTATCCCCCATCCCCTGTCCCGATTTTTCACACGTGCTGTCTGGGCACCCTACTGGGTGCTGACACTCAGGAGCCATGGTTCTGGCCCTAGAGGGGAGGGGGCCCAGTGGTCACTGACTCAGCGGCCCGTCACTATCCCTGTCTTGCCCCTTCCATTGCCTGGCTTCATCCCCTAATCCCAGTCCCTTTGCCTAGCCAGGCCTAATCATCCCTGCTCCAGCTCTGAGTCCTGCTTCCCTCTCCCTAGATCCCCTCCCAGTTCCCCCCTCCTGGCTGCTCATCTGGTCTCTCTCCCCCACTTCTGGCTTCTAGGCTCATAGATTTTAAGGCAGTGGTCCCCAAACTGTGGGGCATGCCCCCCTAGGGGGCAATCGAGGAACGTTGCGGGAGGTGCAGCAGGGGGCAGGGAGGGAGTGCCACTCAGCCCTGCTCCTGGCCTCAGCCCCTGGCCGTGGTCCCAGCTGCAGCACCTGCCACGTTCCTGGCCACAGCTCAAGGGGGTTGTGGACCGGGTAAGGGGCGGGGGGGGGCGTGACCAAAAAGTTTGGGGACCACTGCTTTAAGGTCAGATGGGACCATTGTGATCATCTAGTCCAGGCCTGCACAACTCGTAAAGTGGCGAGGGCCATATTACTCCAAAGAAAATAGCTGAGGACCGAAACCCCCCGGCCCCGCCGAAACACCCCAGCGCTGCCCAGCCCCACCGAAACACCGCCCCCGGCCCCGTGTAAGCAAGCAAGCAGGACTCACCCTGGCGGCGCCTCCTGCTGGTCTTCTCAGGAATTAGCTCATCCAGCCGTTGGTGTCCTGCTGCCGCTGGCCCCATGTCCCTCCCGGACCCCGGTGCCCTTTGATCTGGGGTGCTGCCCCCTGGCAATAGCCCCACACTCTGGCTCTAGGTCTCCCCTCTCTGGGGAACCCCCAACCCTCTAATCCCCACTTTGCCTCAGTATAAGGCTACTGCCAGTCACCAACTAGCCCCCGTGCCCTGGGGCAGACTGCAGTATAAGCCACTCATCACAGGCAAGGTTGGGTTTGGACCTGCTGCCTCTCTCTATAGCTGGGCTGCCCCTCTGCAGCCCTGGTACCAGTCTTAGGCTCTTAGCTAGGGCCGCAGCTTGGGGGTTTTCCAGGCTGGAGCTCCCCAGCTCCTCTAGCCTTCCCCCAGCCCTGCTCCACTCCCAGTACCCTGCTCAGCTCCCTAGCAGCCAGGCCCTTCTCTCTCTCCGTGTTTGTGCAGAGGGAGACTTCCTCTGGGCCTTTGGCTCACAGCCTTTTTATACAGGCCAGCTGGGGCCTGATTGGGGCATGGCCCAGCTGCAGCAGCTTCCCCAATCGGCCCAGCTTTTCCCCTGCCACAGCCCTCCCCCAGGGTTGTTTTAAGCCCTTCATGGCAGGAGTGGGGTAACCACCCTGCTTCACCCGCCGAAACACATCCCCCGTCCCAGCGCTGCCCACCCCACGGAAACAAACCCTCCTTCCCCAGCGCTGCCCCGCCGAAACAGCTGTGGGCCGAAAAGGAAGGTTGGGGGAGGGGTGTGTGTGTGTGTGATATACTTTATTAATAATTTTTCAATTAAATCAAACAATTTCTTAAATTATTTTAATTTTTATGAATCATGGAAAAATGAAAAACACCTGTTCCGTTGAAAGAAAACATTTGTACTTTTCATAATTACCTTGCAAATTTAATGAGAGATATTACATCTCTTTTCAGCAACAAGCTTGTCGTATTTGGGGGTCATATTTGAAGTGGATATTTTCATGTCTTCCAAATGGTCGTCAGTCAGAGAAGAACGTTGCTTGTTTTTATTCATGTTCATGATGGAAAATGTTTGTTCACATATGTAAGTGCTTCCAAAAATGCTGAACATTTTCAGTGCAACTTCGATAAGATTCTTGTATTTTTCATTGTCCAGACTTTTGTAGAAGTCCCACAGGCTGCTTATTTCGGTAAACTGACGAACATTGAGTTCAATAACCTCCAACTGCAAATCTAGTGGTACTTCCTCTGGATCCACAAAAAAGGGATCTTCAATCAGCTTCAACTGGACGTCATCGTCTTTAGACAAAGTAAGTCTTCTGTCAAATTCTTCAGTCAAAAGATTGATGTGCTTTGCGTATTTTTCTCCTAACTCGGCGTGTTTGTGCTGAGGGATACGCTGTGCACAAGTGAGAAAGTGACACATTTCACCTTTTGACAGCTGACTTCTGGAAAGTTTCAATTTCATTTTGAAAGCTTTCACTGCTGCAAACATTTGAAATATAAGTTGATTTTTTCCCCTGAAGTTGAATGTTGAGATCATTCAGGTGTGCTGTAATATCACAAAAGAAAAAGAGATCTTGATTCCAGGACTCATTTTCAAGCTCTGGGAATTTTATTGGCCCATTTTCTAGGAATTTTGCTACCTCCTCTTTCAAAGCAATGAAATGCTGGAGCACTCTTCCTCGACTCAACCACCTCACTTCCGTATAGTAGATTAAGTCACTGCACTCGGCGTCTTCCCCTTCAAGAAAGGCTCGAAATGTCCTATGTTTTAGTCCTCTAGATTAGAACGGATGTAGTTTACAATGGAAACTACCACGGACATTACATGCTCAAATTTTAAGACTTTGCTACACAAAAACTGCTGATGTATAATGCAGTGATGTTTGGTTATTTGTCTCCCGATAAATTCTTCAAGAAGAGTAACTGCTCCAACATTTGTTCCGCACATAGCTGGAGCACCATCAGTACAAATGGCCACCAAGTTTGTGAAATCTAATCCCGATTTATCATTCATGCACTTTATCACTTTACTGGAGATTTCTTTTCTGTTGTGCGACCCGTCATGGAGCACATGCCAACAAGTTCTTCAGTAATTGTAAAGTTTTTATCAATATCTCTAATAAAAATAAGAAGTTGGGCGGTGTCTTTTAAATCGGTGCTTTCATCCATAGCTAGGGAGTAAAAGCAGAATTCACTGACTCTGCTTTAACTGATCACTTAGATTGGTAGAAATGTCAGCTATTCTTCTCTGTACAGTCATGCTGCAAAACCTCTGTTAGTCTATAAGGTGCCACAGGATTCTTTGCTGCTTTTACAGATCCAGACTAACACGGCTACCCCTCTGATACGTGATAGACTGACATTCTCAAATATTCCCCTCTTTTCTGGACATAACTCAGATACAGCAATCAACATACACTTTTTTAAAAACTCGCCTTCTGTGAAGCATTTCCCAGCAGCAGCAATTACCTTAGAAATTTGAAAGCTTACTTTAGTAACCGTATCGTTTTCAGTGCTCACTTTCTTGAAAATTTGCTGTTCTCCACTAAGGTTTTTCGCTAAACTGGCTGCTTTAATAATTTTTTCATTTGGGTTCAATTTGGCGAGATTGGGATGTTTAGTTTCAAAGTGCCGCTGAAGGTTGTATTCTTTCGGAATGGCTAACGTTTCGCGACACACGAGGCACAGTATTTTGTCTTTGGAAACAGTACATAAGTATTTATTCGTCCATTCAGTGTTGAAAACTCTGTGCTCTGATTCTCTTTTTCTCTTCACTCATGGTAGCCATTATGAAGCTCAAGATTTTGTTGAATAAATTCACACACAAGGGAAACACTCACAGTCAAACACAAAGAGAAGAGATATCTCACGGCGCGTAGCACACTAGCAAGGCACTGACAGTGTGTGGAAGCCAACTTAGTTTAATAATAATATGTGGAGATATACCTATCTCATAGAGCTGGAAGGGACCCTGAAGGGTCATTGAGTCCAGCCCCCTGCCTTCACTAGCAGGACCAATTTTGCCCCAGATTCCTAAGTGGCCCCCTCAAGGATTGAACTCACAACCCTGGGTTTAGCAGGCCAATGCTCAAACCACTGAGCTATCCCTCCCCCCTTTAGCCTGTAGAGGGGGAAAGAAACGGCACGCATAGGGTAACCAGATCACAGCAGTAAAATAGGACCCGCCCCCTCCCTGCTCGGTGCCACCATTACACCCCTCTTCAACCCCCCAGGGATCACTATATTATTGCACACAGCAGTACCAAAAATTAAAATACTGAAAATGGATGCCTCCCTCCAGCCACCGACTTGTCGCTCGCCTCCTCACACCCGCCCCCCCAAGTATAAAGCCTCGCCGCCACTACCTCCCCACTCGCCCACTCGGTTTGTCATCCCCCCATGAAATAAGGGAAGGGGAAAAGGGGGACAGTTTGAAGGGATTTTCTGGGGCTATGAACTAAGCCAGGGAGGGGAAAGGGGGGCAGTGTGAAGGGATTGGATGTGACTGTCCAACACACAAGCACAGGGGCTGCAGGGAGCCCGGGGGGGGGAGGGGAGGGGGAAGGGACAGTGTGATAGGGGCCGGGGATGGGTAAGGTCCCTGGGCCAGAGAAGGGGGCAGCAGTCGGGGCAGGGCAGGTGCAAAACACACACACACATACACGTCTCCCGGGGATTTCCTGGCTGCCCACAGACAGTTCAAACCCCCCCGCCCCCCCCCCCCACCAAAGGCGCCCGGGGGGCGACCAGCACAGGAGCCCGCCCCCCCCCCACCCAAGGGGGGGGGGGGGGGGGGGGGGGGGGGGCCCCCCCCCCCCCCCCCCCCCCCCCCCCCGAGCTGCGGTTCGAGCCCAGGCCCGGGCGCCCCTCCCCTCGCTCAGCACACCGGCTCTGCCTTGTGCCCACTGCCCACCCACCCGCTCAGTTCATCATTCCCCCATGAAATAAGGGGAGGGGAAAAGGGGGACAGTTTGAAGGGATTTTCTGGGGCTATGAACTAAGCCAGGGAGGGGAAAGGGGGGCAGTGTGAAGGGATTGGATGTGACTGTCCAACACACAAACACAGGGGCTGCAGGGAGCTCTGGGGGGGGAGGGGGGGGGGGGGGGGGGGCTAAGGTCCCTGGACCAGGGAAGGGGGCAGCAGGCGGGGCAGGGCAGGTGCAACACACACACACACAGAGTCTCCCCCAGGGATTTCCCGGCTCCCCACAGACAGTTCAACATTTCCCCCCTATCACTACGGAGGATGCCCTGGGAGCAACCAGTGCAGTAGCCGTCCTGCCCCCAACCGAAGGGGGGGTTTGCGGGGGTCTCGGCCCAGTCGTCCCCCCCCCCCCCCAAGCTGCGGCTTGAGCCCAGGCCGGGCGCCCCTCCCCTCACTTGGCACTTACCGGCTCTGCCTCGTGCCCAGCGCTTCCTGCCTCAGCAGGCCCCGGAAGTGACGCACCCGCTATATGCCAGGCGGGGGGAGCGGGAGATGGAGACACGTGTGCTTTTGGCCGTTTGAGCGCAGCACACGTGTGCCGCGCTTCTGACCGTCCAAGCGGTCGGCACACACGCGCGGGGCTGTGAAGTTGCTCCCCTCCCTCCCCCCCAGGCAGGGGGCGAACCTGGTCAGAGCGCGGGGATGTGAGGTTGCCCTCCCCCCTGGCAGGGGGTGAACCCGGCAGCCCCCCCTGCCGCTTGCCCGCGGGCCACACAGTGAGCCCACGCGGGCCGCATGTTGTGCAGGCCTGATCTACTCTGACCCCTCCTGTACATTGCAGGCCACAGAATCTCAGCCACCCACTCCTGTAATATACCCCTAACTTCTGGCTGAGTTATTGAAATCCTTAAATCATGGTTTAAAGACTTCAAGTTACAGAGAATCTGTAAGCCTTTCATACTGATCCATTTTGTTTCCTTGTATTCTTTCATCAGCTTCTCTTTATCCATGTCTTGGCTTAGATTGTAAATTCTCTGGGGCAGGGACTGTCTTTTTGTGCTGTGTTTGTACAGCACCTAGCACAGTGGGGTCTTGGTCCATGACTATGGCACCTAAGCACTACAGTAATACAAATAATAGTTATCCAGTCTCAGTCTCCTTACACACTGCTTCCCTGGCTCCTTGCCCAGCCAGTCCCAGTCTCCCTCTAGTTCCTTGTCCAATCTGTTTTAGTGTTTCCCCACAGCCAACTAGCTCCCTCCATTTCACCTACTGGCTTCAAGTCCTAGGCTCCCTCCCCCAATGCTAGGCACAGTCTTTTTGCCTACCTAGTCTCTCTTTTCCCCACTTCCAGTCCCAGTCTGACCAGACTCCTTATCCCAGTCTAGTCCTTTCTCTGTCCTGGCTTTTGTTCCCTCTGCATTCAAATCAGATGGCTGCCTGGGTGCCACGAAAGGATCATGTGGTCATAGCGCACAGAACAGACAGGCTCCCTG
The DNA here is from genome assembly GCA_003942145.1 of Platysternon megacephalum. Taxonomy (NCBI): domain Eukaryota; kingdom Metazoa; phylum Chordata; order Testudines; family Platysternidae; genus Platysternon; species Platysternon megacephalum. The sequence continues at coordinate 3,460,700 of QXTE01000112.1, forward strand.
CTCTCAGTTCTCATGTCCAGATCCATCACCACTGGGAGCAGCCACTGAGGAAAAGACTGGCTTCACCTCTGTAGCCCTGGGCTGGAGGGAACATACTTGATCAGTCTGAAGGGATTGCTTATGTGAAGCCAGTCACATTAGGAGCACCGAGAGACTCAGGCATGCTCCGTGAGGATGGAATCTTTGGAGATTTTAGCTGTTAAATATCAAAGATATTTCTACTGAGAATGTGTGAACTGTGAGTTATCAAAGACTTAACTTGTCCATTTTCACCCCAATGGCAAAAGGAACATCCATGCCCCAAAGGCAACCCTCCTATCAAATTTCAAGTACCTGTTCCAAAACAGTGAGTGCTACAGTTGTTCAAAAAGGATCAACAAAACGGGTTAATTTATTTTAAAAGTCCCACCCGCATACTCCAGAATTCCCCAGTACAGTCCAAATCATACTTTAAATCAGGGGTCAACAACCTTTCAGAAGTGGTGTGCCGAGTCTTCATTTATTCACTCTAATTTAAGGTTTCGCGTGCCAGTAATATACATTTTTAGAAGGTCTCTTTCTATAAGTCTGTAATATATAACTAAACTATTGTTGTATGTAAAGTAAATAAGGTTTTTTAAATGTTTAAGAAGCTTCATTTAACATTAAATTAAAATGCAGAGCCCCCTGGACTGGTGGCCAGGACCCGGGCAGTGTGAGTGCCACTGAAAATCAGCTCCCGTGCCGCCTTCTGCACACGTGCCATAGGTTGCCTACCCCTGCTTTAAATTGTTCAAGTCCCAACAGTCCATCAGCACACCAAGACAGCTCTGGCATCTCTCACCACAATCCAGTTCTCTGGGATAGGTCTGGCATCTCTCACTGCACCTCACCCCAGCCCCTCTAGCTGGACTGTTTCTCTGCTTAATTTTCAGGTTTGGAGACACCAGTGGGCTCCCTCCTTCATCAGCCTTCCTCCTTCTCTGGCCCTCTAGCTTCAGCTCTCCACCTCGGAGAGCCTTCAGCTCTCTCCAGCCACTGGTCTCTGGTCAAGAGAAATTTGTAGGTGACTCTCTGGCTGCCTGATCTGGCTTCACTAGGAAACTTTCATCACTCCCTTCATGGCCATCCCCTCCCTGAAGCTCTCAGCATAGTTGTTTTCTGTTCTTGGGAACTCCCTCTCTGGGCTCAGAGTTCTAAACTCTCTTTCAGGACATCTCCTCCATGAGGAAACTAGACAGTGGCTTGTGGACTCTCTTGCCTTTAGGGTGTTTCTCATTTGTAACTCTGAGGGATAGCACCCCCCTCCTCATTACACCACACTAGGACACATCTGGATTGGAACAGGAGTGGTGAGCCTGATTTAACTTAAGGGGCCAGCTATCCTGTTACATTTACATCACCTTACAGTAAACCTTGCTGTCCAACGACAAGCTCCGGCTAGTGCAGAAGATGTCCATTCACCTCTGAGTGGTGCAAACAAGTATGAACATAATGTGGGTGGTCAATTCTATACTTGATTCTCCATTTGTTTCTGGTGTCCATTATGCTATAAAGCCATGAATGATCTGGGATCCAGTTCCCTGAAAGATGTTTCTCATCTATAGGCTGCTGAAGCTCTAGTTTCTGGATCCTCCCCATTTAAACACTCTGGTCCCAATTCTCTTGTGATATGGCCCTTTGCACGGCTCAATGGGGCTGTAATTTCAGCTTAACCAGCTACCTGCTAATTTTCCTATCATAGAGGGGAATCTACTGATGATATAGAACCAGTACAGCAGTTCTATGCACCCCACCCCCAACCACCATCAGTGGGGAAAAAAGGCCAGAGTTCATCTTCACTCTTGCTCTTCCCAGCTGCAACAACAGATGCTTCTCTGATTTGCACAGAGGGCTGATCTGGCCCAGTATATGGGAACATAAAAACAGCACAAACTCCATTAGCCTCTCCCACTATTCCTGTGCCAGAGTTTGCCTCCCCATTGAGGTCAGGTCTTTCTTAGTGACAGGCTCCTTGTGTGTGGAACCAGTTCTCCATAACAGTCTGTCAGGTACTCCTGGGGGAATTCTGCGCCAAAAATTTAAAAATTCGGCACACAATATTTTAAAATTCTGCACATTTTATTTGTCAAAATAACACTATATAATCATTCCAGTTTCAACAATTTTGGTAATTTCTTTCAAAATACCTGTCAGCAACTATGTCTGTAACAATACATACACACACAAAAATTCCCCCAGGAGTAGAGAGTTAAAGAAATCCCTACAACAACCCAGTTCCTGTTTCTCTGCCCCTCCCCTTCAGAGCCCAGCCAGGGGGCCAAACACACCCCCTCCCCTCCAGAGCTCAGCTGCAGTCCCCCCATCCCAGACACTTACATCCCCTACCTCTCAGATGCCAGCCACGGCCCCGACTGTCATACCTCTGCCCCCCAGAGCTCCGGGATCCAGAGGGAGAAACAGCCCAATGCTGGATCCCCAGCTTGCACGGAGATTCCTACGTGCCACCAGCTCCTTCCTTCAGGGTGTGCTGGGAACTGCAGCTGCTGGGAACCCTCTAGTTCCCTCCCCTCTCCTAGGCCTTGTCTTCTATTTGTGAGCTGGGCTCTGCTGGGTCCAGCGGTCCCTAGTGGCAGCCAACATCTCTGCAGCCCATTTCTGTGGGGGAGGGGAAAGGAAATTCTATGCACACAACATTACTTTTTGCAAAATTCTGCATTGCGCAGTGGCGCAGAATTCCCCCAGGAGTAGTCAGAGCTCAAAGCTGCTGAACTTCAGGGCACAATATGAAACCCATATGATTTATTTAGTACTGAGTAACTTTGTTTTGTGTACTTATCTTTGTAATTAGTGTGTCTAGATGTCCTAGGGATCAATGCTCTAGAAATCAGTATAACAGTAAAACAACTAGAACAGTTCTGTGGTGGGAGAAGTTCCCACCCCATCAGGAAGGGGTTAACGAGATCCTCTGGGCACAATCAGCTGCAACCCAGAGCACCTGGGAGGCTTGCTGAACCTGGAGAAGGATTTAAAACAAAAAACAAACAAACAGGGATCCGAGCTCGGTGGGAGGTGCACTTCAGAGGGAAGTAGAACTGGGACAAAGAGCTTTCTGAACCCACCATACGGCTGCTGATGGCCCTCTGGACTAGTAGAGGGATTCTCCTTGCTTTATTTTCTGTAGAGCCCAGGAAGCTCAGCCTGGGCCCATTAGCCTCATAAAAGCCTAGAGAACTCAGCCCTAGCTCAGGGGCTGTTGACCAGTTGCTTGACAAGGAGAGTAGGATGAACCTAAACTGTGGGCTGTAAGACTGACTACTCCACCTTACCTTATTCACTTGGACTGCTGTTAACCTGAGGGAGGAGAGAATTGTCTCCTTGATAGTGGTAGCTGGAAATAGACAATTCTTTTCATGCCCTGCTCCAGAGGAAGATGGTGAGGGGAGAAACAGCACCTGTACCCACCCCAAAGGGGGTGCTCTAGAGGTAAAGCCTATGACAGGCTCCCAGTTGCCAATGAAGCTTCTCATTCGAACAGCTTGTCTCTTAATCCTTGCATGAAGTACAGTTAGAACCTCAGAGTTATGAACACAAGAGTTACGAACTGACTGGTCGACCATACACCTCATTTGGAACTGGAAGTATGCAATCAGGCAGCAGTACAGACCCAAAAAAAGCAAATACAGTACAGTAAATCCTCGCTTAATGTTGTAATTATGTTCCTGAAAAATGCTACTTTAAGCGAAACGATGTTAAGCGAATCCAATTTCCCCATAAGAATTAATGTAAATGGGGGGGGAGGTTAGGTTCCAAGGAAATTTTTTTCACTAGACAAAAGACATTATATACATATACAGTATAAGTTTTAAACAATTTAATACTGTACTCACCAATGATGTTTGTGAAGCTTGATTGAGGCAGGGGGGTAGCGGGGTTGGGCACGGGGAGCGGGGGCTTACCCCACTCTCCCTGCCTGGCGCTCCTGCCAGGGAGCAGGGGCTTGCCCGCTCCCCGGCTGGAATGCCAGGCGGGCAGAGTGGGGTAAGCCCCCGCTCCCCGGCTGGAACGCCGGGCAGGCGGAGCAGGGCGAGCCAAACCACCTTATAACAGAACATTGCGTGACCGTAAACGAGTATGTTCTCTAATAGATCAGCAACCTAATAACGAAACAGTGTTAACCGGGGCGACTTTATGTGAGGAGTTACTGTACAGTACTGTGTTAAATGTGAACTACTACAAAAAAATAAAGGGAAAGTTTAAAAGGAAAGATTTGACAATGTAAGGAAACTGCTGGTTTCATTTAAATTAAGATGGTTACAAGCATTTTTCTTCTGCATAGTAAAGTTTCAAAGCTGTATAAAGTCAATGTTCAGTTGTAAACTTTAGGAAGAACAACCATAAAGTTTTGTTCAGTTACAAACATTTCAGAGTTATGAACAATCTCCATTCCCAAGGTGTTTGTAAATCTGAGGTTCTACTGTACCCTGCTGTTCGAATAGTAGCAGAGGGGAAGAGACTATTGTCCCCAGCACATGCTATTTCCTCTGCTGTGGCTGCCTGAGCACAGCTGTAGGAGTTCAGTAGGTGACATTCATGGGTGGCAGGTATAATAGGCCAGGGGAGGCTAAGCTGCTGCCGACTCGCCACTGGGCCGAGGTGGCCATGCCTCTTCCCCTCCCTGCTTCGCCCCTTCCCCAAGGCCCCCACTGCCTGCTGCTGCTGCCTGGTGAATCTTCCTCCTCTCCATCCCTCCCCATCTGGAAGTCCCGGAGGGGGTGGGCGGGAGGATCTCATGGCGGGTGGGCGGGGGAGTCTGGCAGGGGTGGGAGGAGGTGGGCAGGGGGCCTCACGGTGGGTGGTGGGGTCTGGTGGGCGGGAAGAGGTGGGGTGGCGGGTCTCACGGTGGGTGGTGAGGTCTGGCAGAAGAGTGAGGCGAGTGGCGGCAGGGTCTGGCAGGGGGGTGAGGAGGCGAGTGGCGGACAGGCAGGGGGTCTGGCAGGGGGTGAGGAGGCGGGCTGGCTGGGGTGGGAGTCTTGCAGCAGGCAGGGGGTATGGAGGCGGGTAGGTGGGGGTGGTTTGGCAGGGGTCTGAGAAGTTGGGTGGAGGAGTGAGGAGGCTAGCGATAGGCAGACACGTAGTCTGGCAGGGGGTGAGGGGGCGGGTCTGGTGGAGGAGTGAGGAGGCGAGCGACAGGTAGGCGGGGGGATTTGGTGGGGGGTGTCTGGCAGGAAGCGAGGAGGTGAGTGGTGGAGGGGGTGAGGAAGCAAGTGGGTGGGGGAGTGAGGAAGTGAGTGAGCGGAGGGTGAGGAGGTGAGCAGTGGATCTCTTGACACCTGGAGGGGTGAGGAGGGATGTGGGGGGAGGGTGGGGCAGGGCCTAGGAAGAGTGGGGGTGGCGTGGGGGGCAGGGCCAGGGGCAAAGAGTTGGGACAGGGAGCAAGCCTCCCCACCCATGGTGACATTTATGGACAACGATGATATCTTGTAGAAGCTCCCAGGAAAAATAGAATTAACTGAGGATCTTTCATCAGAGGGTGATTTTCTCCACAACAAGCATTGAGCAGAGGGCCTGATATATTTCTATTCACTTAAAAGTATGAGACTCTTGGCCTTTTCAGACCATGAGAGAGTTCTTTGCTGCTAAGGTTAGTTTTCTAAGATAGCTTGAAGTAGGGTTGCATAGTGTTTTGAAAAAGGCAAGTGCTGTAAAAGTGCTAAGTATTTCATATTTCAGATGGTGGGTAATGAGAGAAGATGTTTGGTGTAACATCTTAGGGCTTTGTAATCTTGATAAACTGAAAATGCTGCTCTGGTTTTGCTACAGGGCATTTTCCAAGTCTTCTGCAATTTTTCTCATGACAACAAAGCTAGTCCCAGCCTGAACTAAATTTTGCTGTAGAGAGTATAGGCAAATTGATTTCTTCTGGTCTATTTGGATTGGTCACAAGAGATGGTTAACTATGACATTGAAATCCCAATTGGCAGATGGGGAGTATCTATGTAATCCCCTTTGGGCTTCCTTCATGATATTTGTATTAATGCTAACCTTAAGCATTTGAGAATCATAAGTAAGGTCCCAAGAAATCACAAGATTTAAAAAAAAAATTCCCTTCTGGTTTCTGAGCTTTTAGGGTGCACTCAGGTCATGTCTTCTCCACAAACTTAAAAAAAAAAATGAAATCTGAGTTTCTCATGTAATTATTTGACTTCAGAAGCTGGGGTTTTAAGGAAATCAAATATTGCTAAATTTACAATAAAAATCACAAGAACTGGCAACATGGGAGTAGAGTATCAGAGCTAAACTAATTAAAGGGTGTTGCTTTATTTTTCCCCAGTCCTAATACATACGTCAAAAGAGCCAATGCTGCCCTTTCATTTGCAGATGTGAAGGGGATTCTGGAATTGTGTGGTTTTGCTGTGCAGGGGTAGGTTACCCCAGGTCTGCAGAGGTTGCCCTCACATGACATTTGCAATGGTAGTTGAGGCAGAAGATCATCTACTACATTATGTGCATTTGGTTCTTCTCTCCACTCCCATGGATGGTGGGAACCGTAAACTCACATAAGGTCTGAGGCTACGACGGCCATTAGGATAGCATACTGCTTATGAAGTATCTCAGCTTCTACACTTGCTTCACAGTCTGGATATGGTTGAGGGAAGAATCCTTCCCACCCCCGCCACCCATAGCAATCCTCACCATCCAGCTCTGTTACTTTGGCTGAGTACTGGAGAGAACTTAGTGGCTAGAAAAGGGGACTCTGAGTTAGGTGACGTATATTCTGTTCACACCTGCTTGACAAAAGCATGTATTTTATTAAAAAAAAAAGTTCACTACTTTTGGGTGCCCTGCATTAGACCCGCCCCCCCAAGGGCCCAATTTTCAGAAGAGTTGTGTAACTACTGTTCCAACTCAATACAAGCTGTAGGTGTTCAGCACCTCTGAAATTCAGGTCTCACGATCCAGTTGGGCATCCAAAAATAGGGGACACTTGAAAATTTGGTTCTTAACTTCTGTTTCCTCTGTCTCAGTATCCCCAGTGAGAGAAGTCAGAGTGACAGCCACCACCTTTATAAAATGCTTCAAGACCTATTCAGTGTGAAGACAGTCTGTAGCTCATTTGGAAACCTCCTCTTCGTACAGGTGAGAATAAACTGGCTGCATTGCTTTGGATGGCAAGTAGATATTTGGATGGTTGCTGAATAACATAGCTTATAGACAGTAAACTTTGTGTGTGTGCGTGGTTACATTGACAAACACAATGGAAATTGAACCTAAAGCTAATTGCCACTGCCTTTCAGACAGGCCACCTCACCAGAGTCAGCTGGGTGCTGTCTACACCAAGATATCAGTCTAAGGGCATGTCTGCACTGTTATTACTGCGGTGGCTGATGTCCACACTATCCTCCTCCTGTCGGTGGTGTGCATCTTCACTAGGAGTGCTTCCACCAACTGAAGAGGGGCTGTGTGGGGGACTGGGTGCCAGGGCTCTCAGCTCTGCACAGCTCCCAGTTGGGGAATGGACAGCTGCCTGGGGTTTCTTGCCTCCGGCAGGGAGATCCACACCTGGAATCCAGTCAGCTGCCATGCTCCTGGTGGGGATCATGGGTGGCCACCCAAGCCAGAAGCCCGGCTTAGAGCAGAGACCCAGAAGCAGCCCAACTGGGGAGCCAGCTTTCTTGTCAAATTCACAGTGCCAGCAGAGCCATGAAATTGACAAGACAGCCCAAAGCCAATATCTGGCTTCTAACTCGACTGACATGAGCCCTGCGCCTCTCGTGGAGGTAGAGTAGGTCACTTACATCAGCGGGAGCAAGGTTGTAGTGTAGACACTGACATAGGTCAACCTAAGGCAGTTTATGTCAACCTGTGTAGTATAGTCCAAGCCTAACTAAAGGTGTGAATTTAAACAGGGACAATCCCTCTTATTTCAATTTATATCAGGATTATTTTGGTTTAGCAGAAATCAATTAGGAACAGGTTTAAACTAAACCAAATAAGCCACTCAAACAGAAATAGAGTGTGTCCACACAGGGAGTACTAAACTGTTTAATGAAATAGATGCAAATTTGCATGTAGACAAAGCCTAAGCCTGATAGGCATGGATACTTCTGACCACTAGATGTCACTAAAGCAGAGATTTTTCAGATAACTTTGTTGTAACCATGCTCCTAAACTGAGCTAAGTGAATAGTGCAAGAGTATTCACAATCATTCACTTGTGTTCAAGATAGCAGGTTGATGCTACCATATTAGTGTCCTTTTCCCTAGACTGGGATTCGCACCAACGTCTGAGTAATGGCAGTTCATGCAGCTACCCGCATCCTTACGTGAACTGTCAAATTTTATGCATCAGTTTAGGCTCCCTGTCCAACCAGATATACCTACCTTTTTAAAAAACAACAACAAAGTTTGTCATCCGGTCAGGAAGCAAAATATGGTATTAATCATATTCTATGATTAGCAAATTCTTAGAGGATGTAGTGCACAAGCAAACAGGCCAAGCTACATTCACACCAAGTGTTCACATAGGAGTAAGGAAAACAATTAAAAAAACAACCCACTGTCCACAATTACATTGCTATCCTAAATACATTTAATTCTAGAGCTAGAGTCCCACAGGCTAGTTTTGTCCCATTTTATTCTTGCAACTGCTTTCAGATTCTTACTTTACAGTTGTAGTAGCTATAGAAATATGGTTTGTTTAGGTCAAGGTGATCTTATAATTTAGCCCATAGAATTAGGTCATTACTAGGGTCCTGATTTTCAGAAGTATTGAGCACCTGCATCTTCCATTGACAAATTGGATTTGTGGGTGCTCTGCTCTTCTGAAAGTTAGACCGCTGGTCTGTACTGCTTAGCAAATGGTAGATTTACAGAGGAAGATGCGGGTTTGCTGAAGTGGTGGAAAGAGGGACCAAGTAGGGATCCTTGCCAGGAACAACCCCCAAATCCACCCTGCTTCCAGAAACCCTCACTGATCTCTGCCCTGTAGCTCCTGAGGTGACCTCATATTACTAGTAACAGCAGGGATGTATGGAGGAGATGTAAGTGAATTCTTCTGGTTACCTAGGAGAAAACTGTCCTGGAACTAGCATAGGGAATAAAATGTTGTGCGGAGGTTGGGTGATTTTTATGGAAAGGGCCTTAGCTTAGGGGAGATTAGAAGAAAAGAGGGAGTCTGCATGCTGAGTGGGGAGGAAAAGCTGTGAAATGGTTTACTCTCCACTTCCTTAGTGCACTGCATTGGACGATATGTTAACTGTCACAGCTATAAGATTTAAAAAGAAAAGTTGAGTCTCAACTCATCTCTTCAAGTTGATGCTAAATGCATGCCTGGGGCTTGATGGATTGGGCACTAATGAGTTTAGCTGCAGTACAAGGTCTGTTTTCACAGGGTAAGTACAGAGATGGTCTGAGTAGTGATTGTCTTTAGATGACCATGTTTCATCTTCAACCACCATCATCACCCAGCTATTCCCATTAAGGGCAGTCTGGAGAAAAAAAGTTACTCACCTTCTCGTAACTGTTGTTCTTTGAGATGTGTTGCTCATGTTGATTCCAGTTAGGTATGCGCGCGCTGTGTGCAGAGTCATCAGAAAGTTGTTCCCCTAGCAGCATCCATTGGGTTGGCTGTGGAGCCCCCTGAAGTGGCACCACTGTGGTGCTCAATATATGACCCTGCTGACCCGGCGCCTCCTCAGTTCCTTCTTGCCAGCTACTCTGACAGAGGGGAAGGCAGGTGGGTCTCGAATGGACATGAGCAACACATCTCAAAGAGCAACAGTTACAAGAAGGTGAGTAACCATTTTTTCTTCGAGTGCTTGCTCATGTTGATTCCAGTTAGGTGACTCCCAAGCCTTACCTCAGAAGTGGGGTCGGAGTTATGGAATCTCAGACTGGAGCTCTGCTCTGCCGAAAAGTGCATCATCTCTAGTGTGCTGGGTAATGGCATAGTGAGCAGCAAAAGTGTGCACCGAGGACGACGTTGCTGCCCTGCAGATCTCTTGAATTGGCACCTGGGCCAGGAACACCATCGAGGAGGCCTGCGCCCTTGTGGAATGCGCCGTGGGTGCCAGGGCTGGAACGTTGGCCAATTCTTAGCAGGTGCGGATGCAGGAGGTGATCCTCGATGAGATCCTCTGCGATGAGACCGGAAGACCTTCCATACGGTCTGCCACCACCACAAACAGCTGGTTCGACTTTCGGAACAGCTTTGTGCGCTCAATGTAAAAGGCGAGCGCCTGTTGAACATCCAGTGAGTGGAGTCTTTGTTCCCAGCTGCTCGCATGAGGTTTAGGGTAAAAAATAGGCAGGAAAATGTCCTGGTTGGAGTGAAATTGGGACACAACCTTTGGAAGGAAAGCTGGGTGAGGTCTAATCTGCACCTTGTCCTTAAAGAAAACCATGTAGGGAGGGTCGGAGGTGAGGGCCTTAAGTTCCGAAGGCCCTCACTCCTTGCCGAAGTAATAGTGACTAGAAAGGCAACCTTCCATGATAGGAACAGAAGTGAACAAGTTGCCAGCGGTTTAAACGGGGGCCCCATCAGTTTGGAAAGAACCAGGTTGAGGTCCCACGCAGGGATCGGCTGCCAAACCTGTGGGTACAGCCGCTCTAGACCTTTGAGGAGGCAGCCAACCATGGGGTTGGCGAAAACAGAGCGCCTGGCCACTCCCGGGTGGAATGCAGAGATAGCTGTCAAGTGCACCTTGATGGAAGAAGCTACCAGACCTTGCTGCTTAAGGTGTAACAGGTACTCCAGGATGAGAGGAATGGGGGCCTGCAACGGTGGAGTATGGTCCTGGGAGCACCAGTTTGCAAACCTTTTTCATTTGGCCAGATAGGTGGTCCTAGTGGAGGGCTTCCTACTACCAAGCAGGACTTCCCTAACCGACTCCAAGCACATGAGCTCCATGGGGTTTAACCATGAAGCTTCCACGCTATGAGGTGAAGAGACTGGAGGTCTGGGTGACTAAGGCGACCGTGGTCCTGGGTGATCAGGTCCGGAAGTAGCAGCAATGTGATTGGGGCATCCACCGAAAGTTCCAGGAGCGTGGTGTACCAATGCTGGTGGGTCCATGCCAGTGCCACCATTATGACTGTCACCTTGTCCCTCTGGATTTTGAGCAGGACCTTGTGCACAGGTGGAAATGGTGGGAACGCGTACAGCTGATGATCCAACCAGGGGAGGAGAAATGCATCCGCAAGGGAGCCCTGGCTGTGGTTTTGAAAGGAGCAGAACCGTGGGCACTTCTTGTTTCCCCGAGTGGTGAAGAGGTCGTTATGGGAGTTCCCCACCTCTGGAAAATGGCGTGAATGACATCCGTCCGGATGGACCACTTGTGGTTGCGGAAGGATCTGCTGAGGTAGTCCGCCAGCTTGTTCTGTGAACCTGAGAGGTACGTTGCCTCCAGGTGAATGGCGTGGGCTATGCAGAGCTCCCACAGCTGGAGGGCTTCCCGACATAGGGGAGAGGAATGCCCCCCCCCCCCCGCTTGTTTATATAAAACATTGCAGAGTTGTGTTGTCCATTGTGACTCCCACACACTGACCCTGCAGGTGAGCCTGGAAGGTTTGGCACACTAGCCATACAGCCCTCAACTCCTTGATGTTGATGTAGAGCAAGAGCTCGTCCTGGGACCAGAGACCCTGCATCTGAAGGTCTCCCAGGTGCACGCCCCACTCCAGTGCTGACATGTCCGTTACCAGGGACAGGGAGGGCTGGGGCCTGTGGAAAGGGACTCCCTTGCACACGTCTTGCAGGTTGAGCCACCAGCCGAGAGACTGGAGGACCTGCACTGGAAGGCTGACCACTAAGTCCAGACTGTCACGCCCCGGGCGATAAGCTTACGCAAGCCAAGCTTGGAGAGGTCTGAGATGCATCCTGGCGTGCTGAACCATGTATGTGCAAGATGCCATATGACCGAGAAGCCTCAGGCAGCCCCGTGCTGTGGTGGTGGGGTACCGTCTGAGGCCTTGTATGATCTCTGACATTGCTTGGAAGTAGGCCTCTGGCAGGAACGCCCTGGCCCGACCCGAGTCCAGCACTGTCCCGATAAACTATCCTTTGAGCTTAACAACTTGCTCTCGTTAAGGAGAAGGCCCAGCCTGTCGAAGGTGGATCTCACAAAGTGGATCTGCACATCTACCTGATCCCTGGAGCGCCCCCGAAGCAGCCAGTCGTCGAGGTACGGGTATACCTGCACCTGTCTTCGACAGAGGAAGGCCGCTACGATCAACATGCACTTGGTGAATACTTGGGGGGAGGAGGGGGGCTGTTGATAGGTCGAAGGGAAGGACCGTGAATTGATAATGGTTGTGATTGACCACAAACCTGAGGAACCGTCCGTGAGCAGGACGTATGGATATGTGGAAGTACGCATCCTTGAGGTCGAGGGCAGCGTACCAGGAGACCATGCAGAACTTCAAATTTCTCATGAATCTGTTGAGGCCTCGCAGGTCTAGAATGGGTCTGAGACCCTCCCCTTGGCTTTGGGGATTAGTAAATAATGGGAGTAGAATCCCTTGCCCCATAGCTCCTGAGGAACCTCCTCCACTGCCCCTGCAGCAAGGAGGGTCTGCACCTCCTGTGCAAGGAGATGCTCGTGAGAAGGGTCCCTGAAGAGGGACGAGGAAGGGGGGGGAGGAGCAGAATTGGAAAGACTATCCCACTTCTACTGTGCAAAGAACCCAGTGGTCTGTTGTTATTTGGGACCAAGCACGGTAGAAGTGGGATAAATGATTCAGGAAGCAGGGGCGAGGATCTGGTCCAGTGGTTGGTATGTCGTCCCCAGGCACACCTTCAAAAGGCCTGCTTAGAGCCTGAGGAAGTGCACGTCTGGCCCCGGTTAGATGAGGGCTGGGACGGGTTGCGCCTGCCATTCCTACCACGCTTCATAGAGTAGTCCTGTCTAGGGCTGGTAGGGGTGCTGTGAGGGCTGAGGTTTAAAGTGTTTCCGCTGAGTGGCCGGGGTATGCACCCCTAGCGACTTCAGTGTAGCCCTAGAGTCTTTAAAGCTATGCAGCTTGGAGTCAGTTTGCGCTGCAAATGGGCTCGCCCCGTCAAATGGCAGGTCCTGGAGGGTCTGTTGCACCTCGGGTGGCAGCCCCAAGGCCTGGAGCCATGAGCTACGCCTCATGGCGATGCCAGAAGATAAGGTGTATGCCGCCGAGTCTGCAGCATCCAGTGAGGCCTGTAATGAGGTCTGTACCACTGCCTTGCCCTCCTCAACAATAGCCCCAAACTCCTCCCTGGACTCTGCGGGTACCTACTCCCTGAATTTTAGCATGGAGTTCCAGGAGTTGAAGATGTACCTGCTCAGAATTACCTGTTGGTTGGCAATCCTGAGTTTCAAACCCCTGGTCGAGTAGACCTTGCATCCAAAAAGGTCCAGCCGCGTGGACTCCTTTGATTTGGGGGTAGGACCCTGCTGCCCCTGCCTCTCTCGTTCGTTCACCATAGCCACCACCAACGAGCAGGGCTGTGGGTGGGTGTAGAGGTATGCATACCTATTAGATGGGACGAAGTATTTCCTCTCCACACCCTTTGCTGTGGGAGGGATGGAGGCCGGGGGTCTGCCATAGGGTCCTTGTGTTGGCCTGGATGGTTTTACAGAGGGGGTCTTCTTCTTAGGCTATCCCTCGATGCGAGGACGATGTTTGCCAAGGGGGTTCATTGGTGAGTTTTTAAGTGGTTGAGGAGCCCAATTCTTGCCCTGCAGATTTTCCCACAGAAGTGACAGATGTAATCTTGGAGGAGACATAGTTGTTGGCTGGAGTGTTGTGCCCTTTTTTCCGTCCTTTGTCGCTTCTCTGTCTCATGAGCATGGCTGTTCTCCTCAAAGTGAGGTGTGGCTTGGTGTATGGTGTGGTGCCACTGCATTCTGTTCCGTGCTAAGTCCTCCCACTTCGTTGGGTTGATGCCTCCCTTTTTAAGATGTACTTTCAGTATGTCTTTGAAACGCTTCTGCTGCCCTCCGCGAGCCATTTTCCCCTGACTTAACTCAGAGAAGAGTACTTCCTTCGGGAGGCGAGAGTCAGGCATACATACATAGTGGCCAGCCCAGTGGAGTTGGTATTTCATGACCTGTGCTTCTACACTGCTGATGTTGGCTGCAGAGAGAATGCTGATGTTAGTGCGTCGGTCTTCCCAGCTGGTCCTGAGAATCCTCCTGTGGCAGCGCTGCTGGAACCACTCCAGTCCCTTGAGATGCCGTCTGTAGGTTACCCATGTCTCACACCCATAGAGAAGGGTGGGGATGACAACTGCCTTGTAAACCAAGATCTTAGTACCTGTTTGTAGATCCCTATTATTGAATACTCGTTTGAGTAGTCTTCCAAAAGATGTGCTGGCACAGCAGATCCTGTTTTCAATTTCTGTGTCAATGTTGGCTGTTTGGGAGAGGTGGCTGCCAAGGTACGGAAAATGATCCACATTTTCCACGGGTTCTCCGCTGATGGTGATTTGTGGAGTACGAAGAGTAGTTTGTGCAAGTGAGGGCTGGTAGAGTACCTTGGTTTTCCCAATGTTGAGAGAGACACCCAGGCTGTGATAGGCATCTGCAAAAAGATTTAGGGTGCTTTGCAGGTCAGCCTCTGTGTGTGCAAGAATGACAGTCATCTGCATACTGAAGGTCAGTGATGCCAATTCTCGTGATCTTAGATTTTGTTTGGAGACGTCAAAGATCGAGGAGTTGGCCATCCATACGATACTCAATCCCCATTCCATCAGGAAGGCGATTGTGAATGAGAATCAGGATCACAGCAAGGTAAATAGAGAAGAGTGTTGGAGCAATGACACAGCCCTGCTTGACAACAGTGCAAATGGTGAATGGTTTAGTCTCTGAACCATTGCACAAAATGGTGGCAGTCATCCCATCATGGAGTAGTCTGATGATGGAAATGAATTTCTGTGGACAGCCAAACCTACACAGCACCCTCCATAGGGCATCATGATGGATAGAGTCAAAGGCCTTGGTTAGGTTGATGAATGCCATGAATAGTTCCTGGTGTTGCTCTCTGCATAATGAGGGGGTAGAGCCACCCTCGATGGGCCTTCCAGGGCCAAGATGTCCACCATGGGGTCCTCCGGCTCTACAACCTCCTCGGCCTGCAGACCCATGTTGCGCGCCACTCTGCGCAGCAGGTCCTGGTGGGCGCGGTTGTCTATGGGGGGCTGCTCTGAGGTGGAAGTCCCTGCTACCGGGGAGAACGACGAGGACGCCAATGGGGGTAAAGGATCCTGATGGCTCTCCTGAACCACTGGGTCCGATTGCCCCACCTCCACTGTGGTAGTGGTGGCTGGCTCTGGGGGAGGTAGGGTGGCCAGTGTCACCTTGGCACCCTTAGGGGTGGGGCGACTGGACGATGCTGCTGGCACCTGCGACTTGGACACCACGGATTGGGAGCCCTGGGCCTGGTGGTATGCCCAAGGGGTCCAGAATGGCTACTGCACAGGCCCTGGCCCTGCACCCACATCTGGCCGCCTCTGGCCTGACCTGTGCTGGCTCCGTTTGGAGTACCAGGACTCCTCTTCAGAGTCCAAAGACTAAGACCGGGACCATGAAGGCCAGGGCGGTGCCGAGCGGAGCTGCGCTGGAGAGCAGTGCCGCGATCTGGAGTGGTGCCGTGAAATGGACTGGCGTTGAGACATCAAGTGGTGCTGTGAGCGGGATCTCTGCCGTGTTGGGTACCGGTGCCTCAGCAGGGAGCGGTGCTGAGACTGGGAACGGCGCCACGAGTCCGACTTGCGCCACGAGCTAGAGCGGCGGCAGGACTCCCCGCGGGGAGTCTTCTTGCCAGTGCCGGGGACAAGTGCCGTGGAGATGCGGTTGGACGCATCAACTATGCGGGCTTGCCTCAAGACGATGCCGCGCACTACGGCGCTGGAGGCTTTTCTCAAGCAGTCAGGGACCATGGTGCCATCATGGCGATTAAGTCCCCCGTGGCCTCAAAGGTGTCCAGGGTGGATGGCAGGTCCACATCCCCTACCACCTGGCTCGGAGAGCCTTAAGAGCACTGGACTCAACGGCCCCCCCCTTGTGGGGCCAAAGTAGACTGTGCTGGCTCCTGAACCTTCGGCGCTGGGTGCTCCTCTGTAGGACGCACCCTGGTGGCGACTTCCAGGGCGGCAGACCTCAGTGTAGGGTGTTGGTCCCTGTCCTGTTTCCTTCCAGTGCTGCTGCTGTAGCACCGGGGAGTGAGACCGGTGCTGTGCAGTCTCCACCAGCTTTGGTGCCGGGGAGTAACGGTGCTGAGTCTCTCTGTGCCCATAGTCCTTTCTCGGCACCACATCTCTTACGGAGGCCAAAGCGCTCCGCACAGAACTCGGCGCCAGATCCTGCCATGCCGAGGCGGGCTGAGGTCTCAGAGCCGCCTCCATGAGCTGTTTTAAACAAAAGTCCTGCTCTTTTTTAGTTCTGGGACGGAACCCGTTGCAAATCTTGCACCGGTCCATCTGCTGCGCCTCCCCTAGACACTTGAGGCAAGAGTCATGGAGGTTGCCCGTTGCCATGGGCTTGTGGCAAGACTTGCAGGGTTTAAATCCTTGGGATTGAGGCATGCTCGAGTCTTTTTTATTTTCCATTATACGAATTACTACGAAGGGGAGAATAGGATTCAATCTCCTGCAACCCAGTCAGCAGGCTCCCCGCTTATCAGCCCCTCCTTCTAGCATGGAGGGACTGAATTCCATGCTGATTTTTTGCCAGTAGCAGCCTGATGTGATTAGACCTGCAACTGGTTCTTGACCAACAATTATTAGGAATAAGCCATGGTGAAGTGAAAGCAGCTATTAATACATACACACACCTCTACCCTGATAGAACG
The DNA here is from genome assembly GCA_003942145.1 of Platysternon megacephalum. NCBI lineage: Eukaryota > Metazoa > Chordata > Testudines > Platysternidae > Platysternon > Platysternon megacephalum. The sequence goes on from QXTE01000112.1 coordinate 3,477,502, forward strand.
CTGTCCTCGGGAGCCAAAAAAATCTTACTGCGTTATAGGTGAAACCGCGTTATATCGAACTAGCCTTGATCTGCTGGAGCGTCAGCCCCGCCCCCTCGGAGTACTGCTTTGCTGCGTTATATCCGAATTCGTGTTATATCGGGTCGCGTTATATCGGGGTAGAGGTGTATATAAATCAGAATTTAAGAAATGTAGAAAACTGATAAGGGAATCAAAAGGAGAAATTTATAGCCAGCGAGTTAAGGTCAATAAGGAGGATGGGTATTTTAGGAACAAAAAGAATCTTAACGGTATTTGACCATAACTAGATGGGAATGGTGGAATTGTTAATAATGCAGAAACGGCAGAGGTGTTAAATATATGTTCCATATTTGGGAAAATCCTGATTACATAATCATATCACATGATGAAACACTTTCTAGTTCATAACTCATATGAGGATGTTAAACAGCAGGTGCTAAAGTTAGACTTTTTTAAAGTCAGCAAGGTCCACTCAACTGGCATCTGAGAGTTTTTAAAGAGCTGGACCATAATATTGATTTTGAAAAAAAAGTCTTGGAACATGGGGGAAGTTCCAGAGACTGGAAGAAAGTAAAATAATGAATGGCTGATATATAGGAACAAAGGACTAGACTGAACCTCCTGGGTCATTGAGTCCAGTCCCATGCTACCACATACCACCATGTCAAATAACCCCATTCATAAAGTTCTATCTTAAAAAATTGGAGATGATACAGAGATTGGGGAATGGGGTAAACCTAATTAGTTTTATCAGTAATGATTTTGTTTTCTTCCAGGCCATTCATAAAAATGTTAAATAGCTTGGGGCCAATAATCCATCTAAAAACTAAAAAAATAAAAGGGTAATATAATTAATACCAGTCAACATGGGTTTATAGAAAGTAGATCCTGTCAAACTAAGTATCTTTTTGATACGATTACAAGTTTGGGTGAAAAGGTAATAGTGTTAATGTAATATATTGTAAGTCATTTGACTTGGTACTACAGAACATTTTGACTGAGAAACTAGAACAATACAGAATCAACATGACACACATTAAACGGATGCAATTGACTGATAGGTCTCAAAATGTAATTGTAAATAGGGAATCATGGAGCAGGTGTTTTTCTAATAGGATCCTGCAGGAATCAGGTCTTGGCTCTATGCTATTTAATACTTTTATTGATGACCTGGAAGAAAATCATTACTGATAAAATTTGCAGATGACACAAAGATTGAGAGTGAGATAATGAAGAGGACTGTTCATTAATACAGACTGATTTGGATCACTTGGTAAGATGGGGGACCAAACAATATGCATTTTAGTATGGCCAAATATAAACATATACATCTGGGAACAAAGAATGTAGTCCAAACTTACAGCCCGGGAAGTCTACCCTGGGAAAGCAGTGACTCTGAAAAGGACTTGGGGTAATCAGCTAAACATGAGGTCCTAGTGCAGGGGTCTCAAACACGCGGCCCGCGGGGCTCTTGCGTGCGGCCCGCCGAGCTCCCCTCCCACACCCCTCCCCTCCTCTCTGCCTACCCGCGGGATTCCCCTCTGTGGTGCTGCGAGCCCCACGCTGCTTTGAGAGAGCAGCCGGCAGCACAGCACAGCCGCTTCGGGCGGGGGGAGGGGGAAGAAGGCAGAGGAACAGGGAACCGCGGCCAATGGGAGCTTTGTGGGAGGTACCTGGAGGAGTGGCAAGAGCAGCACATGGCTGCAACCCGGAGCCCCTCCCCCTCCCCCAGGGGCTGCAGGAACAGGGTTCCAGCTGCTTCCTGGAAGGGAGCAGCGCGGGGGGACAGGGCAGGCAAGGAGCCTGCCCNTTTTTATCGATGACCTGGAAGAAGAAAATCATTACTGATAAAATTTGCAGATGACACAAAGATTGAGAGTGAGATAATGAAGAGGACTGGTCATTAATACAGACTGATTTGGATCACTTGGTAAGATGGGGGAGCAAACAATATGCATTTTAGTATGGCCAAATATAAACATATAGATCTGGGAACAAAGAATGTAGTCCAAACTTACAGCCCGGGAAGTCTACCCTGGGAAGCAGTGACTCTGAAAAGGACTTGGGGTAATCAGCTAAACATGAGGTCCTAGTGCAACCTTGTGGCCAAAAGGGCTAATGTGATCCTTGGAATTTCAGAGAAACATTGAGTAGGAGTAGGGAGTTTCTATTACCTGTTTTTGGCAAAAGTGTGACTGCTTCTGGAATACTATGTCTAGTTCTGGTGTGCACAGTTCAAGAAGGATGTAGATAAATTGGAGACAGTTCAGAGAAGAGCCATGAGTATGAGTAAAGGATTAGAACACATACCCCTTATAGTTTTAGGATCAAGGAGCTCAAGTCTATTTATCTTATAAAAATGTTTAAGAGGTGACTTGATCTCAACCTATGAGTACCTACAGGGGAAAGAGAAATTTGATAATAAAGGGCTCTTCAATTTAGCAAAGATATAACAAGATCCAGCGGATGGAAATTGAATCCAGACAAGTTCAGATTAGAAATAAGGTGGAAATGTTTTAACTGAGAGTGTAATTAACCTTTGGAACAGTTTATCAAGGGTGATGGTGGATTCTCCATCTCTGGAAATTGATAAAATCAAGGTTGGATGCTTTTCTAAAAGATCTACTCTAGTTCAAACAGGAATTAATTCAGATAAGTCCTATGGTTTGTGTTATACAGATCAGACTTGACAATTGCAATGGTCCCTTATGGCTTTATAATCTATTAATAAAGTTCACATAGTTACTATAGGCTAAGGAAGGGGAAATGGTCAGAACTCATTCCTCACAAAATCTCATTGTGGATCCATCTCTTAAGTAGTGGGAATTCCTTCCTGCTCAGTGACACAGACCTTAACTGAAATCTAGTAACTTGGAATCATGTGTGTATAACCTGTACAGAGAGTATCACTTCATGACATTAGGTCACAGGCTAAATCTGAATCTTTTGCAATTTAGCAGAAATGACCTTTCCTATGACATATGGTTCAACCATCTGATTCTAATGGTCTAGACCAGTGGTTCAGAGGGTCCACGAGTCAACGGGGCCATTGGCCCCGCTGATCAACTCCTCCCCCTCCCAGTGCCTCCTGTATGCCATGGAACAGCTGATCAGCAGAGTGTAGGAGGCACTGGGAGGGAGGAGGAGGAGCGGGAATGGGGTAGGCTTGGGGGAGAGGGTGGAAAGAGGCGGGGCAGGGGTGGAGCAGAGGTAGGGCCTTGGGAGAAGGGGTGTAGTAGGGGCGGGGCTTGGGGCTGAGCAGGGGTTGAGCACCCCTGGGGAAAATTAGAAGCCAGCTTGGGGGTCCATGAAAAATGTTAAATCAAAATGGAGGTCCTCGGGTTGCTAAAGTTTGAGAACCGCTGGTCTAGAGGAAGCTTGAGTCTAACCAGCTACACACACAAAATGGCCAAATGACAGTGTACGTAGGTGTGTGTAGAGTTTGATTTTAGCAATCAACGACGAACAAGAGCATTTCTCCTCTACCAAGGTCACCATAAAAAGGAAAAGTCTTCTCCCTCCTGTCCACACTTTTTGACTAGGAGTCCCTAAAAAACCTCTCTCTCCTGATTGCATCAGCCATCCAAGTATGCTATTCTAATACTAAAAGAGTGTCCCTTATTTTGATAAATAGGGCAGGAATGTGACAGAAAGTGGTTGTCTTCATTGCTATCATCTAGTTAATTTCAGACAGGGCAGAGCAACTATTTGACAAAGGAAGGCATTCTTAACTCAGATTCTGTGTTCACAATGGCTGTGTAGGATCAGGTAATCAGATACCACAATATTAAGAGAACAAAGGGGGATGCATACATTTGCAGGAACAAAGCAAGACTTGGCCCATGGATTGCTATAAGCCTCAAGTTTTATTTTGCTTTCATAATCATAGCATTTAGTCAGATGTGCTTTGAAGTCATTATTGTGAAACATCTTTCCAAACAGATTTTGCCCCTTTAAATGGTCCCAGAGTTAGTTTGCTAATATGTTTCTTCATCCATAGAACATCCATCCACTCAAAATAACACAAAAATAAAAATGCCAAAGACAGGGAGAAAAGTACATATAGAGCAATTACACAAAAGATCACAGTCTCTGTGGGAGAACTCTTAATGTTTCTGTGCTTGTTGCTTATAATCAACTTATGAAAAAAATATGAATTTGACAGGATGGATTTTAGGTTTCTCAGAATTTCACATTTTCAAACCACCCAAAAAGAAGGGGACAAAATGTGTGAAAGGGGAATTGGGTTTAAATGTGACAATGTTTCCCCAGAGGCTTCCTTAGCCATCCCTCTTCTCATTGCCTTTATATTTCACTCTGCTGCTTTTCTGGAACAAATAAAGTGAGTTACTGCCACTTATAGCCCATTACAGCAGCTATGGAGACTCCATTAGATCTCAATGACCTGCCCACTAGATGCCGGATAGGATGCACCTGCATTGTTAAATGCAAGGCCAGTTATGCTTGGTGCAGCTGGTAGGCGGTAGGCCTGCCTTTTAAACAGGTTACTGTTTACTCATCCAAGTTTACCCTCCAAAATTTCAGTACGGCAGCCCTTCTATTTGACTATTTTATTTAATAGTTTTATTACAGAACCATTCAGAGGCCCTAATCAGGATCTGGGTCCCATTGTACATACATACAGTCCCTGCCTTGATCATTGCTTTCCTATATTCCTATTTCCTCCTGAATGTCCCAGCTCAGGAGAGGAGAGAATACCTGCAAGGACACCATTGGAAACTCAGAAGAGCAATGATGTCCAGCTATCCAGGAATAACTTAGAAATACTGACCTTATAGACGATTTACAATGGCAGCACAATGAGTAAGCTATTTATCAAACTGATTCATTAAAAGAAAGTGGGCTAAATGTTTAGTTCCATTAGTCCTGGGATGTAAACATACCATCTGCAAAGGGCAGAGATTCGAAGTGGGAAAGTAAAAAGGAGGATGCATGTCAAATAAAGTTGAACATGTTACCACTGTGTTACCTTAACACATTTCCAAGCCCCCTTTCTAAATGTTGGTATTAAAAAGTACTACATGTTCTGGAAGGGCAGCTTTCTGACCCATCATTTTCCAGAAGGGCTCCCCAAAAATGGCTCAACACCCTTCCTAACATCTGATAGTTGAGAGCTGTGCCCCCTCTGTACAATGAATCTATGGTATTTTCTTTCCCCAGTAGTTTTGCTTTACAGTGGTTTGCCAGCTAAGATCCATGATAGAGAACAATTGAGAAAAAGCTGTGAACAAGTTAGAGATTGATCTCCATCCATCCTGTCAGTTTCATTACAGTGAGAATATACACTAAATAAATGAAAACATCCACAGCATGAAAATGATTTGTAGTTTATTTGAAGGCAATTGATACAAACGTCATTTGTGCAAGGCCAAGGGAACCTGGTTTTCACATACTCTCAAGAAAGGATTTGCTTTCATAGCTGCATTTAAAAATAAAAAAGCATGCAGCACTGTTAGACTTCCCCATACCTTTTCAGGTGTTTATCAGTTGATCTCTTGGAAATCTGTTCCTATTCCTGCTCCACCATGACACACTAGACAAAAAGCCACTGAAGACTGGATGTGCAGCCAGGGGGCACCCTTTCAAGATACAGATGTTTGAATATTGAACAATTAAAGTTAGAACAGCCAATTTAGTTTCCTCTCTATTGTCTGATTTTCATTCTTTTTTATTTTTTTATTTTATTTTTTAACCCACCATCTCTCTCTGCATTATCCTGGGCTGCTGCAACTGTCGCAGCACCTAACCTTCTTGCCAGCAGGGCAATTGATCCCTTTTCTCCAGAGTAAACCAGTTGTTTTTTCTGGACAGCACGGTCCTCTCAGAGGTCCGGCACCTTATTTCTGCAGTTTGCCCAACTCTTCCCAATCTGGGGATGTGGGAGCCCAAAATCTGCTGCTGAACCTAGGTCTCAGGCATGGCAGCACCATTCACTGCCAGTGCTCCTCTGAACCAGCTCATCAGCCAAGCTTTTGATTCTGAAATAAAGTATGTGCCTAACATAACACATCACATAAATCAGGTGTTCATCTGTTGTTGAACAGCCTTCCTGGGAAGCATTGCTGGTCTGTGAACACCTCCAAACTTCTATTGCCCTCTGTTTGCAGGTCCATATCTGAAACACGTGGCTCCCTGGAGTTAGATATGCCAGAGTCTATACTGTTAGTCCTGATACCCTGCTTGTTGCTAGAGTCCCACTGTTGAAAGTCTCCTGACTGCTTGCATCCATCTTCACTTGGCTGTTCCAGAAGAGCTTGGTATGCTGTGTCTGAAAGGGGAAATGTACGTGGTTCCCAAGGTTGTACACTCTGTGGGGGAGAGAGAGAGAAAGAAGGATTGGTACAGAAAACCCAGATTTCAGAGTGGTAGCCATGTTAGTCTGTATCAGCAAAAAGAACAAGGAGTACTTGTGGCACCTTAGAGACTAACAAATTTATTTCTTAGTCTCTAAGGTGCCACAAGTACTCCTCATTCTTTTTTTTTTTTTTTTTAAGAAAACCCAGAGTTAGCCAGTTATAGGACATGACAATATTCATTCTCCCTACATCCCTAAAGAGACCTCACACTTCAATTTAAACCTCAAGCTCTTCTCTCTGGAACAGGGTGCTGAAGTAATGCAGACAGTTTCGATGAGCAATAGAAGTTATGCAGCATAGAACTGTGATACGTGAGCTCGCATTTATATTCTTAGTCCCAGCTAATCATTTTTCTGCTGGGATCAAGACTACTACCCTCCTGGCTCCTTACCTCCCTGATCTTTGAGGAAGTTCTTCCACAACCCGAGTGACTTCAAAAGACATTTAAAAAGTAAAGTTAGTGCCTGTACTCAGAAGAGGTCTGGCGCAGAAAGCAGCAATGAGATTCTTCAATCTCAAATGCCTGATCTGGAAGGATCATCTCTAAGGGTGAGAGGTGAGTTCAGTCTCTATGATACACTCAGTCATAGACGCCAACTCATGGGTGCTCCAGCCCTGGAGCATCCACAAAAAAAAAAAAAAAGGTGGGTTTTCAGCTCCCACCGGCTACAGCTGTTCCCCACCACTGCCAAACAGCTGATGGGGGCAGCGCAGCCACCAAACAGATGTTTGGAGGCATGGGGAGGGATTTGGGTGAGGGTAGAGAGCAGGAGGGTGGGTGAGGGCCTCAGGCAGGGGGTGGAGTGGGGGCAGTAAGAGGGAGTGAGGGTGAGCCCTGGGGGAGTGGGCGGAGCAAGGGTAGGGCCTTGGAGGGGGTGGAGCAAGGGCAAAAAGAGGCAGAGCAAAGGCAGGGCCTTGGGGGAAGGGGCGGAGTCTCAGGGCGAAGTGGGGGCTAAGCACCCCCAGGGAAAAGGAAGAGTCGGCACCTGTGCACTCAGTCCTTGATCTTTCTACAGAAACTGCTAACAAGGGTGGAGAACTGATGAAGTGGCTTGTAGGGTGGATACCTGCCCAATGAGAATGGGCTGCTGGGCCAATCATTTCACAAAGGCCACTTAATTTTATCAAACAGGACAGGTCACTTAGCTTTCAGTCACTATGATTTAGAATGGCTTTAAATTGATGGCCTAGAGGTGGGATAGCTCTTTATTCCATTCCCAATCCCTTGACCAACATAACTGGAGACACTTAAACTGAACCAATTCAGTGACAGTGGATCACAAACTAATTCTGATCTTGAGTGTTAAAAAACATCTTAACTTAGCACTAAGTTTAGGTTTATTTCAGGTAGCAGAACATGCAGACTGCTGTGTTACAAAGGGACATATGTACTGGAGTATGCTTCAACACTCACATTTACACGAGTATGTATATATAATGTTAGTGTGATGTCACAAATTTAGTGGGACTTCACTGAAGGATCAGGAAGAGATGCTCTGTTTCAAATACAAAGCCTTACAATCTCCAAAGAAATTCTGTGAAGTTCACACAAAACTGAATTCCAGTACCAGCACTGTAAAGAAGTGGGGCAGATCTGTGGCTAACCATGCCCATCCCTATGCCTCCCAAAATCATGTCACATTGTTTCATTGCTACCACTTTGGAGTAGTTTCTTTATAGAGGTCTCATGTTTGTTTTTTGGTCTACATTCAAATAGGTCTTTTAAACTGAAAATAACTTTAAAGTTTTCCAATATTGTTGTAGCCATGTTGGTCTCACCATATGAGAGACAAGGTAGATGAGGTAATATCTTTTACTAGACAACCATCTGTTGCTTGAAAGAGACAAGCTTTCGAACTCCACAGGCCTGAAGAAGAGCTCACTGGATTTCAAAAGTTTGTCTTTTTCACTAACAGAAGTTGGTCCAATAAAAGATATTACCTCACCCACATGTCTGTCTCAAGAACTTTTAAAGCAGTTGTGAAGAATTCTCATTCTCAGTGAGTCCAAGATGGCATAAACGTTTCATGCTCTCAGCCCTGAATATATGTAAGTACAGTGGAAAGGCAATAAATGTCCCTCACCTGTATTACTTCATTTAGTATTTCTGGGGAGAATCTGGTGTCCTCAGTGCAGGACTGTGGCACTCTAGTCCTGTTCTTTATAGAGAGGGGTTGCAGAATGTTAAAAGGCTCAGGGCTGTGAGATCCCATAGAAGGGTGCATATAGAGAAGGTCATTAAGGCAATTAAATCCAGGATCTGGAGATGCTGGTTGAGGTGTCCATCGATCATCTGTTTTGTTGGAGGACCTAAACAAAAACAACAAAGTTATTTAAGGGCCAATGTTGACACAACAACAAATGGATATAAACTGGCCATCAATAAGTTTTGGCTTGAAATCAAGACAAAAGTTTCTAACCAGCAGAAGAGTGAAGTTCTGAAACAGCCTACCTAAAGGAGTAGTGGGGGCAAAAAGCCTAACTTTTGTTTTAAGAGTGAGTTTGATTCTTTTATGGAGGGGATGGAATGATTGGCTAAATGGCATATGGCCCATCCACGACTGCTACTAGCAAATTATCTCCAATGGCTAGAGATGGGACAATAGAGTGGGAGGGCTCTGAGTTACTACAGAGAATTCTTTCCTAGGGGAGTCTTGCCCACATGCTCAGGGTCTAACTGATCACCATATTTGGGGTCAGGAAGGAATTTTTCCCCCCAGGTCAGATTGAGGTTTTTTCACCTTCCTCTGCAGCATAGACATAGATGATTAGGGTTGGAAGAGACCTCAGGAGGTCATCTAGTCCAATCCCCTGCTCAACGCAGGACCAACACCAACGAAATCATCCCAGCCAGGGCTTTTTGTCAAGCCAGGCCTTAAAAACCTCTACGGATAGAGATTCCACCACCTCCCTAGGTAACCCATTCCAGTGCTTCACCACCCTCCTGATGAAATAGTGTTTCCTAATATCCAACCTAGACCTTCCCCACTGTAACTTGAGACCATTGCTCCTTGTTCTGTCACCTGCCACCACTAAGAACAGCCTAGCGCCATCCTCTTTGGGAACCCCCTTCAGGTAGTTGAAGGCTGCTATCAAATCCCCTCTCACTCTTCTTTTCTGTAGACTAAACAAGCACAGTTCCCTCAGCCTCTCCTCGTAAGTGAAGTGCCCCAGCCCCCTGATCATTTTCGTTGCCCTCTGCTGGACTCTTTCCAATTTGTCTACATCCTTTCTGTAGTGGGAGGGCCAAAACTGGACACAATACTCCATATTTGGCCTCACCAGTGCCAAATAGAGGAGAATAATCACTTCCCTCAATCTGCTGGCAATGCTCCTACTAATGCAGCCCAAAGTGCCGTTAGCCTTCTTGGCAACAAGGGCACACTGTTGACTCATATCCAGCTTCTTGTCCACTGTAATTCCCAGGTCCTTTTCTGCAGAACTGCCGCTTAGCCAGTTGGGCCCCAGCCTGTATCAGTGCATGGGATTCTTCCATCCTAAGTGCAGGACTCTGCACTTGTCCTTGTCAAACCTCATCATATTTCTTTTGGCCCAATCCTCCAATTTGTCTAGGTCACTCTGGACCCTATCCCTACGCTCCAGCGTATCTACCTCTCCCCCCAGCTTAGTGTCATCCACGAACTTGCTGAGGGTGCAATTCATCCCATCACCCAGATCATTAATGAAGATGTTGAACAAATCCGGCCCCAGTACCGACCCCTGGGGCACTCCGCTTGATATTGGCTGCCAACTAGACATCGAGCTGTTCATCACTACCTGTTGAGCCTGACGATCTAGCCAGCTTTCTATCCACCTTATAGCCCATCCATCCAATCCATACTTTTTTTATTTGCTGGCAAGAATACTGTGGGAGACCATATCAAAAACTGTGCTAAAGTCAAGGTATATCATGTCCATTGCTTTCCCCATATCCACAGAGCCAGTTAGCTCATCATAGAAGGCAACCATGTTGGTCAGGCATGACTTGCCCTTGCTGAATCCATGTTGACTGTTCCTGATCACCTTCCTCTCCTCCAAGTTCTTCAAAATAGATTTCTTGAGGACCTGCTCCATGATTTTTCCGGGGAATGAGGTGAGGCTGATCGGTCTGTAGTTCCCTGGATTCTCCTTCTTCCCTTTTTTAAAGATGGGCACAAATATAGTGTATAAAATACAGCCAGCTCTCCTGGACTTCTTTCCCACTCATATTAGCCTCCCAGGGGATCCTGCCCATCAGTTCCCTGAGTCTGCTTTTCCGAAGTCCAGGATCTGTAGTCTGCTGTTCTCCCTTTTGTCAGGATCCTGAACTCGACCATCTCATGATCACTGCTTCCCAGGTTGCCACCACATCTACTTCCCTGTTTGTGAGCAGCAGGTCAAGAGGAGCACGGCCCCTAGTTGGTTCTGGTTGTCCCCACCACTCTCCAAAACCTTCCTGGATTGTCTGTGCACGGCTGTATTGCTCTCCCAGCAGATGTCAGGGTGACTGAAGTCCCCCATAAGAACCAGGGCCTGGGACCTGGAAACTTCTGTTAGTTGTCCGAAGAAAGCCTCGTCTACCTCATCCTCCTGGTCTGGTGGTCTATAGCAGATGCCCACCATGACATCATCCTTGTTGCTCTCACCTCTAAACTTAACCCAAAGACTCTCAACAGGCTTTTCTCCAGTTTCATACTGGAGCTCTGAGCAATCATACTGCTCTCTTACATACAATGCAACTCCTCCACCAGGTCACTTCCTGGTTCAAACTAGAGTAAGAAGTGGATTCTCAATAACTTGAAATCTTTAAATCAAGATTTGAGGACTTCAGTAACTCAGCCAGAGGTTATAGGCCTATTACAAGAGTGGGTGGGTGAGGTTCTGTGGCCTGCGATGTGCAGCAGGTCAGACTAGATGATCATGATGGTCACTTCTGGCCTTTAAAGTCTATGAGACACAGGAACATAACTAGATACTAACACGGAACCCAAATAAAAATAAGCCACTGCATATTGCAAATGTGAGCCACAAAACTGAGAGAAGTCTGGACTTAATCATTGTATCCCTCCTTTATTCAAGCAGCTGGTCATGGTCTCCAACAATTAGTGTTTTGCCCCTGAATTGCAGCTTCTCCCCCACTGTCTGCTACAACAATAGCTCACAATTTTCTTGGGCAATTTCTGCCAACGTTGGTGGTGGTGAATTTTAAGATTAAGAAAGCATTTGCTGGCTGCTTTTTCTCATGATGAGACTTTGGGGAATCTGAGATAAAATAGTATAAACCATCTACTACTAAGTACAGAGGCAAACAGATTGCTGTAATTGGAAGTTATACTGAGGAGTCCTGCCTATTTCTGACTGCACACATACATTTTTTTCTTTGAAATCCTTTCACCTCCTCCTCAGGGCCTGACATATGTTCATTGTGCCCCCCACTACTCCAGGTTTCCAAATTTCTCTTCTCCTTTCCACTGTGTTGTTATGACCTGCTGTCTAACCAAGGAGAGCTGGAAGAAATTGCCATGTTTACAATCTGTCAACTCCACTCCTAGGTTAGCAAAAGAGATATAATTTGGAAAAAGGGCATGGAGTTTGCACTAACTTGTTAGTTCCTAGCATGAGACATGAGGGCCCAAGCTTAGTATGAAACTAATTTCTTATGTAGCATGATAATGTGCTGGGTCACTACTCTGATGAGCTGGCCCTATCCTATATACATTTCATCAACACTTTGCTTGTCAGCACAGCAGACTGGTTACATGAACCACGTCATCAGCAGCCTAGGATTTCTTTGCTTACAATGAACCATAGTTTCACAAAGTATAAGGCCAGAAGGGACAGTGATATAAAGAAGTCAGACTAGATGATATCTCTGGCCATTAAATTTCATTCAAATACTTCTATAGAGTTCATTCACTCCTCAGAAGACTAAACTGTTGTGCCACTGGCAGAGACCAGGAGAGTTTTAGGTGCCACCAATGCCTGAGGCCCCGGCAATGGCAGGAAATTGATTAAATGAGATCTGCCCAGATCTTCCCAGCAGACGATCCATGCCCCATGCTGCAGAGGAACGTGAAAAATCCCAATGTCACTGTCAATCTGACCCTAAGGGGGAATTCCTTCCTGACTCCAAATCTGGCAATTAGTTAGACCCTGAACATGTGAGCAAGACACCAGCAGGCATTTAAAATGAATTCTCTGTATCACCTAAGTACTGGTTCATCCTGCCTGGTGTCCCATCTCCAGTTGTGGCCAATCTCTGATGTTTCTGAAGAAGGTAAAAAAAACCCAATATATCTAATTATGCACTGGGGAAAAAATTCCTTCCTGATCCCTGCAGGTGTGATCAGCTGATGCACAGATGCACAAAATTTGATTATAGTCATTGTCTTAATGCAGAGCTGCAACGAGTATGTTAGGAGCAACGCAGACAATCCTGTTTTCCCCATGATGCATGAAGGAAGGGGATGAATGGGGGACTGATGAGAGTCCCAGATTCCAAAGCCAGAAGGGACCACCAGCCTGACAACACCTTCCTCTCCCTCTGCACCCCCCGTACTCCCCGGCTATAGAATTTCTCCCAGACCAACATTAAAGGTTATATTTTAGAAAGGTATTTGATTTCATCTTACAGACTCCGAGCATTGGGAAGTCCACCACATCACCTGGTAAGCTGTTCCAATGTTTCATCACCCTCGTTGCTAGGAAATTATATCTTATTTCAAGGTTGAATTTGTCCAACTTCAACTTCCAGCCACTGGCTCTTGCTATACCTTTGTCAGCAAGCTTGAAAAGTCCCCCACTATCAGACCTCTTGTCCACATGTTGTAGTAAGTGAAGGCCCTGATAAAGGCCCAGTATGAGGCCTGAGGCCTGAACTGAAGTAATGGTCAAGACTTTGCTAACATAAAGCAAAGTTAAGCTGTGAGCCAGAGGCAGGCCCTGCTCACAGAAGCTGGCAAGGAAAGGGCTGATGCTGCAAGAAGATACATACCTAAAAGGTACGGAACACTAGATATCAGAATGTATACATTCCACACAGATAACATGGAACAGGCCGACCCATCCCAATGACAGGGGCAAAAGGGTAAAATGATGGATAGAGTTGTTTTGATCGAACCAATCTGTACAAGGTGAGAGGCGGCACCTTGCTACGTAGTAGGGTTGTACCTTGCTGCGTAGAGGGGTTGCACCTCAATACGTCAGGAGTGATGTGTAACTTGTTTGTACCTGTGTATAAGAATGTATCCCTGGGGTGGTGTCTTTGTCCGGCCGTAGGGGGAGTGGAAAGTCCCGCCACTAAGCCGGGTCCTTGCCAAGAGGCACTTTCTCGTAGTATGCCCTGAGTTAGGCTAAGAAACCTACAGGGAACTGCAATTGTGTCCAAGATCGCAATAAACCTAGTCGACGTGACTTTGCATCTTACTGGACTCTGTGGTTATTGGGGGTTCTCTTCGGGTCTGCTGGGTCAGCTATCTGCGCAGAGCTGGGGCAGCACACAGAGGGAACACATGCACGCAGCCGAGTGATATCAACAGGAGAAAGCAGAGCACCATACCAGTAGCATCTGAACAACACATGTAAGTGCCTAGACACAGTGATCACATCATCTCTCCATCTTCTTTTCAATAAGCTGAGACTCCTTACTTTCCAGCTTCCTGATTATTTTTCTGGACCTTCTTTGAACTCTCTGCAGCATTTCCACTTCCTTATAGAATCCAGTTCTGGTGTCCACACTTCAAGATGGTAGTAGCAGTCTTACCAATGCAGTGTATAGAGGCAATGTCGCTTTTCTACTTCTACTTGATAGTCCCCTTTTTATACATCCAAAGACTGCATAAACTCTTTTTGCCACAGCATTGGACTGAAAGCTCATGGTAAGGTGATAATCTACGACAGTGATTCTCAACCTTTCCAGACTACTGTACACCTTTCAGGAGTCTGATTTGTCTTGCGTACTCCCATGTTTCACCTCACTTAAAAACTACTTGCTTACAAAATCAGACACAAAAATACAAAAGTGTTACAGCACACTATTACTGAAAAATTGCTATCATTTTTACCATTTAATTATAAAATAAATAAATTGGAATATAAATATTGTACAGGTCTGTCTCATCTTACGCTGGGGCTATGTTCCGCAGTTAGCGCCTAAAGCGAAAATCGCGTATAGTCAAAATTACATTGAGTGTAATGGCGGGTGGAATCGCCCGCACTACAGAAACAGTATTTAAATTGTTAATTTTCTCTTTTGTTTTGTTTTTGCCGACCGTGTAAAGCTGAAATCGCGCATGTTAAATGCGCCTAAGATGCGACAGACCTGTACTTACATTTCAACGTATAGTATATAGAGCACTATAAACAAGTCATTGTATGAAATTTTAGTTTGTACTGACTTCACTAATACTTTTTATGTAGCCGGTTGAAAAACTAGGCAAATATCTAGATGAGCTGATGTTCCACCTGGAAGACCGCTGCGTACCCCCAGGAATACAAATACCCCTGGTTGAGAACCACTGATCTATGATGACCCCTTCGTCCTTCTCTGAGTCATGACAGAGTTTCCCATCCTGTAGATATAACCTGCATTCTTTGTTCTCAGATGCATTACTTTGTACTTGACTTATTAAAATGCATTTTGTATGAATGTTACTGGTGATCCCTATCACTAGGTAACAGTAACAGTCACCTATCCTCCTCATTATTTTCCACTCTACCAATCTTTGAGTCATCTGACAACTTTATCAAATTTAATTTTGTCTAGATAGTTGATAAAAATATTAAATCGCATTGGACCAAGAACCAATCCCTGGGACCCCTTCTAGAAACAGTCTCGACCATTGATATCTCCAGTTAACAACTACATTTTTAGATCCATCAGTTGAGCCAGTTTTTAACACATCTAATGTGTAACGTGTTCCCGGTTAATTCCATATAATGCACGTTTTAAAAAAAAATCAACATGTCATGTGGTATTAGGTCAAATACCTTGGAACCGTGACCAAAAGCACCCCTGTATTCACACCCTACATGCTGTTATAATAATCTTTGTACAAAATATGCCTTGTGACATACCATTTGAAAACTAATAACTCACTGGTCAATAATATCATGGTGAAATGTATGTGGCAATATTATACATAAAATTATTAAATCCCCCTGTATGATGTTCTTAAGATATGTTCAAACTATGCAGCCCGGCCTAGACAGAAGTATCCAGAACGAAGAAATGTTCTGTTTATCTCAATTTACATATAAGTAGTAAACAGGGTCCTTGAGACAGTAGGGAGAGGAGATGGCAGGAGACAAAGAAAACTGCATTTCAGCAAACATAGGTGAGAACAAAGAACAGTGAACCTTCTTCGCCACCAGACTCCATGTCACCTTCTTCACTCTTTGAATAAATATTGCTTTGAGGGGTAACCCTGAGAAGAATCCACTTCCAAGGTTAACTGGACTACAAAAGAAAGGGGCAGAAAAAAGACAGTTACCTTTTCCGTAACTGGTGTTCTTCGAGATGTGTTGCTCCTGTCCATTCCATATTAGGTGTGTGCGCTCGTCACATGCACCGATGCCAGAAGTTCTTTCGTCAGTAGTATCCATAGGGGACCTGCTCTGGCGCCCTCTGGAGTGGTGCTCGCATGGCACGGTATAAGGGGCGCCGCCAGCTCCCCCCACCCTCAGTTCCTTCTTGCCGGAAACTCCGACAGTGGTGGAGGAGGGCGGGTCGTGGAATGGACATGAGCAACACGTCTCGAAGAACACCAGTTACGGAAAAGGTAACTGTCTTTTCTTCGAGTGCTTGCTCATGTCCACTCCATATTAGGTGACTCCAAAGCAATACCCCTGGAGGTGGGTAGGAGTTCACGGACGTGTAGGTTGCAACACAGCTCTGCGGAACCCAGCGTCGTCCCTGCCTTGCTGAGTGATGGCATAATGGGCCGTGAACGTGTGGACGGAGGACCACATTGCGGCTCTAGAGATGTCCTGTATAGGGATGTGCACCAGGAAGGCCGCCAAAAACGCCTGTGCTCTAGTCAAGTGGGTTCTGACAATCAACGGTGGCGGAACCCCCAGGTCATAACAGGTCCTAATGCATGAGATAATCCAATTGGAAATCCTCTGCGACGACACCAGAAGGCCCTTCTCATCCTATCCGCTGTAGCGATGAAGAGCTGAATTGATTTACGGAAAGGCTTGGTACGTTCTAAGTAAAAAGCAAAGGCCCTTCAGACGTCCAGCGTGTGAAGACGCCTCTCTTTACTAGTCTTGTGTGGTTTGGGACAGAACACTGGGAGGAAAATGTCCTGGTTCAGATTGAAGGAGGACACCAATATGAAGGCTGGGTGGGGCCGCAGCTGAACCTGGTCTTTGTAGAAGACTGTGTACGGTGGTTCTGAGGTCAAGGCTTTAATTTCAGAGACCCGTCTCGCCGATGTCACCACCAGCAGGAATGCGACCTTTCATGACAGATGGGAAAGGGAACAGGAACCCAGCGGCTCAAAGGGTGGGCCTGTGAGCCTAGAGAGGACCAAGTTAAGATCCCATTGCGTGACAGGAATCCGTACCTGTGGGAAGAGTCTCTCGAGCCCTCTCAAGAATCTGACAGTCATGTCATGGGAAAACACCGTCTGTCCTTGGATCGGCAGGTGAAAAGCAGAGATGGCCACGAGATGCACTCTAACAGAAGAGTGTGCCAGGCCCTGGTTCCTCAAATGAAGCAGGTAGTCTAGGACAGCCTGTATGGAAGATCGTGAGGGAGAGATGCCACACTCGGAGGCCCAGTGGGAAAACCTCATCCACTTGGTCAGGTAAGTCAGTCTAGTTGAGGGCTTCCTACTTCCGAGGAGGACCCGTTGGACCTCCTCTGAACAGGTCCGCTCCTCCGGGTTCAGTCATGCAGCATCCACGCCGAGAGGTGGAGGAACCAGAGGTTGGGGTGTAAGAGCCGACCATGGTCCTGTGACAGAAGGTCCGGTCGGTTGGGCAGGGGCCAGGGAGGGGCCGCTGACATGTTCATGAGTGTGCCGAACCAGTGCTGGTGAGGCCACGTTGGGGCAATCATGATAACCTGCGCCCTGTCTCTCTTGATCTTTGCCAGGACCTTGGTGATGAGCAGGATCGGAGGGAACACATACATCAGGCCCCCTGACCATGACAGGAGGAAGGCATTGGAGAACAGGTCCATTTGGGGAGTTCCCCACCTCTGGAAGACCATGTAGACTACATCCTGGTGGAGCGACCACTCGTGGTGAGAGGAGAACACCCTGCTGAGGTGATCCGCTAGCGTGTTCTTGATGCCAGGGAGGTGACAAGCCTCCAGGTGGATCTCATCGTTGACACAGAAGTTCCAGAGCCAGAGTGCCTCTTGGCAGAGAGCCGATGAGCACGCTCCCCCTTGCCTGTTGATGTAGACCATCGAGGCTGTGTTATCTGTCAGGACTCTCACCACCTTGCCTGACAGGTGAGGTAGGAAGACACTGCATGCCAATCAGACCGCTCTGAGTTCTTTGGCGTTTATATGGAGCACCATCTCCTCTGAGGACCACATACCCTGGGTCTGGAGATCTCCGAGGTGCGCACCTCAGCCGAGGCATCTGACATCAACTGGGAATAGGCAGTCGTCAGCCATTGCTGCAGGGGCCGCATCCGGAGCCTGGTATGGCGGACAATGTACGTGCAAGCTGCCATGTGGCCCAGCAGACGCAGGCAGACCCTGGCTGTAGTCAGGGGAAATGCAGACACCTCTGCGATAAAGTCTGTCAAGGCCCAAAAGCTTTCTAGCGGCAGGAACACTCTCACGCAGGTTGAGTCGAGCACCGCTCGGATGAATTCTATCCTTTGCACGGTACAAACGTGGACTTTGTCGTCATTCACCAGTAGACCCAGGGAGTGGCAAGTGGCTTGCAGCACCACAACATCCCTTTGCACCTGAGACCTGGAGCTGCCCTTGATGAGCCAGTCATCAAGGTACAGGTAGATCTGGATACCCCGGCGCCTGAGGTAAGCTACCACCACTGACATGTACTTGGTAAACACCCTCGGTGCAGTCGCCAGGCCAAACGGGAGGACCGTAAATTGATAGTGGCCTGGTCTCACCGTGAAATGGGAAAACATCTGTGCCCTTGGAAGATCGCTATGTGAAAGTATGCATCCTTTAATTCAAGGGCGGCATACCAGTCTCCTGGATCCAGGGAGGGGATGATAGAGGCCAGGGAGACGATGCGGAACTTCAGCTTCTTTAGGTACTTGTTGAGGTCTCGCAGGTCCAAAATGGGACGCAGACCGCCCTTGGCCTTTGGGATTTAAAAGTATCGGGAATACCACACACCCTTCCCCCCCCCCGTTCCTGTATTCTAGAGGAACTTCCTCCACCACCCCCATCTGCAGCAAACCATGGACCTCCTGTGAAGGATCCCTGAAGAGGGACAGGGAAGGGGGGCGGGGATAGAAAGAAACTGAAGGGTATAGCCCTGCACCACTGTGTTCAGGACCCAACGGTCTGAGGTTATTGTGGTCCATGCAGGGAGGGAAAGGTGGTTGGAAAAAAACAGGGAAGATGGATCCGGGGAATAGTCTGGTAGGTCGCCCTCTGGCACACCCTCAAAACAGTCGCTTGGCCCCTTAGCCTTCTTGTGAGGCAGGTCCTGCCGAGGCTGGCTCCCTTGTCCCTGAGGCTGTTGCACTTTGAACTGCTTACGTGCTGGGCCTGTGACGTACCACCCCAGCGTTTTCAGGGTGGTACGGGAGTCCTTTAAACCATGCAGCTTGGTATCAGTCTGTTCTGCAAATAGGGCCTGGCCGTCGAAGGGAAGTTCCTGCATCGACCGCTGAGCCTCAATGGACAAGCCTGAGAGGAGCAGCCAGGAAGCTTGCCGCATAGAGATGGCAGAGGCCATGGTGTGGGCTGCAGTCTACCACGTCAGAAGCCGCCTGGAGGGCTGCTCTGGCTGCTGTCGTGCCCTCCTCGAGGATTATCCGGAATTCCTTCCTCGTGCCCTCCTCGAGCGAAGCCTGGAACTTGCCCACGGGCTGCCACATGTTGTAATCATAGCAGCCAAGGAGGGCCTGGTGATTGGCCACTCTCAGTTGCAGGCTGGAAGACAATAAGTCTTACGCCCAAAAAGATCCAGCCTCCTTGAGTCTTTATTTTTGGGGGTAGCCCCTGGTTGGCCTTGCCTCTCTGTGGTTAACCGCCTCAACCACAAGGGAATTGGGGGCCGGGTGGGAGTATAGGTACTCATGCCCTTTTGTTGGCACAAAGTACTTGCATTCGACCCTTTTAGAGATAGGGGGCAAGGAGGAGGGAGTCTGCCACAGGGCGGTGGTAATCTTTGATACCCCCTCATGAAGGGGTAAGGGCCACCCTGGCAGAAGCCAAGAAGCAGAGGACATCAAACAAGGAGTCCGAAGGTTCTTCCAACTCCTCGGCCTGGAGCCCCAGGTTAGATGCAACGCACTTCAGTTAGTTCCTGGTGTGCCTTAGCATCATCCTGAGGAACTGGGTGAGGCGGCTCCGTGATAGCCTCGTCTGGCGATGACGAGGACGATGCCAGTACCGCAGGAACCTCCACGTTCATTGGTGCTCTAGCAGGCTGCTCCCCCAAGCCCTCCTGGACCTGTGGGGTCCTTCTCCCCCAAAGACTTGGGCACTGAAGGGGGTTGGGATGCCAAGGCTGCAGGCCTGTCCGAGGCTCTCAACACCAAGCGGCCAGCCTGGGAAGAATGGGTGAACCCCCAGGGGTTCCATGGCGCCGGCCATTGTGCCTAGGGCCATGGGACACGTTTTGGTGCTGATGATGTAGGCGGCACTGCAGGAGCTGGAGGCTGTCCCGCAGTTAGGGAGCCCTGCTCGGTGCCGGAGCAGTCGCTACCCAGCGACCAGGATTGGGTGGAATGGTGGCTCTTATCTGACCAGTGCCGGTCGCTGCGCCTGGAGGCAGACCTGTCCGAGCGGGACGAATGCCTTGGCTAGGGCCTCGGGGACCGATGGCCTTCGGGGTGTCGGAAACCTGGCGATCTACGCCTTATTCTTCCCGACTGGGATGTCGAGCGGGACTGGGAGCTATCACGCACCAGCTGCCAGGAGGAACTCCCCAAACGTAGTGATCCCCGTCTCAGAGATCAACGACGGCAGTCTGGTGACCTTGACCCCTGGATCTGTACCGAGCTCTTGGCGATGCGAGGGGTTGGTCTTGGTGCTCCTGCCTGGGGGCACACACCTCGGTGTGTCTGCGCCAGACTACCAGGGAGATATGCCTCAAATCCCGCAGTCTGTGCCCAAGGTCCGGGGATCAAAGAGGGCTCCATTGAGCCTGCCTATCTGAGGCGTGACAGCTTTGGGCGGGCGAGCGGTGGCGGGACGTTCCATGCGAAGGGGAATGGTGCCACTGAGGCGGGGACATGCGGAGATCCCAAGGCGGGTTTACCCCGAGACCTGGATACCGCCAGAGCTAGTGTGGGCGGCACTGGAAGCATCAGGATCTCCTGAACTGCCTGCAGGGCCTCGACAGCACTTGTAGCTGGCTGAGGCCTGTACCGCTATCTGGAGTTGCAGGCAAAGCATGGGATGGGCTGCACTGCTTGGCTTGAATTGGGGCCTGACTTCCCAAAGGGGGCGTTGAGCTGCCTGGCGCGGATCTTGGCTCACCCACGGCCCTGTCTTTTCCCTTGAGGGAAGTAAGCGATCTTCCTCCTCCCAGTCTTCTTCGGCTTCTTGGCCAGAGCCGCGGAGGGGGGCCGACGCCGCAGTGCTCAGTGCCAAGTCGGACCGTTGCTTCAGTGCCGGAGTGAGTGCTGACTCCATCAGGAGCACCTTTAAGCGATTGTCCCGCTCCTTTTTCATCCTAGGTTTGAATGACTTACAAAGACGACACTTGTCGCTTATATGCCCCTCACCCAAGCACCATAAGCAGCTACTATGCGGATCATTGATGGGCATAGGCCGTTTGCAACCATCACAGGGCTTAAAGCCTGGGGACCTGGGCATGCCCTGTCCCCTGGCTGAGTCCCATTCGGGACTAACAAAGAGTTACTAAGAGTAACTAATTCAACTATTAACTATATACAACTATATTACAGGTTTTCAAAGTTCGCAAGAACAGAGAACGAAACAGTGCTAGCCAAAGCAGATGATATTCCAGCACCGTCAACGGCGGCAAGAAAGAACTGAGGGTGGGGGGAGCCGGCGGCACTCCTTATACCGCGCCCTGCAGGCACCACTCCAGAGGGCGTCAGAGCCGGTCCCCTACGGATACTGCTGAGGGAAAAACTTCTGGCACCGGTGCGTGTGGCGAGTGCACACACCTAATATGGAATGGACATGAGCAAGCACTTGAAGAAGAACCCCAAGCTCTAGCTCTCTCTCTTTCACCTAAGATGACAAAGGAACCAGCCCTTTGATTTTCAGGGAAGGTCCGACTTGAGAATTTGGTCAGCCTTATTGCTGGGAACATGTTGTAAGGATTTTACCTTGAACCAAATCTAGCTTGTTAAATTTTAGCTACTAGAAAGCATTTTGTCTTTATTTCTCTTGTAACCATTTCTGACATTAATACCTGGTACCTGAATCCACTTAAAATCCTATCTTCTTTTGTTAATAATCTTGTTTTATTTTTTAAGCTAAACCAATCCAGTGCTGTGTTTAAACGGAACTGTTTGCTAACAGTTCAAGAAGCAGATTGTTGAACGTTAACCCTTTACAGGGACAATGTATCTTGTATTCAGTAATAACTGAACTGTCCAGGAGAGAGCTGGTCAGTGTAGAACACATGTTGTGAGTGGCCCACGTTGGGAGCTACAACAACACAACCCCTCACTGGTCTGGAGTGCAACCCAGAATGTGACAACCCCAAAGCAGGATCTCTGTATAGTTTAACATGAAGAGGAAATAAAGATTCTTGCTTTCATGCCTTGCTACACAGTGCTAATGAGAAATTGATACCTGTTTCCTCGCTTGTGGGAAACAGCTGCTGCCCACGAATCCCATCGGGTTCGTTCAAGCTCCTCATACTTGGTGTGATGGTTCAAATAGGTCTCATCAGAAGTGTCTTCCAGCTAGGAAAAAGAACAAAGCTAGTTTTCCCTCTAATATTCAAAAGATGACATTCTGTCTTCAGGGTGACACTACTGTTTGGTCCAGTACAAAGTAGCAGAAACCCTGTGATTCTGTACCATGGAACTCAGCAGATAATAATGCCTATTGGACAATACTGGAGAAACCACAATCTGTGTGTCGTCCCCCCCCCGAGTTCCTTAAAAAAAAAAAAAAAGGTTTCCAAATGGAAGTCAATTCACATAGGATCAAGTTAACAAGGATTTAATCTTTGCTTCAGGTTTGGCTGGTCAAAATCACAAAATCTGCTGTATGTGACTTACCTATTAATTTATATAATTGTATTCTGAATGCTGGAAGATCAGACATCTGTTCATGCTGTTAAGTGTGTGTGTGTGTGTGCGCGCGTGCGTGTAAATATATAAAGAAGTTTCTTTCATGTAACTATAGAACAGTTTTCTTCACAGTTTGTTCTCTGTAAAACACAGCAACCCACTAGAACAACTCAACATGAATTCTCTTACTGAATAAGCCCTCTGTGATGGGAGTTGAGACTTTCCAACATTGAGCAATACCATACAATCACATCATCTGTGGTTGCTCAGGTTGGTGAGATCTTCCCTTAACTGGGGAATTGGAACCACTGTTTTGAATCACTAACCCAGTCATACTTTTCATGAGCCGCTGAATTTGAAGTTTGTGTATCAGACTATTGTCTGGATTCTCTGAGACAGACAAAACCTCTATTATATAGATCATGTGAACGGATGCCAAGAACATTAAAGCACCACTCAAGGGTTTGCTGTGGCTGCTGCTTGTAGAGAGGGATGACCCAAGAAATGCTTTTTCATAACAGCTGATGCAGCATAGTCAATCTCCTACCAACAGAATGAGCATAGCTGATCCTGGCAGGGGCTGTCTGATTGAACTTCCTGATTGGTGGAGGGGCGGGGCTAAGTTACCACTTGACCCAGCAGCAGCCAGAGCTTGATGGCTGCTCAATGCATCCCACACTGCAGCTGTGTTTGATCAGGTTTCCCCAGTGCCTGCTCCTGCACCCTTCCAGCCTGTGCCTGCTCTTGTGACAACTCCAGTTCCTGCTTCGTGTACCTGTTCCTGCCCAGCCTGCTCTCGTGCCTGCCCTTCTCTATCCGTGGTTCCGCTTCCTGACCATGACTCCAGTTCACCTACTGGCTCTGGTATTCGGCTTCTGATCCCTGGCTCTGACCTCGGCTTTGCTCTTGACTATGCCCCTGGACGTCCCATGGCTCAGATTCTCCGCTCAGCTCTAACCTCCAGACTTGGCCACCCCCATGGCTCCAACCACTAAGACCAACTGCTAACCTCCCAGTCCTGTTCCTGACAGATTGAACAGCCTGCAAGAGAAAGACTGAAGATGAGGTTCTGCTGTGAGGTTCATCCCCATTAAGGTCTCCATCTTCCTCACAGAGGTAATGGGCACCTTGCAGAAGCTACAGACCCAAATCATGGCCCTGCAGGCACAGGTCTCATTATCCAGGGCTCAGGTACCCAGTTTGACAGTGACTGTGGAAAATTTTGCAACTTCCTGAATCAATGCTGCCTCCTGTTCATGTGATGACCTCTGTCATTTCCCACTGACCAGGCCCGATTTAGGCTCATCAGCCTGTTAACTGGGAAGGCCCTGGCCTGGAAGTCCCCTCTCCAGGAGGCTTCCAGCCCCTTGCTAGGGCAGCTTGAGGAATTCCGGGAAGACATGGCAGTTGTTTCGAAAACCTGAATTGTACCTGTTCTGCCAAGGGTGCTTTGGCTCCTACGCTAGGGAATAGACCATTCGCCAAATTCGCCATGGAATTCTGGCACTTAGTGGCTGACACTAGATGGAATGAAGCAGTGCAGCACAGCACTACCATTTCCGGCATGGCTTGAATGAAGAAATCGAGGACAAGCTGGTGCAGGCCACTGTCTGACCTAAATGTTCTGGTTAGGCTGTGCATCAGCATTGATGATCACCTGGCCAAATGTCAACTAGAAAGGGAGTTCAGTTTTCTACACCCACAAGCTGAAGAAATTCAACCTTGCCTTGCCAACACAGAAAGGAACCTGCAATGAGCTCTAGATTTATGCGTATATTGCGGGGAACCCAGGCACTATGTGCAGTGGTGTCTCAATAAGACTCGTGTCCTGCCCCAGTTGGGAAAGCCCTTTATGTCAAACAGTATCCTAGCTGTAGTTGGCTAGTGAGCCACCACCCTCCAACTTCCTCTTTGGCTACAACACCCTGCCATATTTGAGGTTTAGCTAAGGGCACTGGTGGACTCAGGGGCCTCTAACAACTTCATGGACCTAGATTTTACTTGGACCCATAACATTCCCAATCAGTGAAACAGCATCCCTGATTTGATGGAATCCATTGATGGGTCCCCCGTCCTCTGGCCCTGTTATTCACCAGATGACACTGCTGACTCTGATCACACTCCAGGTCAACTGGGAGATTCTGCAATTTGGACCGATTTGTGCCGCTCACTCCCCCATCATTCCTTGGCTGGTTGACCATGACCTGCGCATCCAGTAAGGATCAGGCATGTTGTACTTTACATCAATATTCTGCTGCCAGTTATGTCTCCCAAGGTTGGTGTCAGATCCAAACCCTCTCACAATGGAGCTGCAAGTTCAAAGATAGCTGCCACCCTCTCCATCACCCTCTCACCCATTTCAGGTATTGCGGGGAAATATCGAGACTTCGCTGATCTCTTTGATAAAAAGAGAGCAGATGTCTTACCAACACATCACAATTATGATTACTTCATACTCCCTCTCAGTACTGAACCTTCAAATGTTCCAGGAATACTTCCATAAGAATTTCCAGCAGGGGTTTATTTGTCCTTCTGCCTTTCCAGCAGGGGTTCCAACCTTGATTGTTGTGAAAAAGACATTTCCCTGGCCCCTGCATTGATCACTGGTTTTTGAATAGAGTGACTGTTTGAAATCGCTACCCGTTGCCACTTAATGAACTTTTTAAAATACTTTGCTTGGCTGTTTTTTCCCTAAACTTCACAGACTCTGCAATCTGGTTCATATCAAGGAAGGTGACGAGTGGAAGATGTGTTCCAGGTTCCATTCAGGCATTTTGAGTATTTAGTTTGCCAGAATCTGGGAATGACTGACAGAGAATGGATTACTTGAGGATTACCTGTTCTGTTCATTCCCTCTGGGACACCTGGCATTGGCCACTGTCGGAAGACAGGATACTGGGCTAGATGGACCTTTGTTCTGACCCAGTATGGCTGTTCTTATGTTCTAGTTATGCCATTTGAGCTAAGTAATGTCTCTATGTTGAAGCATTTCGTAAATGACTATTTTCAAGACATGCTGGAACAATTTGTTGTTTATTTAGATGATATTCTTGTCTTCTCCAAAAACCAGAAACTACATGAGCAACATGTCCGCAACATCCTTGACAGACTCCACCACAACAAACTTTACATCAAACCTGAGAAATGCAAATTTTATAAAGGACACTATTGAGTTCACTAGCTTTATCATCTTCCCCAAGTACAGTCTGCTTTCAGTAAGCTAAAGAAAGCCTTCCCTTCAGCTCCCATTCTTGTGTATCCAAATCTTTTACCATGGAAGCAGATGCCTCAAACGTTGCAATCAGGGCCGTACTTTCACAAAATGCAGGCCCGCATCACCAACTCCATCCATGTGTGTATTATTCACGTAAACTAACCCCCGCTGAGAAGAACTATGATAACTGGGACTAGAATGGCGACAGTTTTTAGAGGGGCTCAGTTCCTGATCCAGGTCATCACCGACCACAAGAACTTAGAATATCTTTGAATGGCTTAATCATCAGATCCGTGGTCACTTTTCTTTGCCAGATTTGATTTCAATATTACCTACTGCCCTGCATCACAGAAAGTGAAAGCAGACGACCTTTCCCACAAGGACAAATATGCTGTGCTGAACACTACTCCCCAAAACACTGTGCTATGACCATCTAATTCTGTTGGTGGAACAACAGCTCAGGATTTACCATCTCTTATTCGGGCTCTACTCCCAAAAGACCTGCAAGCAGCCAAACTCTGAGAGACCCTTGATACCTCCAATGCACCATTCAGCTTAGGCTTCCATTTGCACAATGGTCCACTATATCTTAGCAAGCACTTTTACATTCTAGATGATCAGCCCAGACTCAAAGTGTTAAGAACGTGCCCTGACACCGTAGGTGCTGGCCCTTTTGGACACCATAAGACTCAGGACTTGGAGGTACGAAGTTTCTGGTGGCCAAGGGTGAGTATTGACGTGAAGAAATACATTGACTTCTCTGATCTAAGCTTTCGAAGCAAGGGCCAACGTGTTAAGATGCTTGGATTACTCCAGCTTCTGCCACCCCACCTCAGTGCTGGCCCATGGTCGCAAAGAACTTCTTGTAGAGCTCCCTTTCTCCCACAGTTGCACCATCAACCTGGAAACCATTGATCTGTTCATGAAGATGGTGCATTTTATTTCTTTTCGCTCTCCCCCCAACACTCACGAAACAGTCTGCATTTTCTTAAACCATGTTTTTTGGCTCCATGGACTGCCAGTTGGAATAGTGCCTGATTGGGGCCCACAGTTCACTTCCTGGTTCTGGCATGAACTCTATAAAATCCTAGGAATTGAACTCTTCGTCTTCTCAGCCTACCACCCATAGATCAGCGGGCAGATGGAGCAAGTACATCAAATCCTCAAGCAATATTTTTGATGCTTCCTTAACTATCGGCCAGATAACTGGTCACACTCCTGCCATACACTGAATTCGCTTAAAGTACCTCTGTCTATGCCTCCATCCACAACAGTCCATTTTTTGGCCAATTACAGCTTTCACTCTCATTTCCCTCTAGCCGCCTCTGCAGACTCAAGTTCTTGTTGAGACAGACCTTGTTACCCACCTTCACCAGGAACTTATGGAGCATCTGGAAGCCACCAAGGAAACTTATAAACACCATGCTGACCAAGATCACCAAGTTGCACATATACTAAGAGTGGGTAATAAGGTCTGGCTGTCTGCTAAACATCTCAAATCCTCCCACCCACCTGCCAAATAAGATCATCAATATTTGCATCCGTTCAAGATCGCTGAACAAGTCAACCCGACTCCAGCTGCCTAAAACCGTGAAAGTCTATCCAGTTTTTCACGTATCCTTCCTTAAGCCCTACACAAAAAAAATCCCGCTCTGCTTCATGGCCCATTCCCATGGAGGTCCAGGATGAAGAAGAATATGAAGGGCAAGAAATCCTGGATTCTAAATGAATCCGAGGTCTATTTTACAATCTGGTGGACTAAGAGGGTTACGGTCCAGAAGAGTGGTCTTGGGAATCAGAAGGGACTGTCTATGCTCTGGAGCTCATACATGCTTTTCACCAGAAGAACCTAGAAAAACTGGGCCATAAGGCCCCTAGAAGGCACCCTTGAGGGTTGGGGGCATTTGCTGTCAAGGGAGCCAGCTGCAATAGGGTCAGTCTCCCAGTAACACACTGGGCATAGCTGATCCTGGCAGGGGCTACCTAATTGACTATACTTCCTGATTGGTGAAGAGGTAGGGCTAAGCTACTACCTGAACCAGAAAAAGCCAGAACTCGTGGGCTGCCAATGCATCCCACTCAACAGCTGCACTTGATCCTGCTTCCTGTATAATGTACCTGCTGCTACTCCCAATCTGCTTTTGTGCCTGCTCCAGTTTCTGCTTCCTGTACCTGTTTCTGCTCCCATTCAGCCCGTATCTGCTCCTGCCCAGCCTGCTCTTGTACCTGCTCCAGGTTCCTACCCTACTCTGTCCCTGACATCCCTGGCTCTGACCCCCGGCTTCAGTTCCCAACTACATCTCTGGCTCACCCATTGGTTCTGGCCTCAACTATGCGCCTGGGTGTCCTGGGGTCCTAATTTGTGGCTCAGCTCTAACCTCCAGGCCTGGCCACCCCCATGGCTTGGACCAGTAGGCATGACCGCCCACGTCCCGGTTGTGTTCCTGACAGAGGCACGCTTTGACCCTCACGCATATACTGGCAATTCACTGATTAAGCTGTGTGCTGTGGCTGGACAACATTTACTACACACTTTGCTTAATAAAGCCTGCAGGCTTAGCAGTTTACACTCAATCTTTACTTCTTCTAATAATACAAAATGCCAATCAGACTTTTTCAGGGTGGCTGTTGCTTTTAAAGACATTTATCATTTGTCAATAGTGCTTGAGACCAGAAACAGGGTGACAAAGTAGATTTTGTCTCACCTCAGAGTCCATAT
This sequence comes from Platysternon megacephalum, assembly GCA_003942145.1. Taxonomy (NCBI): domain Eukaryota; kingdom Metazoa; phylum Chordata; order Testudines; family Platysternidae; genus Platysternon; species Platysternon megacephalum. The sequence continues at coordinate 3,506,201 of QXTE01000112.1, forward strand.
GATCCAATGGCTCCACATCTTTGGGCTCTACCACTCTCCAGCTGCAGGAAAGAACACTCAATGTCAGAACAATTCTGCACTCAGTGCCATGTCACCCTCTTGGCTAAGACCCAGAGCCAAGACCTGGCTTCATAGTTACTTCCCCACAGCTACTGGACACTAGACCAAAGGTGATTAGCTTTACTGACAAAGCTTCCTAGTACAGACATACACACATACAAGCACACCACTTATCTTGCAGAGCTCCTAGAAGCCATAGATTTAGATTTATCATGTATGCACCAGCCAGCGATGTGACAACAGAAGCCTGATAAATTCAATCTCATTGGACTCTGTTTTGACAGGCTTTGAGGGAAGGCAAAAAATGGTAGGGCTCATGAAAGTGAACAATGAACAACTGTGGAACTAATGACCATCTCATCAATCACGATCAATCAAACACTTTATCTCCCTTTTACATAAAAGACTTGTCTGTATTTTGTCTACTTAGATTGCAAGGGGCAGAGATCTCTCACTACAAGTTGGAGGTACACAGAACACTGGATGCTGAATAAATAATAATAGTAATCAGAACCAGGAAATAGGATGTGCAGAAACTCCATGAAGTACTGCACAGCTCTTCCAACGGTCCTCATTCCTATAGCAGTATCTCTGCTATTTCAATCTTTCTGAAACTAGTAATTATACCCTTGAAGCACTCATACAATTCAAAGCTCTTTGCCTGGTCTGCTAATATCCCTACAACAACATGTGCCAACAACTGAACAAGAGACTAATTTCCCTTGCTAATCTTTTTCATGTCTGGGAATTTTTCAGCCATCAGCCGGGAAGCATTGACCCAGCACAAACACTACTGCCATATGCCAGTTGGCCAGTGAGCAATGCTGCCACGAAATTCCCTTTCAAGTGGCAAACTGCATCCTTTTTGATTATTTTTTTTTAAAGATATACTGTCTTAATTTAAGTTGTTGTTGTTTCTTGACGAAAGATAGAGCTTTAGTAAAAGAGAAATAGCATTCCCTTTTCACAGCCAAAATAACACCACCCTACACAGAACACAAAGGGAATTATTAATACTTTCCCATCTGCAGATACCTTGGTGTTAGAATCTCTTTGTACTGCAGCTTCTCCACTCGAGTGGCTGCTGCCATCGACATTGGGATCACAATGTTATTGATGTCGTAGGAACATTCCACTTTTCTTTTCTTTGAGGATACCTGAAACCACACGCAGAGTGGAAAGGAAAAAAAACCCAGACAGAGCATTAGTGTCAACACAAAAGAACATTTAAATCATACCATGGAAAAAGCAACTTCCCCAGAACAAGAGGTACATGTTATCTAGTGTTCAGAGTAATGGTGTAAGCAGGATTCCTGAGTTTTTTCCCCAGTTCTTCCACCAACCTGCTGTGATATTCTGGCCACATCAAGCAAACCCTATGGCTCAATTTATTCTTCTGTAAAGTGGGCATATTTACCTATCTTAGTTGATGTTGCCAATCCTAATATTTGTAAAGTGTTTTAAGATCATATAGCATAACGAAGTATTATTTATTACTCAATTATTCTCAGCTAAGCAAGTCTCCTCCCCACACTGGAATTTGAGCTTGAGCCCTGAGAAACGAAGATTTCCCTCTACTTGTAAATCAGGTTTTTGGAAGTCTCCATACTCAGAGTAGAACAAAAGGCCTCTCAGTTCTAGGTGAAGAACTCAAACCCAGACTGCAGGTATATCTACGGTGCAAAAAAACCCCAACAGCCTTGAGTCTCAGAGCCCGGGTCAACTGAGTCAGACTTGTGGGGCTCATGCTACAGGGCTAAATGTAGTAGTGTAGATGTTCCCAACTGGGCTGGTGCTCAGACTCGAAGCTCTCCTCTCTCACTAGGTTTCAGAGTCTGAGCTCCAGCCTGAGTGGGAACATCTACACTGCTATTTTTAGCCCTGAAGTGCAAGCCCGAGTCAGTTGATTTGAACTCTAAAGACTTACTACTGCAGGGGTGGTTTTTTGTTTTTGCAATGTAGGCACACTAAGTCAGTAACAGCCAAAAGTTAGGTGCTCCGATGTCACAGTGATGAGCACAGTGTAAAAAACTTGAAACACAGATGGGAAGACTTGTCCATAACATTCTTTAGAATTTGGTCCAGGAAGCTTCTGAAGAGATTGTTCCACTCCAGAGCAGGTAAGGCTAACAGGCCCAACTTCCAACTCTACCCCTAGACAACTGCAGCTGGGCATTCCCAATGGAGTCACCTATAGAAGGTGGGGCCAGAAAGATGGACAGCTTCTAGTAATGGGGCTCCAAGCAAGTGAGCTGACAATGTCAGTAGACTCTGTGAGGGAGTCCTCAAAGAACAGTCTACAAATATTTTGGATATAGCAGTGAAGCATGAGATGGATCTGGAGCAGACAACGCAGGATGGAGATGGGCCAGCCCTGCTGAAGCTATCTGGGCAACAGGAAAGCAGTTCAGCTTTGGGATTGCTCCATCTGCTTCTATCAGTCAAGCCTGAAACAGCTCCCCATTGGTCAAAAATAGTGTGTGTGTGGGGGGGGTGGGGGGTGGGGGGCAGAGAGAGCAATAAATGTAATAATTGCTACTTCAGTCTCCTCCCTCCAACCTAGCAGTCTCCACATATCCACAGAGGCCTGGACAGGAGCCAGTCAATGCTTATCCTATATGGGCTTATACAAATGACTATTGTGAGATGTAGCATTTCCCCTCCCTGCCTCTCCAAAACAGTAAGCAAATACTAAAAACAATTTCCTGTTGATATTTTTGCTTTGTTCAGAGAAGTCCAGAACAATTCCGTTCTCTCCCACTTAATTTGTAATCAAAACAAAGTTGAGTCACAGAGCTCATACCAGGATTTGTTTATGCACAGGACTTACAGAATCATAGAAATGTAGGGCTGGAAGGGACCTCAAAAAGTCATCAAGTCCAGCCCCCTGCGCTGTGGCAGGAACAACTAAACCTAGACCATCTCTGACTGGTGTTCGGCCAACCTTTTATTAAAAACCTTCAATTGTGGGGATTCAACAATGTCCCTTAGAAGCCTATTCCAGACCCTTATAGTTAGAAAGTTTCTCCTCCTATCTAACCTAAATCTCCCTTGTTGCAGATTACACCCATGACTTCTTGTCGTATTTTCAGTGGGTATGGAGAACAATTGATCAAAGTCCTCTTTATAGCAGCCTTTAACATATTTCAAGACTGTTACCAGGTCCCGCCTTAGTTTTCTTTTCTCAAGACTAAACATGCCCAGATTTTTTAGCCTTTCCTCATAGGTCAGGTTTTCTAAACCTTTTATCATTTTTTGTTGCTCTCCTCTGGTCTCTCTCCAATTTGTCCACATCTTTCCTAAAGTGTGGTGACCAGAATTGGACACAGTACTTCAGCTGAGGCCTCACCAGTGCTGAATAAAGCAGGACAATTACCTTCTGTATCTTACATACAAGACTCCTGTTAATACACCCCAGAATCATATTTGCTTTTTTTCACAGCTGCATCACATTGTTGACTCATTCAATTTTTGATCCACTATAATGCCCAGATACTTTTCAGCAGTACTACCACCTAGCCAGTTATTCCCCATGTTGTAGTGGTGCATTCAATTTTTCCTTCCTAAGTGAAGTACTTTGCACTTGTCTTTACTGATGGTGTATGCTTAGTATCAAATTTATAGACCACATATGCTGGCCCTGGTGGTAGCAGAGCAGGCACCCTGGGCACTTTGGGTCCTGGCTAAGACAACTGAAGCAAGTAGTTGCTACTGTCTGTTTAATATCAAGATCTTTTTAATAAAGGCATTTCCAGACTGTCCCTGCAGCCTACTGGCAGGCAAGGACTCCCCTCCCATAGCTTTGGCATAGGGTGTCCACTAGGAGTCTAGCATCTGTTGGCAATGTCCAGCAATGCAGCTGTTCCCCAGCTGCATTAAAAACTGCTCCCTTTTTTAGGTTTGTTTGACACAGATTATGTTCTGACTCACCATTGTTGAATTAGCAGTGGAAGGGGACTGGCTGGAAGATGGGGCTGGAGGAGTTTCTAGATACAAAGATGGTAGGTGGTGCATCAAAGGACTATGATTATGTGTCTGAGAACCAGAAACAAGCAAGCTGTGATTGTCTGTTCCTTTAAGCTGCCTCTCCCCTTTAAACAATGAACCTGTTAATAAAGCACATGAACAGAGAACCCAAGTAAAGCCAGAGTAATTTGTTCATAAGTCATTGCTGCTCCTATCTGTCAGTCCACCAGAACCCAGCTGGGGAATGCAGTCTGTATTGTGGAAGAAATGCTAAAATCAAAGAAATGGGGAAAAATCTACAAGTCAGAAACCCCAAGTGAAACCATCAGCACTGCACAGAATTGAACATATCACCTGTGAAATTCGTCTTTGCTGGGTGTCTGCGATGAATATAACTATCAAAAACAGTAGACTCCCCTCGAGTATGTCCAAAAAGTGGCCACCAAGAATCTTCCTCATATGTTGAGCTAATCACATTAGCCCCATCTTTGAATTACTCCCTTTTGTGTATCACATTAATTTAAAAAACACCATCGACCACTACAATTAAGCCCCATAACACTACTCTGAGGAGGGGAAGTGATATATAAAGATCTTTTCACCCACCACTAAAATGCAGCAGCTGGTCAAATTATCTCAACCACAGTACACAGTTTTAGGACAGGAAGTGAAGAATACCACCATAGTCAACTGAAACTGCACAGAAAGGCTGATGTGTCCTCTCAAACATGAATCAAAGGAAGTGAATTATCATCAGAGAAAACACTGAATATGCACTGCTGGCAGCAGTAGTATTTGCTACATAAGAGAAAGGCTCTCTTTGACACCACTGGAGAGAAGCCAAGATTAATCCCTGAGCAGAAGGGATCTAAGACAGAATACTACAGCAGCTATTCTAAAGCACATAGTAAAGCCATGGAAACTGACACAGGATGCAAGACGGATGGAGTTTATATTTAAGTGTAATAGTTTGCCTTCTTTAGTAGGTTCCTTACACCTGGAAAGGAGAGTTACTTCAGTGCTAACAGCCTGACCATTCTCTACTCAATGCCTCTTGAACCAACTATTGGATGGATGACATCTACAGTCTTTGCAAGTAACCTCCTCTCTCAAAAAGAAACAAACAGACTGAAAACAATGAGTAGGGTAATTAACTATTGTTAAGCCAATGTGTATAGTGCTTCCCTTTTCATACAGCTGAAGGCACAAAGCTGAATGCACATGGGATGTGCACCAAATGCCAAACACCACACTGCCTGGTGCCGATCTGTATTTTCAGCATAAAGTTCTTTTCTTTAAATGTGCTCTGGTTTGTTCATGATAATTCGTATCAACAACTGCAAAACAAATAAGTACGTCAGAGTCAGCAGCTGTGGGCCCCATTATAAGAACTCCATGGACATGTCTGCCTTGCAGGCTGCATGCTACGCTTGCTATTTTCTGCAAGTACTGGGTATAAGAAAATATATTCTTTTAAAAAAACAAATTAGAACACCCACCGTGGTACATTAAACAAGACAGGATGCTATAACTGGGGTTTAATTCTTTCTAACATGGAATTTTTAGTCTTGGGTGCTTCTGTCAGCTTTCCTAAGAGCTTAACTTCTATGGATAGTTTTAATATCATGCACTTTAATGGGCTAAAAGAAACAGGAACCTAGAAAAACAGAAAAGAGTACAAGAGAAGACAGTGAAGAGCAACAGTGGCAGCTCTGAACACAACTGAAACAGAAATATTTGGCAGGGATTTGCCAGGCACTCTTGGCAGGTGGATACACACATGCTTTGCTTTAACACACACAAGGATCAAAACATTTTTCTTCTTTGACTTGCTTGTTAGTTCATTCCCAATCATGCTGTCTGGGTTTCTGCAGTAGCCATTTATTTGGTCATCTAACCAAAAGCAGGCTTTCCATTGAGGTGGTGACAACTTCTGCAATTTGCAAGATGCCAAAGCCAATCACCACCTTACGTTTATGTACTGAGTTTATTGCTACTTTCTACAGAAATGACAGGAACTGTAGGCTACAATGTAGGGTTGCACTTTGGTCACCTGTTAAAACCTACATGTAAGTTTACACCCCATCTCAGCTGAACTTACTGGATGCAGAGAGAGGTGATAGGCCTAGCTTTGGGAAAACGTTGGTTAGATCTTGTGGCTTCTTTCCAAAATGGGACATCTTCAGAGCCTTGAGCTTATGGCTCAATCTATGCTGCCTGTCATCTCTTAGTAAGGTTTCAAAGTGCAAGTGAAGAGGCTTGTCTGAAAATAAAAACAACAGGTTATTCTAATATACACAAATCCTCTCTCCCCACACACAAACACAAGTGTTGTACAGACATAATTTGTAATTAGCACCTGCCAGTACTGTTAAATTCTATACATAGGAAAGTCACACATGTAGCTAAGCAGTTACAAATCATGCCCCTTTTTAATCTTACGCCCTTTGTCACGGATGATGTGATACAGGAAGTTCAGCATGAGTGGCCCCAAAATACACCTCTACCCTGATATAACACTGTCCTCGGGAGTCAAAAAATCTTACTGTGTTATAGGTGAAACCACGTTATATCAAACTTGCTTTGATCCGCCAGAGTGCACAGCCCCCCCCGGAGCGCTGCTTTACCGCGTTATATCTGAATTCATGTTATATCGGGTCATATTATATCGGGGTAGAGGTGTAAAAGCCTTCCTTCAACAAAGCAGCTGGTCAGGACAATCATGGAATTTGGCATCTTGCCTCAATGCATTACCTCTCCCACTCTCACACTGTGCTGGCCTAAGCCATTTCCAACTACACTATCATTTCTTGACACTGACCTGTCATTGCCTGAAAAGCTTTAGCAAAGGCTTCTCATATTTCATCTCCTATTGTCTCTCTGTTCTTACTGTAAAAAGCAAGTATGACAAGGTACAACAGAAATTAACATCAAACACGTCTGAAATAGATGCTTTCACCCTTGCACATTGGGGAGAAGTATACCCTTCCAGTTGCTTACCTTGCCTTTAAGCCCTGTGACAAATATCTTGTCCTTGCAGTTGCCAAAACCTCTTGCAAAGAAAGAAGAGTTACTTACTCTACAGTAACTGTGGTTCTTCGAGATGTGCACCAGAAGTGGAATACATGTGGAGAACACGTGTGCCTCATATGAGATAGATTCTTTTGGAGTTTGTTGGGGCCACACCTGTGCCCTAGATACCCTCTCACTCTCCGCAGCCAAGGGCATAAAGGAATGAGGGTGGTCACAATCACCCTTCAGTTGCTTCCTAAATCAGAATCTAGGTGGTACAGGACTCCACAGTAGTGGGGAAGAAGGGCAGGGAAGGTTGTGGAATACATGTGAACAATACATCTCGAAGAACCACAGTTATTGTTAACTAAGTAACCATTCTTTTTGTGATTGTCCATGTGTATTCATCTGGTAACACACAAGTCGTGATCGTCTGTCCAGGTGGGTGCTCAGAGTCTGCTGAAAGAGTAAGACAACTCTGCTAAAGTGAGTGTCTGATCTGGAGCTCTCCAACAAGCAGTGCTGGAGTTCAGTTCACACCTTCACCCAGCTGGGTGGTCTACAAATCTGAGATTGGAATGCCCCTTAGAAGAGAAACTGCAGAGGATGCTTGAGCTCTGGTGGAATGGGCCATAATCTGTGAAAGTGGGTTCAAGCGAGCTATTGTGTAGGATGCTCTGATATAGTCAGAAAGCCACAAAAATAATCTTTCAATGATGCTGATGCTTCATCCTGTCAGGAAGGGGCGCGGTGCCGGGGAAGGCCGGTGCCGTGGAGCTTTATCCGCGTCTGCACGCGGTGCAGTACTTGTGACCGCTGCCGGAGCGCTGCGCACTGAGGCACTCGGTGCCGGAAGTTGGCGTGCCGAAGGCGGGTCCGGGCTGAGGGCTGCCTCCATAAGGAGCTGTTTAAGTCTAAAGTCACGCTCCTTTTTGGTTCAAGGCCGGAAAGCCTTACAGATCTTGCACTTTAAACAAGAGTTGTGGGGATCTCCCGTTGGCATAGGCTTAGAACAAGCTGAGCACGGTTTGAAGCCCAGAGCCTTGGGCATGAGCCCCAGCAGCACACCAGGAGGAAGGGGGGAGAGGGACCCCTTCCAACCCGCTAACACCTATAAAACTAAATCTATAACCAAATCTACCACTATGAACTACTACTATTTACACTAAATCTATAACTATATGACTATCTAACTACAACAATTTAACCGGGAAGTAAAGCTAGGGAGAGTGGAGGACAGCTATGCTGCGCTCCACAGTTCCAACGACCGTCACAGGTGGTAAGAAGGAACTGAGGGGGCGCTGGGTCGGCTGGGGTATATATCCAACGCCATGAAGGCGCCACTCCAAGAGGCTCCACAGCCGACCCACCGGGTGTTGCTAGGGTAAAAATTCTCCGACGATCGTGCACGGAGCGCGCGCACACGTAATTGGAATCGATATGAGCAAGCACTCGAAGAAGAAAGGCCAGGAACAATCTCTGAGAACTCCTGAATGATCTTGTCCTAGTTACAGTAGAAAAGAATTCTGAGCATATATAAGGAAGGCTACGATTTTGTCACGGATGTCGTGGAAGTCATGGAACCTGTGACTTCCAAAGACCTCTGTGACTTCAGCCCTGGTGGCTGGGAGCTGCAGGGTCCCGCCACCTCCTGCAGCAGCAGGGAGCTGAGAGATACCCCCGCTGCCTGAGGAAGCTGGCCCCCAAGCTCTCAGCTGCCATGGACATCGGGGGTACCCCACAGCTCCCTGCTGCCGCAGGCGGGGGGGGGGGGGGCCTGCAGCCCCCGGCCACCACGGGGGGGCAGGGGGACCCCCCCAGCTCCCCTCCGTTGTGGGGGGGCTGGGGGACCCTGGAGCTCTGAACCCCCACTGGTGGAGGCCCCAGAGCTCCCAGCCGCAGCTGCCCATTTTATCATGGATATTTTTAGTAGAAGTCAGGGACAGGTCACGGGCTTCTGTGAGTTTTTCTTTATTGCCTGTGACCTGTCCGTGACTCTTACTAAAAATATCTGTGACAAAATCTTAGCCTTACATATAAGGTGTGAAGTTTGGCTTCCCCTTGACTACTACAAGGCTTGGAAAAAATTGGCAGGTGGATCACTTGATTCAGGTGAAGGTCCGAGACAGCCTTGGGCAGGAACTTTGGATGTCACCTTGTCCTTATCGCATAATGTATATGCCATGGTGGCCTGGATTTCCCTTATTCTCTAGGCTGCAGTTCTAACAATCAAGGTGGTTTTCATAGACAAGTGATATAAAGAAAAGGTTGCTAGATGTTCAAGAGGGGACCCCCATTAACCATGCTCCATGCAAAGCTAGTCGAGATCAGTGTAAATTTGGCAAACCGTCATGTAGGTCCAGGAGGTCACATGTCTTAAGAGCATGAGATATGCTGACTGATGTTGCCAGGTAAACCTGGCATTGATTGAGGTTCAGCATGGGGAGGAATTTGTCCTGTGGCAAGTAGGTTTTTACCACTGATGGGGCATTATTTGACTCCATGAACTCTATGTTTTGAGTGAGGTAGGAATGGATTTCTCCCTTTTGACTCTGAGACCTAAGGGGGCAAAGAGTTGCAGTGTTACTTGAATGGAATTGCTCACTTGTTGAGGAGATCATCTTCTGGTAACCAGGTGTCAAGGTCTCTGTAGATTTGCATTCCTTGTATCCCTAGATAGGCTGCTATAACTGTGAGGCACTTGGTCAATACTCTGGGAGCTGCGGAGAGGCCAAAGGAAAGCACCCTGTATTGATAATGCAACTTTCCCACAAAGAACGTGAGGTATTTCCTGAGGGTACGGTTGAATAGCTGTATGGAAATAGACATCCTATAAGCTGAGAGCCAAAAGCCAGTCCTGAGGATCTAGGGTAGGAACTAAGGAAACTAGGGTTAACATCCTGAACTTGCTGTGACAGATAAATGTATTGAGTTGTAGGAGCTCTAGGATTGAGCACCAACCTCCATTCTTCACTGGGATTAGGAAACAAAGTGAAAAAATCTCTCTGCCCTGGAATTCTACAGACTCTCCTTCCATTGCTCCGAGCTATAGAAAAAATTATTCCGTTTAACAGTATCTCATGAGAGGGGTCCCTGAAGAGGGACAGGGAAACGGGGCAGGGAGAGACAAACTGTATAGCATACCCCATGTCCACAATTTCTAGGATCTACTGGTTTCTAGGTTCCAGGCCTCCCAAAAGCAAAACAAATGGTTCCCAAAAGGGTGGGGGAGGGATGGGACAAATGGAATACAAATCCTGTGGTTCTATGTGGCTCTGTAATTGGGTTTACAAAGCCCATACTAAGCATAGACAGATGGGAGAGGAGAGTCTTCCCTGCTTACAGGCAACCAGGCTGACCACACCCCAGCACCGCTGCTGGACCTGCCAATCATGGAGGCATGTACCCACAGCTGACACCAATAAGAAAAACAAGCCTAGGTATAAAGGAAGGAACAGCAAGAGATGAGGAGGCAGAAAGGCCTGGGACAGCTGACAGGAGGTTGATGCAGAGTGTATGGCAGGGGAGTAAGGAGCAGAGCATCTCTGGAACTTCTGTCTTTTCCTTGGGGGCTTTGTTTATCTCAGCTGGTGTGGGGAGTTTAGACATCTGTTCTTGGTGCTTCGGTGCCAAAACCATCGGTATAGTGAGTGGCATGAGCAGGCTCTTCAAGCTGTGCCAAGTTTGTTCAGTGACCTGTCTGGGCCAAGCTGTCAGCAGGACCCAATCCAGACCTTGAACTGCCTCCTGGTTTGGGTCAGCAAGGGAAATCTGTCTCTCCAATCACTCAGAGCAGTGCTCCTTGCTCCCTCTTTCCTCAGAAAATTGTGTTGAGGAGGGTTTGGAGGCTCTCACAGACTCTGTAGTCAACAAGAAGAACTTTCTCAAAGCTCTGGGTGGACCCATGGGTTACTGGCCTGGTCATTTTCTTCACCTCAGGTTTGGAGTATGCCTTCATGGACATCTTCAGGAGAAACACTTTTAGGTGGGATTCCCTTGCTTTTGGTGTCTTCTTTGAAAAAGAGCAACATGTGGTGCATTTTTCTGGAATATGCACTTCAGTGAGGTAGAAGTCTTTTTGAGTGTCTGTCACCATATGGATAGCTGCCTTACAGATGGACAGGATTTAAATCCTGGAAATTTGATTCTGCCATGTCCAGGGCACCCTGTGTTGGGAGCACCCCCAAAGTTAAAGACCTTCTTTCTTTTTGGCCAGAGGGCTTAAACTATGTTAACTTAATTATATTAAGGAACACTAAACTAAAAACTAGAGCAGCAGTTCTAAAACTGTGGGTCGGGACCCCAAAGTGGGTCATGACCCCATTTTAATGGGGTTGCCAGAGCTGGCTTAGACTTGCTGGGGCCCAGGGCTAAAGCCCTTCGGCTTCAGCTTTGCCCACCCCCCCCCCACCCGGAGCGGAGGGGCTTCAGCTTCCCCTCCCCACCCTGGGGCAGTGGGGCTCGGGCAGGCTCAGGCTTCTGTCCCCCTTCCTGGGATCATGTAGTCATTTTTGTTGTCAGAAGGGGGTCGCGGTGCAATGACGTTTGCGAACCCCTGAACTAGAGCAAAAGAATCGCAAAGTGCTCAGAGTTGCAGACACTGCCAGGGATTCTGTCTCTGCCTCAGATGGAACTGAAGGATGGTTGTGGCTGCCCTACCCTTTATGCCCTCGGCTACCAGGAGCAACAGGGCATTCAGGACACAGGGGCAATCCAAACACACACAGAATCCGGTCTCAGGCACAAGGGCACCAGAACAGAATATATGTGGACAATCACTTGAAGAAGAATTCTAGCTAAATTTCCTCCAAAACAGAGTGTCTTGTTTTCCCTTCCCAGCTGTAAGAGTCCCCTCTTCCCAGTTTTTCCTTCACAGGCATCAGTCCTTATATAACCACTTATGTGGTGAAACCTACTCAAGTCTCCCTTCCAAGAGCCCAGTCCTGACCTAACTTTGAATGCACCCAGTTTCCAGATATTCACTGTCCCAAAAGTTAAATTTTAACAATAGTAAATATACTAGAGAAAGTCTAATAGGGTACGTGAAATCAAACAATTCCTGAGCCTCCAACAGAATTTAGCTGACTGTCACTGGCTGGCACCAAACCAATCAAATACCAAGTAATGAGAATTCAGAGGTGAGGCCTCATCTATGATAACCCTCAAGGGAAATCTTTTCATCAACCCTGGAAAAATAGATTTTCTCTTCAAACACATTTTGGGGAGAGTGCTGCCTAAAAACCAGCATTGAAATGAGTTTTAGGGTTAGTCTACACTGGCAGAGCTTTAACATGGCTTGTGTAGTCACGGCAGAGCCACCTCCACAAGAGGCGTAGCTACCAGAGGTGGGAGTGCGGCTCCCAGAGCTGATGCACTGTTTACACTGGCGCTTTACAGCGCTGAAACTTGCTGCGCTCAGGGGGGTGTTTTTTCACACCCTTGAGCAAGGAAGTTGCAGCGCTGTAAATTGCCAATGTAGACAAGCCCTTAGTAATTTTTTAGTAGATTTCCTGTTAATAATCCCTCCTACCATTTGTTTCCTTCCACATTGTTCTCTTTTGTGCATGTATGCTAATTAGTTTAGTGTTACTCAAAAGGGGGTGAGACTGTCCCCTGCTGGTTTGTTGTTGCAGCCCATGGAGACGGGCTCTTTATGAGGGTTAGACTTTTAGAACTTATTTTTTTAAATACAAAAATAGCAGCAGACTTTACTAACAGACACAAGAAAAAGATTAGGTTANTGAGCAAGAAAGTTGCAGCGCTGTAAATTGCCAATGTAGACAAGCCCTTAGTCATTTTTGAGTAGATTTCCTGTTAATAATCCCTCCTACCATTTGTTTCCTTCCACATTGTTCTCTTTTGTGCATGTATGCTAATTAGTTTAGTGTTACTTAAAAAGGGGGTGAGACTGTCCCCTGTTGGTTTGTTGTTGCAGCCCATGGAGACAGGGGCTCTTTATGAGGGTTAGACTTTTAGAACTTATTTTTTAAATACAAAAATAGCAGCAGACTTTACTAACAGACACAAGAAAAAGATTAGGTTAAGATTTGGTCTGGCTTTCCAAGTTCCCCTTTTAAAGATCCTATTCCTTCCCTGGAAAGAATCTGGGAGTTTTTCCATGGAAAATGAAGCAGTAACAAAAAGATTTTTCTTTCCAGGAGGGACACTCAAGAGAGGGCTGTAGTGGCACTGTCAAGAGCTCATCTATTTAAACATTAAACAGAGTAAAAATAGCAGTACCCTTCTATTCAGAGCATGGTATGCTGGGACCTGTAGTCTCCATGGGCTGTATCTTTGTATTAAAAATAAGGGGAATTAGGATCACACTGCAGAACTTTGAGGGTAGCCTCCGACGATTCCTTGCATATATACTACCCAAAAATTCAGTTTAGTGTATTTTAAACATTCTTGCCTGTAAGTGGAAGGAGCAGGACACCTGCAGAATAAGGTCCTTTATTTTATACTAAGAACATGTACTCTACTCACCATGAGAGAACGACAGTATGGGATGGAAGCCAGAATCCAGCAGTGCTATACGCTCTTCTAAGGACATAGTGTCTGGGTCTATGGCCTGAATAGAGGTTTTACAACCACACAGGATACAAGTGCTGGGCCATTCACAGCTACACTTCATGGTGAGAGGTTTCTGTGGCTAGTAGAAGGGAAAATAAAAAGATCAGCCATCTAAAAAGGGAAAAATCACCAGTATTTTCTTCAATTTAAGAAGGGATGCTGATATTCAGATCCAGTGTTTCCAGGGTCTGATTTCTACAGACAAACTACGTTTCATGCCCTAACCCCCCCCCCAAAAAAAAACTTTCAAAAAGGAAATATTTAGATAAGTTTTGAAAGATAGACATAACAATGGTCTTGTGGAATAGATCATCTCCAGTGAACCAACAAAAAAGAGTAAACCAAACACAGACAGGTCCCAGTGCCCACTCAGCAGCAGTAACAGCATGTATGCAGGGCACAGCAAGGAATACAATCACCTCTTGGTTCCAGGATTCCACCTCTTATCCTTTGAAAAAATCATTTTCGCTAGTGCAAGACTGGAATTCTCCTTGTGGCTGAACATAAAATTGAATTACTATGGTATCTGGTAATTATACTTAGGCCTATAATACTAACATATGGTGCTATTTTAAAGGGACAATTCAAAGTTAAACTTATTTTACATTTCCAAGTGAGTATAGCTTGTTTCTTGTATCATATAATTTTCTTCCATTGACAATATTTGATGTACTTTTCCTCTGATAATATGTTGTGCTCTGCAAGCTCAGTCAATCAAAAGAGGGAGCATTAACAACTTTTTGCCCATAGCTGCCTCTCTTATTGTGCTGGTAAACAATATTGAGCCATGCTGGCTTTGTGCTAACAAATGCCAAGGACAAAGACTAGAAGGAAAAGAAATTTAATTTTCATGCTTCAAGATTATTCCAAGAAACAGAAATTAACAAGTTACATACAGAGAAAGTGGCAATAAGACCATCAAATCAGTCTCATCAATGTGAGAAAACTGGATATTTTCAAGAAATATCTTATACTGAGCTGGAAACATCTTATTATTTATTTTGATGTTTGTAACGTAAACACTCTAAGCTAAAGGTAAGTGGTGGGAAATAGAAATTACGTCAGTGCAGAAACTAAAAACAGTTAGGCTGTCACCGCTCGCAAAGGCATGGTCTGAGCACATGACTAGAATTCAGGTATTCTGGCTCTAATCCCAGCTCTTGACAGTTTCCCTGTGACCTTGGGCAAATCAATTTCTATGCCTTGGTTTCACCATTTGTAAAATCATAGAATCATAGAAGATGGGGGTTGGAAGAGACCTCAAGAGGTCATCTAGTCCAACCCCCTGCTCAAAGCAGGACCAACACCAACTTTAAATCATCCAACTAAATCAACAAAATGAGAATATCCACTCTCAGAGGGATGTTTATAATGCAGTTGGAGATCCTGGGAGTGAAGGGGGTACTCCATTGCATTTATACTTAATAAAAAAAATGCAGGATAGATTGTATTTTAGCAGACGTGGCTAAACTCACTGAAAGTTTGCACCTACCTTCTTGCTAAGGAGAGACACAGTGTTAGCTCGGACCAGCTTGCGTTTCTTGTATCTGCAAATGGGGCGGATTCTAGCTGCAACACAGCTGTTGTCTGGTACAGTAGCCAGGCTATTCAGTCGTTTCTGTTTGAGAATCTCTTCAGCTTCCAAACTGGCCAGAGAAATGCTGTTGGAGCGGCTTGTGTGCAAACTGCAATCAAATAAATAAGACAGTGAGCCTCACTCAAAACAAGAGGGGCAAAAGTTAATACTGCACTGTGATGGCTGTGCTGATCGATCACCTCCAGGTATTTTCTTAGGCAGCTAATTATTTTTATCAGTTTGGGTTTTTACTACAGCTGTGCTCCTTGTTAACTTAGGTATTAATAATTCTTTAGGGGGGGAAACATGCTCATCTGCTTATGCATCTAGTTGGAAATAAATACTGAAGGTCATAAAATCATAGAAATGTAGGGCTGGAAGGGACCTCGGGAAATCATCAAGTCCAGCCCCCTGCCCTATGACAGGACCAAGTAAACCTAGACCATCCCTGACAAGCCTATGTCCAACTTGTTTTTAAATGCTTCCAGTGATGGGGACTCCATGACCTCCCATGGAAGCCTATTCCAGAGCTTAACTACCCTTATAGTTAGGAAGTTTTTCCTGATAGCTAACCTAAATCTACCTTGCTGCAGATTAAGCCCATGACTTCTTGTCCTACCTGCAGTGGACATGGAGAACAATTGATCAGTCTGCTTTGTAAAAGTCCTTAATATATTGGAAGACTTATCAGGTTGCCCCTCAGTCTTCTTTTCTTGAAACTAAACATGCCCAGTTTTTCCAACCCTTCCTCACAGGTCAGGTTTTCTAAACCTTTTATCATTTTTGTTGCTCTGCACTCTTTCCAATTTGTCCACACCCTTCGTAACTGTAGTGCCCAAAATTGGACACAATACTCCAGCTGGGGCCTCACCAGTGCCAAGTGTAGCAAAACAATTAGAATCATAGAACTGGAAGGGACCTCGAGAGGTCATCTAGTCCAGTCCCCTGCACTCAAGGCAGGACTAAGTATTATCTAGACCATCCCTGACAGGTGGTTTGTCTAACCTGCTCTTAAAAATCCCCAATGATGGAGATTCCACAACCTCTCTAAGCAATTTATTCCAGTGCTTAACCACCCTGACAGATGTTTTTCTTAATGTCCAACCTAAACCGCCCTTGCTGCAATTTAATCCCATTGCTTCTTGTCCTATCCTCAGAGGTTAAGAACAATAATTTTTCTCCCTCCTCCTTGTAACAACCTTTTATGTACTTGAAAACTGTTATGTCCCCTCTCAGTCTTCTCTTCTCCAGACTAAACAAACCCAATTTTTTCAGTCTTCCCTCATAGGTCATGTTTTCTAGACCATTAATCATTTTTGTTGCTCTTCTTTGGACTCTCTCCAATTTGGCCACATCTTTCCTGAAATGTGATGCCCAGAACTGGACACAGTACTCTAGTTGAGGCCTAATCAGCGTGGAGTAGAGCGGAAGAATTACTTCTCGTGTCTTGGTTACAATACTCCTGCTAAATACATCCCAGAATGATGTTTGCTTTTTTTGCAAGTGTTACACTGTTGACTCATATTTAGCTTGTGATCCACAATTACCTCCCATGTCTTACATTCACCCTGCCTGCCTGTCCATGCCCTGGCACTTGTTCAAGTTTTCCATAGGAATCACCTTGAAAAGTGTGATACCACATCACTCTGAGGGCACACTTTGAGGAGGGGATATCAGGGACCATGTGTCTTGAACTCTGGGCCACAGGTTCTCTTCGGAGCCAGTAAATTCCAGCCTGCCAACCAGTGACCTTAATAGTTATATTTGTATCAACTGCTAAAATTTGCAATTTTCATGTCTAAGGCAGTTGAGGTTTCTATTATTAATGGCATGCATCTCCCCCTTTAACAGAGTGGGCTTTTACAGTCAGTGGTTCCATTTGTTCTCAGATAATAAATCTAAAGACAGGAGTTAGTGAGGGGCTGTTCTATCTCTATTTCTTTTGTAAATAGAAGACCAGAGAGAAATGGGAAGAATTTTCCTTTTCTGTTCTCCCTAGGAACTGTACAGCTGTGTTTCAACATGTATCTAGCAACCTGGCGCTTTAAAGTGCCCTCTCCCCTGAAAAGAGACTCTGTAAAAATGGCATCTTCTTACTTAAAAGGCCTGCTCCCTCTTTGCTCACTTGGACGAACATAAGCTTTTTATCAGTACTTACTCCTGTTAGCCCTGTAGGACCCATGTAGCTATGGAAGCTAGATTCTTTTCTGGCTTGCATATTATCAGAAGAATTAAAAGCACCATGTCTAGAATCTTTACTATTGATGTGTGAGTCAGAAAGAATCCATTTAAATTTTTAGACTTCATGTTGCGATCACAGGACTGGCTGTTAGAAACAACATCACTGAGACACAAACATGGATCCCCATTATGCTATTTTTACAGAGTAATTTTTTCAGAACTGCACTATACATGTTTTCAACAAATAAAAGCTGCAACTTTACAAATGAAAACTTGATCTTTCTAGGCCTACATCCAGTCATTTTAGGTTTCACAATTATCAGACACATACTAATTATATTTGCCAGACAGCAGGATGCACTTAAAGCCTTTACTTTGCTCAACTGCTTTATTTAATTGTCCTGTACATGCCAGGAAGTTGGGCAACCTCCCTTTCACTCCAACGGTTAAATAGTAATTTGACTGTGAGAAAAGGTTCCATGGAGTATTAGAAATCTAATACTAATGCTCCATCAATATTAAGACAGATCTATGTTAACTACAAACAGGCTATCATATGCTCATCCACTATTCATCATGACTATACAGCAGTCTTTTTTCTGACATAGCCCTGTGTCAGCTGTTGCTGGCTTATGCACACCTACCATGCTACATAGCTGTGTGTGTACCCATACATTCTGGGAACATCTGAGCAGCCATCCCATGTTGACTGAGGGAGTGGATTGTGGGGTTTTTTCCCCTTCATGCAATGCACTTTGGAATGTCTTCACATATCCGGGAGAGAGGAGAATTGACTGCCTAGGTTATGCAAACAGTCCTATCTACACTACTGAACGCCATTCACCTAAGGATGTTACAGACTGACTCACTATCAAAGCCAGAACACAATATAGCCACTAATTTAGGAACTACATATTAACAATGTTATGTGAAAGGACTGTATTTAAATGAACTCTTATAGAAGCTGGTCACAAACTCAAACTCCATTGTGACAACAGGATCCAAGTCCTTCTGTGACCTGATGATTCTTTCACTTTGTACCGCTTTGCAACTTTGTCCCCACTCACAGCTCTCCTGTGCTGCAACAGACCTTTTTGTCTGTTGGACTGGACCCCCTCCAGAGCATGGCAACTGTTGCTCAGCCAGCAAGAAAGATTGTTGAATGGGAGGTTCACCTTACTTTCTGAATGTAAGCATGCTGCCTCACAATTCTTCCATGTCCCCACCAACCCAGGGAGAGGGGGAAAAAAAAAGACTAGAACAGGGGTCTCAAACTCAAATGACCACGAGGGCCACATGAGGACTAGTGCATTGGCCCGAGGGCCGCATCACTGACACCCCCCCTCTCGCTGGCCCCAGCCCCGCCCCCACTCCACCCCTTCCATGAGGCCCCGCCCCTTCCCCATTTCTTCTCCACCTCCTCCCCTGAGCGTGCTCCTCCCCCATCCCTCCTGGAAAGTGCTAAGCGTTATACAGAGCATACAGATCAGTGCTGCTCCTACAACAAGTCATTTCCAAGCAGTTTTAATAAAATATATACACTCAGGAATGCACCTCACTCAAAGGACAAAACACGCACTTAGTTAGATTTACTTCAGTTAAAGCCCCCCCACTGCACTGGGCTGCACCACCACTCCACCCCTGCTTGGCCTCTTCCAGGGGTGGCAGGTTTGTAGAAATGTTGGTGGTGCCCAGAACCTGCCCCCCCCAACTCCGCCCCCACCTGCCTAAGGCTTTGGGTGGGGGGGGTCTGGGGTGCAGGCTCTGGGATGGAGTTTGGGTGCAGGCTCCGGGCTGGGGCAGGGGGTGGGGGTGCAGGCTCTGGGATGGAGTTTGGGTGCAGGCTCCGGGCTGGGGCAGGGGGTGGGGGTGCAGGCTCTGGGATGGAGTTTGGGTGCAGGCTCCGGGCTGGNTGTCCCAGATGGAGGTGCCAATAGAGCAGGTTTTGGAACAAACTGATGATTCATTACTGTTTAATGTATCACCAGGACCAGATGGTATTCACTGAAGAGTTAACTGTGGTATGTAACCTACTGCTTAAATCAGCCTTGTACCAGGTGACTGAAGGATAGCTAATGTGACACCAATTTTTAATAAAAGGCTCTAGAGGTGATCCTAGCAGTTACAGGTGGATAAGCCTAACATCAGTACCAAGCAAACTGGTGGCAACAACAGTAAAGAATAGAATTATCAGAGACATAGATGAACACTATATGTTGGGGAAGAGTCAACATGGTTTTTAGAAACGGAAATCATTCCTCATTAATCTATTACAATTCTTTGAGGGTATCTACAAACATGTGGCCAAAGTGATCCAGTGGATCACTTTCAGAAACCCTTTGACAAGGTCCCACACCAAAGGTTCTTACGCAGAGTAAGGAGTCATGGGATAAGAGCGAATGTCCTCTCATGGATCAGTAACTAGTTAACAGACAGAAAACTAGTTAACAGGAATAAATGGTCAGTTTTCACAATGAAGAGTGGTAAATATCAGGGTCCCTAAGGATCTGTTGGGACCAGTTCTTTTCAACATCTTCATAAATTATCTGGAAAAAGGGGCGAACACTGGAGGTGACAAAGTTTGCAGATGATGGAGAATTACTCAGGATAGTTAAGCCCAAAGCAGACCATGAAGAGTTACAAAGGGATCTCACAAAACTAGTGGCAGGAAAATGGCAGATGAAATTCAAGACTGATAAAAGCAAAGTAATGCACATAGGAAAACATAATCCCAAATATACATACAAAGTGATGAGGTCTAAATTAGCTATTACCACTTAAGAAAGAGATCTTGTGGACAGTTCTCTGAAAACATCTGCTCAATGTGCAGCGGCAGTCAAAAAAAGCTAACAATGTTAGGAACCATTAGGAAAGGGACAGATCAGATGACAGAAAATACCATAATGCCACTATATAAATCCAAGGAACACCCACACCTTGAATACTGCATGAAGCTCTGGTCACCCCATCTCAAAAAAGATATATTAGAACTGGAAAAAGTACAGAGAAGGGTAAACAAAAATGATTAGAAGTATGGAAGAGATTAAAATAACTTGGATTATTCAGCTTGGAAGCCCAAAATGGTAAGAGAGAGAGAGAGAGAGAGACTGACTTTAGCCCAGCAGTTAGGGTACTTACCTGGTATGTTTGAATTTCCACTCTGGAGAAGTCATCAGAACTCAAAACTCTCCCCTCCTAACCAATAGGCTATTTTGGGGTGGGTTGCTCTCAATCTCTCCTCCTGAAGTTGTTTCACTTTGTATAAATACTTAAATACTCACTGGGCAAGAAAGAGAAAATGACTACAGCCTAGTGATTAAGGCACGCAGCTGGGGGGTATGAGATGTGGATTCAAATCTTCTGTCTTTCTGATACAAAATGGAACAGCTTCAACAGGAGAGACAGAGCAGAATAGTCTATAGCCTGGTGGTTAGGGGTCTCATATGGCAGGGGTGACACCTGAATTCAAGTCTCTGCTTCAATGAATATTTTTAGTATATACACAAAGTGGAACAGAGCGTCAACAGGAGAGATTGAGAGCAACCCACCCCAGAATAGCCTGTAGATCAGGGGTTCTCAAACTGGGGGTCGGGACCCCTCAGGGGGTCGCGAGGTTATTACNGGGGAGAAGGGGGTCGCGAGCTGTCAACCTCCACTCCAAACCTGCTTTGCCTCCAGCATTTATAATGGTGTTAAATATATTTAAAAGTGTGTTTAGTCTATTGGGGGGCGGGGGGGGGTCGCACTCAGAGGCTTGCTGTGTGAACGGGGTCGCCAGTAAAAAAGTTTGAGACCCACTGCTGTAGGTGATGTTGGTTACCTGGGAGGGGAGAGATTTGAGTTCAAGTCCCTGGTCCAGAATGGGGATTCAAACCTGGTTCTTCCACATCCCAAGAAAGTGCCCTAACCACGGGGCTAAAGGTTACACAAGGGGGATGAATGCACATACAGTTTTCTGAAGCTGACCCAAATGAAATGTTCCTTATGACCTGTAACAGACTTTTCCAATTTGCTGACAAATTCTGAACATTTTTTGACCCTAACCAAATTTTTTTCCTGATTTTTTTGCTTTGCTGGTTGAACCGTAAAATAAATTCACCCAGCTCTAACGATCTGTACCTCCGATACTTAATTCCAGTGCATATGAAGTGCTAGTAATGCAAATTCTATAGAAATGAAGCTGAAATGAGACACTTGAAAAATGAATAAGGAAAAATAGCTTTTATATATCCACATACATACAATGTAAACATAAAAGAGATGGAAGGGTAGAGAAGAAAATAAAATAAATATATTGTGCCCACACTTATAATGAACAAAATACTGTGAGGCTCTTTTAAAATGTTTAATTTAAATTGCTATGTACATTATATTCTGAGTTGTTTTTGGTGGTGCCTATCACCACTTTATGAAAGCGCTGCACATGCAAAATTAAGTGAATTCCAAACAACAAAAATTATTACATATCTGCATTGTTTTAGGAAATGAATGCCTGGAGAAGGATAAATCTGTCTTAGCTAGTTTTGTAGGTTCACATTTAAAAAACCTGTTCACTTTTGAAGCTATAAATTCAGACAGTCTTTTTTCAACTCATAGTTAAACATTTCCAATAAAATCTATAAGTAAGTGGCTCTGCCTCAGAGGTGCCCTCTTTAATTCTAGGCTTGTGCATATACATCACTGCCTTTATATATGGATGGAGTCATGCTTTCCCTATTGGCTGGGCGAAGAGGTTATATGCTCTACTGCTGGCAGCACATCGAGATTTTCCTTTAGCTCAAGTTGCAGAGGCCTATTTTGTGTCCATAACCATACCACCCTGGGTTGGGATCTCATGATCTCACAAGCTAAGAAGGAAGAGCTTTTTTAGTACTTGAATGTGGGTTATAATCTACTTCTAGGGAACCTGGAACCTAATACACACACACACTTTTCCCCTAAAATGCATTACTACTCACTCCGGCTCTTGATCTTTCCTTCTTTTGGTACTAAGCATTTCTAGCTACTTAAGTTCCTAGTACAGTTTCTTTGCTTTATCAAAGTTAATATGTCCATTAAATGTATAGGCAGCAATATAAATCATGCCTNATAACCTGGAACCTAATACACACACACTTTTCCCCTAAAATGCATTACTACTCACTCCGGCTCTTGATCTCTCCTTCTTTTGGTACTAAGCATTTCTAGCTTCTTAAGTTCCTAGTACAGTTTCTTTGCTTTATCAAAGTTAATATGTCCATTAAATGTATAGGCAGCAATATAAATCATGCCTCCCCTCTCACTTTATTAGTTCTTTTTCCTTCCCCTTGCAGGAAAAGATGAATACAAAAGTTAATATTGCTGTTGGGAACAAGTGGGCTGAAGAAACATTTAAGATGCAAGTAATTTTTGATTAAGTAGCATATAACCATTTTAAATCTGAACTTTAAGTTCTCACAAAAATAACCTCATACCTATTTTAAATACACCAATTTGCAAAAAAATTGGATACTTCAATTGAAAGTTAGCACGTTAAGAAGGGAAGTCTAGACTTAACCTTACAGTCATGACTGACACGTACAGAGTAAACATTCAGATTTGTATATATGTGCAATATAAATGCATATCACCAACAGATGAGGTATCTGCAAAATTATCCATCTCACCTGGTTTATTTTGAAAGTGTTTTAAATTTTACTTCGTGGTTACATTATTATTGTAGCCGTCTTGGTCCCAGGATATGAGAGACACAAGATGGGTGAGATAACATCTTTTAGTGACCCCCAACTTCTGTTGGTGACAGAGAAACTTTTGAGCTCCACAGAGCTCTTCTTCAGGACCTGTGGAGCTTGAAAGCTTGTCTCTGTTAGCAACAGAAGTTGGTCCCCAAAAGATATTACCTCATACACCTAGTCTCTTAAATTTTAGGCAGTTCTAAGTTTGACAACTACACTTTGCAACTTGCATATGAATAGCAGTCCGTGACCATCCACAGCTTTAGTCTTGCATCTCTCACTGTCTTTAATGTTTTATCTTGGACAGCCCACCATTATCTAAAGCAGTGGTCCCCAATCTTTTTCTTCTGGCGGGCGCAAAAAAAAAAAAAAAAAAAAGCGCTGCCAGTGGGCGCCAAAAAAAAACCACAAAAAACCGAGCGCTGCCGGCGGAGCAAAAAACAAAAAAACATCCCGAGTGCTGCCGGCGGAGCAAAAAAACCCCAAAAAATCCTGAGGGCTCCGCGGGCGCACTTACACCCCCCGGCGGGCGCAATGGCTCTACTAGTTTATATACACCTGGTTGGCATCTGAACCCCTTGTTTCATGTGACCTGCTCTCATTTCTGCAAAGTCTCTAACGGTGATTTTGTCCAGATAAATCCTCATCCCAGCGTGCTGTTAGCTGGCCAAAGACTCTC
The DNA here is from genome assembly GCA_003942145.1 of Platysternon megacephalum. Taxonomy (NCBI): domain Eukaryota; kingdom Metazoa; phylum Chordata; order Testudines; family Platysternidae; genus Platysternon; species Platysternon megacephalum. The sequence goes on from QXTE01000112.1 coordinate 3,529,962, forward strand.
TCCAAAGTTCTGATAGACTTGGGATGAGAGGTCAGTAAGGCTCACTATTTGGGGAGATGAACCTGAAATCACCACCTCCAAGCGGCTGGCAGAAGAGGGGATTAAGACAAATGACAGTTACCTTTTTCATAACTGGTGTTCTTCGAGATGTGTTGCTCATGTCCATTCCAAATTAGGTGTGTGTGCTCGCCACATGCACCGGTGCCCGAAGTTTTTCCTTCAGCAGTATCCGTAGAGAACCGGCTCTGGTGCCTTCTGGAGCGGTGCCCGTATGGCGTGGTATAAGGGGCACCGCCAGCTCCCCACACCCTCAGTTTCCTCTTGCCGGAAACTGACAGTGGGGAAGGAGGGCAGGTTGTGGAATGGACATGACCACTCCCCTTTGGGCTTGCTACACCACCCAGGGTATTCACAAAAGTTTTCACCATGGTAGCAGCCCAAGTGCAACACCAAGGCTAACAGTGAGCCTAGAGAGGACCAAGTTAAGATCCCACTGTGGGACAGGAGCCCATATCTGCGGGAAGAGTCTCTCAAGCCCTCTCAGGAATCTGACTGTCATGTCATGGGAAAACACCATCTGTCCTTGGATCGGCAGGTGAAAAGCGGAGATGGCTGCGAGATGCACTGCTGCTTCTTGAATTTGCCTTACTTTCTGTACTGGTTTTTACTTCCTACCCTAAACTATAGCATTGCTGTATGTTGTTATGCAGCTGTCATGTTTCAGTGGCACGTGACGTGATCTCCGTAAATGCTTTATCTACCTCACACAGCTTCTGGGACAACTAGTAACTGTAAAGTGCTTTGAGAATTTGAATAAAAAGGTTCTCACAATTGTAAAGAATTATCTTCATCTCATTTCTGTTCCAACCACCAATATGCAAGTTAGGCACCACTAGAGAGGTGTTCAGCAATAAAGCCCTACACAGTGTAAAGCAGTTAGTTGCTCTTTCAAACGTGGAGGTTTTCCTTGCGTCTGTGCAGCAAACCCTACATTAAAGGTATGCACATTCAAAAAATACGGTCTGATATATCCAACTGCATCAGCCACACCTGCAAGCTTAGGGCACTTTTAAATAAAATTAGCAATCAATAGAACAAATAATTCTGTTTATTAAAACTAAGCATCAACGGAAAACTGGCAACCTGTTTTGTAAGCAGCTAAACCTGAAAATGGAATGCATCCCACCTCACTCAGAGCAACAACTAAAATATAAATCCAAGAAATGTGCAATCCTCATAGTAACAGTAACAGGCATTCAAACTTTCCCCAAATGAGGATTCAATTAGCAACTTGCCAGAAATTGAATGGTGTACTCGATTAGCATAAAAGAAGTTACAGTAAGAACTATTTTTATTTTAGCAGAGGCTACTTGAATCAAGGTGGAGCACTGCACGCTGAGACAAATAGATTTCACAGGATGAACCTCCATAGTCAGGCAACCAGCAAAGGAAAAATATTAGTCTTTTACCATTTTGGGCTTCTTTATAAAGGATGAAAGGCCTGAAAAATGGTTCCGTTTATTTAAAAACAAAAACAAAAATTTTCACATTAGAAATTCAGGTCTTGTCAATACTGGAAGACTATGGCACAGGAGTCAAACACATGGCCTGCCGCCCAGATCCAGCCCCTAAACCCTTTCCTATTACCCATAGCTGCCTGCCTGCTGTAGGTCAAAGAGGGCTGGCAGAGAGCTGGAGAGGTAGCTTGCACCTGATTGGGACCAGGCAGCTGAGACCTTCCTCTCTCCACCAGCATTTGGTCAGAGCGCCTTACAGGCCACGCTGAAAGGAGGCTCCTTTCCCGTCTTCCCTACCCCATCTCTGCCTCTGAACCCACAGGAGCAGGCCCCTTTTCTCCCTCTGCTGCCTACCTGGCCTAGTCTTTGCCAGTCCCTCCACCCTGAGCCAAAGGAGACTTCTTTCCAGGCTTCCCGCTCTTCTCTGCTGCCACCACTGGCTTGACCGCACAGGATCAAATGAATGTAAGCAGCTGCTTCTAAACTGCCCACTCTCCAGAGAACTGGAGGTGGAGAATAAGTGAAGAAATCCCCAGAGGTGGGGGAAGGGAAAAAAGGGGAAAAAAGGGGAGGGAAATGATCAAGTGGTATATATAAGAGGGAAGGTGGATGGGAATGATTCTCAAAGTGGAGCAGCAGGTAGGAAACATTCAAAAAAGAGTGTGCGTGCAGATGGCAGGTGCATAAGCAGGGAAGTCAAGGGAGAAGAGAAGAGACTGGTCACGGAGGAATACGAGTGATAAGTTAGTGGACAACAGACAGAAGGTTTCATAGATGCATTTACTTTTTAAAAAAAATCTGTGTCTTTAAAATGACATTTAAAATTTTGCTAATAAAGAGGCTCATTCTGAGTTGTACAGACCATGTTTGCCTCTTGCCTGTGAACTTTTCACTCCCAGACCATGGACTTTGGGGGACAGAGTAACTTGGCCCTCACCAAAGAATAAGGTGACTGGAGAACTAGTTACATTAATGACATCACAAAAAGACACACTTGGGCAGCTGAGAGAAGATCCCTACAGGCTACTTAAGTTTTGTTTTGGTTTTTTAACTCCCATATCTAACAAGCACTTGTTTGGAAGACTGTGTTAAACATTCAATACCCTTTCCCCACTACTTTAATTACGGTATGAGAGCTCTCAACAGCCTGAGGCCCAAGAGGTCATTATCACTAGGGAAGACAGGATTGATTTCTGATATTTCAATGGTTGAAATACAAGCAGAAAAAGTGTCTTTCAGGCTCTCTTTATACATGATAAAAATGGGAAAAGGTCACAAATCCAATTTTAAGGGGGAAAAAAAACCTTTGTAGGTTACCTTTAAAGATTAGATGCATTTGGATTTGTGGGCAGCACTGGCCATCCATACATTAAAAGAAGATAAAGCTATATGTAACACTTTGCAACAAATACTCTGCAAAATATGCAACATTATATGCTATTTTTAGATACAAAATGTAGACCGCAATACATAACCTAATATCTATCTTCAAAAATATTTCTCCCCCATCAGGCATGTGTATTTATTTTGGTTCCTTACATCATGAATTGTATTCAAAGAGAGAAGGTTCACCTATGATCACATTCTCAGCCACTATCACAAATGTCTTAATTATAAAAATTACTCAGAATAATCCCAAATAAGAGATTGGTCAACCTATAAGAAAAGAAGAACTAACCAGTTAATTTTTCCGTTGACTTGGTGGGGTGACGTGCAGGCTTTTGGGGGTCCTGGAGACCCACTGATGGGGGTACAGGAGGGACTTTGACACATAGGGTTTCCTAAAGACTGCGTAAGACGAGAACTCTGCAAGAGAAAAATAAAATCTCAAACTCAGGATAGCTTGATGAAAGAATGAACTTTGAAGAGGGATGGGGAGAAAAAAAAGTAATCAAAGTAGCATTTTGCAATTAAAAATAATGCTGAATATAGTTAGGCAGTCCCAATGCAATCAATTATTTACAGTTTCTTTCCATCCACTTTGATTCAAGGATCAAAGAAAGATTCTTCAAATCACCCCACATCGGTGATTTTAAATTGCTTTCTTACATGTTACAAAAAGTTGTCAAATACGATTTCTAGTCCTCTGATCTATAAATTGGAAACCACTTTCATTGCTTGCCAGCTTCACTTGGAATACAAGCAGCTTTGGTGTAGCAAAAATTTTGTTTCATACCAACTGTTCCAAAACTTTAGCCAAATGCTAGCATCAATCCAGGAGATCTGGTAGTCTAGGGGCACATTTATATACTTACTGGACATGATTCTGAAACACTGTAAAAGGACCTTGGACTCTGACATTAAGCTTTCAGACCTAAAGCTTGATGTGTGCATGCATCTACATTTTATGAGAATTTAGTGCTAGCGAAAAATAAGGTGGTCACTCACCTTGCGCAGAAACTGTAGTTCTTCAAGATGTGTCCCCCTATGGATGCTCCACTTCAGGTGTGCATGTGCCTCTTTCCATTAGCAGTGTCTGTTCAGCTTGCACATGCGCGCCATACAAGCTCATGCCGCACTCTTAGGGTATGCAGGGCTGCACAGGCAAATTGCCCTCAGTTCCTTCTCTATCTGAATGTCCAACAAGAACAGTCCAAAGCAGGGGGGAAGAAGGGCGGGTCCACCCATAGGGAAACACATCTCGAAAAACCACGGTTACTGCACAAGGTGAGTAACCTTTTCTTCTTCGATTAGTGTCCCTATGGGTGCTCCATTTCAGGTGACTCCAGAGCTGTATCCTCACAGGGAGGAGGGAACTTAGGAATCAAGTCCAAGACTGAAGACAGTACAGCAGATCCAAGAAGACAGTACAGCAGATCCAAGTACTGCATCAGATCTGAGAGTGTGGACCAAGCATAATGTTCAGAAAAGATATGCACTGAAGCCCATGTAGCAGCTCTGCATCTCTCAGACGCTGGAATGTTTTTGACTAACACTGTGGAAGTTGCTTGTGATCTTGTATTGTGTGCTATAATCCTTTGGGGAGCAAAGCACCAGCTGTATCATAACAAGCAGTAATACACCCAGAGATGCATCTCAACAGTTTCTGTGAAGAGACTGTGGACTCCTTTGACCTTTCTGCAATGGAGACAGAATGTCTAGGTGATTTCTGAAATTACTTTGTCCTATCTAGATAAAAGTCCGTTGTACATTTAATGTATTAAGGGAAGTCTACTGCTGAGATTTATGTGGTTTAGGAAATAATATTGGCAGACTGGTTAAGTTGGAAATCTGACAGAACATTAGGTAAGAACTTTGGGTGCAGTTATAGAAAGACCTTGTCCTTGAAAAAAAATTTTAAATTGTGGGGAGAGGGGGTCCTGACATCAAGGCTCCAATTTCTCCAGGCCTGCAGGCTGACGTGATAGCTATTAGAAAGGGTGTCTTCATAGAAAAGTGAAGCAAGGAGCAGGTCATCAGAGGTTCAAATGGAGACACAGGCACAAGGCAATGACCATGACACCAGTGGTTGAAACCTCTTCCATTTCTGGAGGTAAGTAATTTGAATTGACTCCTTTCTATTGTGTAGTTAGTATTACTTACTGTAGTCCTGTCAAGCAGGTGGAGTCTAATCCTGTGAACCATCTAGGAGCTATGCTTGGAGAATGGATGACCCCCCCAGGTTGGGGTGAAGCACACAACCTGTATCCTGGGAGAGGAGAGGAGATGAGGGAGGGTCAGAAGTCGGAGTGCCAGTTGGACACACAGGTGAAGCAGGTAAGGTTACTAAGCTTACCTCGGCCAGGTCAGTATTATGAGGATAACCCTGGTTTTGTCCTGCCTTATCTTGTTCATTGCTCTTGGAATTAGTTGAGTTGGAGGGAATGCATAGAACAGACCCTTTTTCCAAGGAAGGAGAAAGGTGTCTCCCAAAGAAAGGTGAACAAGACCACCTCTTGAGCAGAATAAAGGGCACTTCCCGCGCTGCATGCGGTGAACAGGTCCACTTGTGGAAGTCCCAACCTCTGGAATATCCGATGAAGGATCTGAGAGTTCATCTCCCATTCATAGTCCTGGGAGAAACATCTGCTGAGCATACTGGCTGTGACATACTGGACTCCAGGAAGGTAAATGGCTGAGATCTAAATCTGATGGGCTATACACCAGTTCCATAACTTTATAGCTTTTGTGCACAGGGAAGGCGATCTTGCGCATCCCTGTTTATTGATACAGAACATGCAAGCCACGTTGTCCATCATGATTCTGATTGATTTGCTCTTGACGAGGGGTAGGAACTGAAGACAGGCATTCCTGACTGCCCTCAGTTCCAACACATTGATATAGAGATTGGTTTCCTACGGTGACCCCCTGCCCTGAGTTGTGAGTGTATTGAAGTATGCTCCCCACCCTCACACCAATGCATTCATTGTCACAGTTATTGTTGGAGCTGGGAGGAGAAATAGACACCTGTGCAGACATTGCATTGATCTTTCCACCAATCCAGAGAGTTCTTCACCTGGAGAGAAACCATAACCTGCTTGTTTGTCCAAGCTGTCCTCTGGTTGATGAATAGGCCCTCCTGAACTAGGCCTCAAAGCAATGGAGGCACAATCTTGCATGCCCCGTCACAAAGGTGCAAGCTGCCATATGACACAAGAGCTGCAAACAGTAGAAGGGAGTCAACTTGAATTACTTACCTTCAGAAATGGAAGAGGTTCCAAGAACATCACCACTTTGTGCCTGAAACTTCCCCATTGTCAGTCATCATAGATTATCTACTGGACTTACAAAAATTGGATCAGTTATATCTATTAGGTTCACCTCGCCATGATATTAGCTTTTCAATCCCCACTAAGGGGTTTTCTATTTTGCACACCATATGTCCTCGATATTTATTATGGGTCTGGAGAATCTTTACCCCCTGGTTACGGATCCTTCTCTGACTTGGGATGTCAATGTGGTACTTAGATACCTGCTAGGACCTCTGTTTGAACCTATGGTGACCCTGCTTCACTTATCAGGAACTTTTGAGAATTTACAAATTTGTTCAGTTGTCTTAGATCTACAATTGGTCTCCACCCTCCATCCTTCTTTGGCACGAGAAAATACTTTGAGTAAAACCCTTTCCCTCTCTGAGGGGATGGGACTGGTTCTACTGCTCCTAAATAAAAGTAGTGTCCTTCTTGACTAAGTATAGTCTTGAGACAGGGGTCAAGGGCTAGTCATGGGTTAGTCAGGGGACCCTGAACAGGGATGGGGAAGGTGGTGGCGAGAGACATGAAGAGGATGATGTAGTCCAATATTATAACCTCCATGATTCACTTGTCTGTTGTAATAGGTCACCAGGCCTGTTGGAAATCATAGAATATCAGGGTTGGAAGGGACCGTAGGAGGTCATCTAGTCTAACCCCCTGCTCAAAGCAGGACTAATCCCCAGACAGATTTTTGCCCCAGATCCCTAAATGGCCCCTTCAAGGATTGAATTCACAACCCTGGGTTTAGTAGGCCAATGCTCAAATGGGAAAGGTGGTCTCCAAAAACGAAGAAGTGAGCATAAGGTTGCAGTTTGCAAACTACAGGCAAGGGAGGATTTGAGTCTTCAATCAACCCATCAAAATTGCTGTTTTGATGATGACTGGGTACTAGCTGAAGGACGGTGGGAAGCTCTTTTCCTCTGGAATCCCTTTTTTTTTTCCTCTAGAAGGTTCAGTGGTTCTGTGAAAACCAGAGAACTGAGCCAGGTGTAATCTCTGGACAGTCTGAGACTTGCTAAATCTCCTCTTGTTTGTAGGAGTGTATATACCCAGACACCTCAATGTAGCCCTGGAATCCTTCAGCATGTGCAGGAACTTGTCCATAGTTCCTAGGAAGAGCATCTGACCATCAAACTGGAAGTCCTCAACAGTATTCTGAACCTCCCTTGGGAAACCCCAAAACTGCAGCCGTGACACACTGCGCATGACAATTGCTCTGGAGATGAATCTAGCAGCAGCATCTGCGGCATCTAGGGACGCTTGGAGAGAGGTTTTGGCTAATAACTGACCGTCCTTAATGATGGCCTGGATGTGTTCTCTATGCTCCTTGGGAAGATGTTCAATAAAGGATGTGAACTTGTTGCAATTTGTGTAGTCATACTTGGCCATGATTGCCTGATAGTTTGTGATCCAAAATTGGAGGGTTGCAGATGAATAGGCTTTCCATCCAAAAAGGTCTAACCTTTTCTGACCTTGTCATAAGGAAGGCAAGGAGTAATACTATCTACCCCACTCATTTACGGCATCCACCACCCGAGAATTTGGTGAGGGGTGGGAAAACAAAGATTCTGAGTCCCTGGGGGGAGGGGCTACATAATATTTCTTATCTGCCCATTTACCAGTTGGTGGTATGGCGGCGGAAGTTTGCCACACAGTCTTTGCTGGATCCAGTAGTGCTTCATTAATGGGTAGCACAAACTGAGTGGGTGTCACTGACTGCAAAATGTCCAGGAGCCTGTGAGGTCAGTCTCAAGAGATATCTAGGGAGTGTCCGCCACCCTCTTCACAAGGTCCTGGAACTGACAAAAATTGTTGGTTTTCAATGGTGGTGGAGGAATGACTACCTTGTCTGCAGATGAAGACAAAATAGGAGTTTAAGGGGTAGCCTCTTTGTCCACCTTAGCCTTCTACTTCCTCAAAGGTCTCCTCATGTTGAAGGTTTGGTGGAGGAGACAGTGACCCTAGTTTCCTGATGCAGTGGAATCAGTGGTCTGGCAAATTGCTGCCAATATGCCACCTAAGGATCCCAGTATGGCCATTGTAGAGGCCCATACAGGAGAGGAGGTAGTACCTAGGACAGATCCCTCCATCTGTGACATGGGCAGGGGTCTTCATCAAAGTAAGGATTCCTATAATGGTAAGAAGGACACTGATTAAGGGTGTAGAATCCTGCAGTACTGGGAAGCACTGGTAATCTGGAGACCAGGGTCTAAGTACTAAGAGTCATCTGGTACCCACAAACAGGGAGCACTCCAGCTTGTCTAACACTGACAAGTCCCTGGTGTAACGGAATTCCTGTGGTACCAAGTGGGTTGGTACCGACTCAGTAGTTGACTTGGGCGGTATCAATGGTTTGGAGCTTGAAGGCACTGGGGATGAAGGTGTATTATGCTTCAAATCTGTCCATACCGATGGAGCCAAGTGGGAAGGCATCATTGGTAAATCTGAAATAAACTGTACTGATCTGGAGGCAGATGGTACCAGGGCCCTGCTGATGCCACATTTCTCTGAAGTGCTCCAGGATATCCCTGCTCTGCCGATACCAGAGAAAGTTTCTTTCCCCTCCAGGTACCGAGTCGAGACATCAAGTTCTCAGAAATCACAGACGTTGCAGCAGATTGGGACTTCTTGGGAGTTGGCTCCTTGTGGTGGGATACCATAGCTCCACTTTTTTGGAGCTTTCCCTGAGTCCTCAGAGATCTTTAACTTCTTAAGTGAGACCGTAGCCAAAGTCAAAGGGGCACTGGATCGGTGTGGAGACCGATGTACGGGGAGAGGGTGAGTGTCTGTCTTCTGACCTGAATCGGAAGCTGGTCGAAGGGAGTGCTCTATGAGTAGCAGCTTCAGTTTTGTCTCCCAATTCTTCCAAGCTCTAGATTTTAGGTCCCGGCAAAAGTTACACTTTTGGGAGATATGGAACTCTCCCAAGCAATGGATACACTTAGAACGGCCATCGCTAATTGGGACAGCCTCCTGACAAGAGAGGCAGGATTTGAAACCTGGCAAGCCAGGCATGCCTTTCCAGGTCAAATAAGCTCCCCAGAAAAAATGGGCGAGAAAGGGGGGGAGGGGAGGTTAGGAAAAACTGAAACCTCTCACAACTATATAACAACTAACTAGAAACACTTAACTAAACAACAACTACAAAACATGCTGATGCATGCACAAGGCAAACACGCTAGAGCTCCACCTCAGGTCGAGGTGACAGAAAAGGAACTGACGGGTTCGCCTGTGCAGCCCTATATGCCCTCGGAGCACAGCATGAAGTTGCATAGAGCACACGTGAGCCAAACAGACACTTAACAGAAAATCTCTAATCAAGGGCTCGAGATGCACATGCACACTTGAAGTAGAGCATCCACAGGGACACCTCTTGAAGAAGAAGATAAAGTACAATGCAAGCAGCAGCAGTGCAAGCTTCCCCTCACTACTCTACCACCCGTGACTTGAATGGAGTGCCTTTAAAGGCAAAAGGGCAATTCACCCTCCATAGCCCTTTGGCCTCTCTTTGGAGACTGCCAAAGAAGGGACTCAGTAGTATCAAGTGGGGTGGTGTTTTGGCCCAAGACCACAAACTCATTTTACAAAGGCCATTGAACAGTCATCTGATGGAACTCACTCTTGATCTGAAAGATGTTTTCATACTGGCGACGAAACACTCGGGTAGGGAGTTTTCTAGACTTTTTTTTTTTAATTTACATTCACTCAATTGCCAAGAAATATACAATACAAATATTGTGGTCAGATATTACAAACAATGAGATGGCTGCCCTTTAGTATGCAATTAATCTACATAGTATTTGAGGAACTATAACAATTCCTATCAGTGCTGCTGATAAAGAAAGACTTAAAACAAAAAATGGTGATGGCTTTTGATCTTTTTCAAAGCAGAGAAAGACATTCTCTATTAAAATCAACCATTGTCCTGAATAAACACTCATTAAGTTAGCTTTTGGTAGTAGTGGTGTGGTCAGATGCGGTAAAGGATAGATAGAGCTGTCTCTCCCTCACTGTTAGCACTTGAGTCCACGCTTTCTGACCAGTTCACCTAATGGCTCCATGTATATGTTGAAAAGGACTGGCACATGAATGTGCGGAGCAAAGCACAATTAAATTCCCACTACACTTCTGAGACAGGCAAGTACAACTATTCCCATTTTACAGATGGGAAAATGGAGAAAGATTTAGTAATTTTTTCCAGTGCTACAGTGAAAGATGGTAAAGCTGGGGTTAAAGTGCAGCAGTTCCTGACTACCAGTCTGGTGATGAATCCATAATACATTTTGTTCCACTGGATAAACCCAGAGATAAAAACAGGCTATAGGTGTAGCAGAGAAAACTGTAACATTGTAAAACTACAACTGAAGACAGATCCATTGACATTGCGTTTTACTCCCCACTCAGTTAAGTGAAAAATCAATCGTATTTGCAAATTAGCAGATTTGCTGGCTCAAACTTCTGATGGCAGAAAAATCAAATGTGAATAAAAATATCAAAGAAGTTTATTATGAGAGTATTCAGGGACATAAGATGGCACGTCACACACACACACTTATTTTCAGACAATTGTCTCCCTGGTCAAGATGTTACCTGAAGAAAAAAACAACAACAACAACGAGTCCGGTGGCACCTTAAAGACTAACAGAATGTAATCTGTTAGTCTTTAAGGTGCCACCGGACTCCTCGTTGTTTTTGTGGATACAGACTAACACGGCTACCCCCTGATACTTGATGTTCCCTGATTATCCAGGAGGGAGAAAGAATGGTCTTGTGACTAAGACAAAATACTTGTTTTATTCCTGATAAAACAAGTATTTTGTCTACCAGAGATTTGCTGTTTGACATTAGATAGGCTGCTTCACTTCTCTGCCTCACATATCTATCTGTAAAATGAGAATAATACTATTCCATAGATTAAAGACACAAGGGACCATTATAATAGTCTAATCTGGCCTTCTGAATTACACGCCCTATAGAATTTCACCCAGCGAGTCCTTGTGGTTCAACTTAAAATGCTGCTCTTGGAAACAGCAGCCAGAGCCTGCATTCAGACAGCCTCTGCTGACCCCATCCTTGCCAGTTATATTCAGGAGGAAACTCCTTTCTATGAATGATTTTGAATTCTTATGAATTGATGTTCTAACAGATAAAGCATAAGATCCGGTATTAGTTGGTGTTTGCTATAGACCACCAAATCACACTAAGGAACAGGGTTACTGGCTCCTTACGCACCTCTTTAATATGTATAAAGAAAAGCTGGGTGATCATTGGAGACTTCACTTTGAATGACATATGCTGGAGGTCTCATGCTGCCAGAATTAAAACAACCTTGGTATTTCTAATTATAGATGACAATTTCTTAACTCAAGAAGTAAGAGAATTCTATATGAGACCTTATCTTGACAGATAAAGAGAAACTGATCACAAAACTAAAATTAATGGTACCTTCGGTACAAGTGATTATGACTTGATATTTATAATGTGAAAACAGAATAAAGATCAGACCAGTGACATATATACTTGGTGCTTTAAAACAGCCAATTTCATAAACAAGCACTGTATGAGCCAAGTCTGCTCGCAGGAAGAATTTAATGAGAAAAACACTTCACTAGTTGCTCAAAAAGCCACAATCCCACAACTGAGCAAGCAGGCCATACCGGTTAAAAAACTGAACTGGTTTAGAGGGGAAGTGAAGGTAGGTATACATTTAAAAAAAAAAGGAAGAAAGAGGAAGCTGAATGTAATAAATACAAATGAGAAGCTAGGAAGATTGTAGCAAATGGGTAAGGGAAGCAAAGGGGGTCAAGGAGAAATCTATGGCCAGGAGAGTTACACAAGTACAATAAGGTGTTTAAGTATACTAAGAACACATACTGGTCCATTACTAGACAGGAATGGTATTAGTCCACTACTAAGTGGAAATGGTAGAATTATCAATAATGCAGAAAAGGCAGACATTTTCAGTAAATTTCTGTTCTGTATTTGGGGGAAAACCAGATGATATAGTCATATAATATGATAACACACTCTCCATTCCATTAAATATTTCAGGAGGATGTTAAATAGTAGCTACTAAATTTAGACATTTTTAATCCACAGGTCCAGTAAACTTACATCCAAGAGTTCTAAAAGAGCTGGCTGTGGAGTCGCTGGACCATTAATGTTGATTTTCAATAAGTCTTGGAACACTGGGGAAGTTCTGGAAGATAGGAAGAAAGTCAGTGTTGTGCCAATATTTAAGAAAGATAAACAGGATGACCCAGGTAACTATAGGCCTGTCAGCCTGACACTGATCCTGTAATAGATAATGGAGCCGCTGACATGGGACTCGATTCTTAAAGAATTAAAGGAAAGTGATGTAATTAATGCCAATCAATGGCTTTATGAGAAATAGATCCTGTCAAACTAACCTGATTTTTTTTTTAATAAGATTACAAGTTTGGCTGATTAAAGGTAAGTTTTGATGTAATATACTTAACTTCTGTAATGCATTTGACTAGGTACCAGGGTGGATAAAAATTTATTTTAAAAATAAAATAAATAAATAAATCAGATTTTTTTTGATAAAATGCTTTTTGAGGAAAAAAACCTATCTAAAGATAGTTTTAATTAAGATACATTATAGCTCAAAAATATCTCATCATGGAATAAGGATTATAAATTCTAATTCTATAGTATGAGACAATATATTCATGTAATGTTTAAGAAAAGTTTTGTAAATGAGTTCCAATAGTTCATGGATTAGGGACCCAATCTTATGGGATTCCAGGGGCTTCTGTATAGATTATTTAGGTTAATCTTTCTATCTACCCAATGGGACTCAGTGCTCAGTCTAGAAGATACCATCAGAAATGCTTAGTTTTGCAATTCTCAAACTTGGGATTTGTCTTTCCAGAGAGAACATGCTTGTTGACAGCAAAAATGTTTTTAAATAAATAAATATATAGAGATGAGAAATAACAGCCCTCAACCCTACTGTCCCTCTGCAAATTTGTGTACACAGAGTCAATCCCTGACCTCTCTCTAAATTTGCAAAGTTTCAAAACGTTCAATGAATAGAAGATTGTTTGGGGTGGAATAGATCTGGACAAGGAAAAGAAATCTGGAGATAAAGGTGAGAAGGGAGGCACAGGCAGCAGAAACAAAAGTGAAACTGTTTGAGCAGCATATTCCAGAAGTCTTGAGGTGTTTCTGAGTGTAGCCTTCATTGATTTAAGATCTACCATACCATTCTCTCACTAGAAGGGAAAACCTATAATGGCAGCAGGCCATAAGAGAGACCCAGTTTGGGAATACTTGAATGAAGTTCCTCTACCTGTGGGTAAGACAGGCATGCATGCAAAATGCAAACAGTGCAGCAAAGAAATGCAAGACCTGGTTGCCCGAATGAAACAACATAATGAGAAGTGTTCCTTCTCAGGAGGAAGCTGCATTGAAGATGATGAAAGGAACATGTTTGAACATGCAGGATCTTCAGGTCGGTAAACTTTTTTATTTCATACTTCTTTCTTAATGACTGCCTGTCTTCCTTCTGGACTATTCTTGAATTCTCATGTTTGAGCAAAACATAATTGTTACTCTATGGTACTATCATTTTAGATGCAGTTGTGATAAAAAATAAATAGCTGAAATAGGCAGATCTTCCTTTTACAATTTCACCTTTAAAGCAGTACTGAGTGTCAGTGAATGCAATGAGTAATACTAAATGAGCAGTATGGTAATAATAATTAAATAACTGCATTGACTTATTTTGTTTAGGAGAATCCATCCTCAACATACAAGATTCTGAAGACTATCCACCTTCAAGATCACCATCATTTTCTATAGTTTCAGAGTTATCTGCCAATGATAGTGTTTCAGTCACATCATGTATGTCACATAGCCACAGTATATCACCTGTAGCAAAAAGAAAAAAAAACCTCCATCATCCAGAAACAACCATAGATAAGTTTGTGATAAGAACCAGCGGATTACAAAAAGAGGTAATTGATGAAAAAATTGCCCGGTTTGTTTATGCAACAAACTCTCCTTTCCGTATGACTGAGAACCCACACTTTATTAACATGGTTCAGTCATTAAGACCAGGATACAGTACACCCAACAGAGCAGATGTCGCAGGCAAATTGCTGGATAAAGTGTATGAAAGAGAAAGTGTGCAAAAGGTCTAGAGCAAGGGTAGGCAACCTATGGCACAGGTGCCGAAGGCGGCATGCGAGCTAATTTTCAGTGGCACTCACACTGCCCAGGTCCTGACCACCGGTCCGGGGGGCTCTGCATTTTAATTTAATTTTAAATGAGGCTTCTTAAACATTTTAAAAACCTTATTTACTTTACATACAACAATAGTTTAGTTATATNTATTAACATGGTTCAGTCATTAAGACCAGGATACAGTACACCCAACAGAGCAGATGTCGCAGGCAAATTGCTGGATAAAGTGTATGAAAGAGAAAGTGTGCAAAAGGTCTAGAGCAAGGGTAGGCAACCTATGGCACAGGTGCCGAAGGCGGCATGCGAGCTAATTTTCAGTGGCACTCACACTGCCCAGGTCCTGACCACCGGTCCGGGGGGCTCTGCATTTTAATTTAATTTTAAATGAGGCTTCTTAAACATTTTAAAAACCTTATTTACTTTACATACAACAATAGTTTAGTTATATATTATAGACTTATAGAAAGAGACCTTCTAAAAACGTTAAAATGTATTACTGGCACGCGAAACCTTAGAGTGATAAATGAAGACTCGGCACACCACTTCCGAAAGGTTGCCGACCCCTGGTCTAGAGGGTAAAATTGTTACACTGAGTCTTGATGGGTGGAGCGATGTCCACAATGATCCTGTTGTATGTGCTTGTGTGACAAAAGAAGAAGGGAATGTCTTCCTTACAGAAATAATTGATACATGAGGAAATGCACACACAGCAGAATACTTATAAGTAGCAGTAAAAGCTATAACAAACTGAAAAAAAATTCAAATGTCTAGTACGCAGCTTGGTCACAGACAATGCTGCAAATGTATCCAAGATGAGAAGAAATTTAAAAGAGAGTCCCAAGCTAACAACATACGGTTGCAGTGCTCATTTGATGCACCTCCTAGCCAAAGATTTCAGTGTTCCAGAAATAAAGGCTAATGTTGTTGAAATTGCAAAATACTTCCGTAACAACCACTTTGCAGCAGTGGCTCTGAAAAAAGTGGGAGGAACCAAACTAACTCTCCCACAAGAAGTGCGATGGAACTCAGTAGTGGACTGTTTCGAGCACTATATCAAGAACTGGCCTAATCTGATGACAGTTTGTGAACAAAATCGTGAAAAAATAGATGGCACTGTCACAGCCAAAGTTCTCAACATTGGGCTTAAGAGAAATGTTGAACACATGCTGAGTACCCTGAAGCCTATTTCTGTAGCCTTGAACAAAATGCAGGGAAATAGCTGTTTTATTGCTGATGCTGTTGAAATTTGGAAGGAACTGAGTGAGATCTTAAAAAGAGAAATATGCAATGACAGAGTTAAATTACAAGCATTAAAAAAACGAATGGGACAAGCACTATCTCCAACTCATTTTCTTGCAAATATTCTCAATACTCAGTACCAGGGTCAAACCTTAACTGCTGAAGAAGAGGAGTTGGCTATGACATGGACATCCAGCAATCATCCCTCCATAATGCCAACTATAATAAACTTCAGAGGTAAAGGTGAACCATTCAAGAAATATATGTTTGCTGATGATGTTTTAAAGAGTCACTTACGCACTTGGATTCAGAGACTGTTGAAGTAATCATCTCACTTAACAGCAGTAGCTTCTTCTGATGGTGTAGAAAGAATATTTTCTTCCTTTGGACTAACTCATTCCAAACTGAGAAATTGTTTGGGATCCAAAAAAGCTTGTTTTTCTTTTCCAGATTATGAACAAACAGGAAAATTAAGGTGAAGACAACTGAGTTAGCTGCAGAAGCCAAAATTTTAAGTTTCTCATGTTGACCTGGCTGACAGTCAATTTAATTTTTGTTGTTTTTTTAAAATATTTAATTTAACTATTTTAGTTAAAAATAATTTCAACAAAAACAAACCTGATTTTAAAAAACTTGAATGTTTAACTAAATTCAAAAATTCGTATGCTTGTTTTGTTAAAATATTATGTTTGCTGTTGAAGAAAAAAAATCCAGAATACATAACGTTGTTGTTTTAGTTAAAACAATTTAAATATCTGTCTGGTGATGTTCTCCTAATACAGTATGGCAGGAAAATCCTCCAAATATTAATGATTAACCTGTTGAATTGGAGATACTTCACCTCCCAATGACTTCATAAATATCTGCTTCAATTACCTTTGGTAAATGAAATAACTAAACAATCACTGATTTTTTGATATCACTGTAAAACTAATCTGAAAAGTTCTCAAAATAAATCACTTAAAAAATGTATAGTGTATACCTTCTAAAAATGAAATCTACATATATCTCTGAGTTGTGAAGAGTATGTATTAATGTTATAACAACCAACAAGAATGCACTTTTATGCAGAAATCCATGATTAAATCGAGTCTTCCTGATTAGTGATTTAAATCAATTTGATTTAAATCAAATTCACCCTGCCAAGCACTCAACTGTGAGTGTGTCAATGGAGCACTTGGTAGCAATAAGCACTCATAAGCCATTCTTACTGGAGCATTGCATGTCAAGCTTTGTTGCTTCTGGCCTCTGTAGCTTTGTCTAGACTAGGAATTAGAGGTGCTTCAGAAAAAGAGTTGGCTAACACGTTAACAGTCCAATTTACACAAGGTAGTGTACATTTTAATACATACTAACCTGGTCAAGATGAAGCATACCTTCAATTTGACCAGCATGGCATATATTAAAATGTAAAATGCCTTATCTACACTGTCCTTTTAGAACATGTTAGCCAACATCTAACACAACATACCTTTGAATCCTAATTTAGAAAAAGCCTGTGCAAGAAGTCAATATGTAATCTTTTAGGTTCCCTATCCAGAAGTTGCTTTAGCTACCTTTTTTAGTTGTTAATCTCAGTTAAAGACAATCTGATTCCACCCAAACTAACCAAGCTGCTTTTGAGCTACTCTAGGGCTATGAGCTCAAGTTTCTTACACAGGTTATTTTCCTGATGGCAATGACCTCTGCTCAAGTAACAAAGCAAGTTTCAGGTCATAGTGACTCATTCATTTATCATCAGTTTCTTTAAAAGATCAAGTGGTGCTGGACATCCATCTAAAATCAGACTAAGGCCTTTAGAAAGTCCATCCAGCTTTTTAATTGTATTTGACACTGAGTAGGTTCTATAGCAGGGGTAGGCAACCTGCGGCACGCGAGCTGATTTTCAGTGGCATTCACACTGCCCGGGTCCTGGCCACCGGTCCGGGGGGCTCTGCATTTTAATTTAATTTTAAATGAAGCTTCTTAAACATTTTAAAAACCTTATTTACTTTACAGACAACAATAGTTTAGTTATATATTATAGACTTAGAGAAAGAGGCCTTCTAAAAATGTTAAAATGTATTACTGGCACGCGAAACCTTAAATCAGAGTGAATAAATGAAGACTCGGCACACCACTTCTGAAAGGTTGCCGACCCCTGTTCTATAGTCTCCAAGAACAAGACATCTAACTGGCTGTCTGAATACAGCTTTCATTGATACAGCTTGGCAAGCCTAGATATGGAGGATCATGTTAAAGGCCATTCTCTGAGAGGCAAGTACGTTGCCTCCTATGTATTTATCGATACAGAAGATTCACAAAATAACCAAACTATCAAATGCAGATTTAAGGGTTTTCTAATTGCATATTTTTTCCTCTTGCCTCAGCTGGCTATTATAGGAGTATTTTCATGTTTCGGAGGAAGTCCCCATGTGAGCAATGGAACCACCCTTGGAAACCTCCAAAGGCTGAGGTGAGATGCCTGCTAGGTCCAATGGCTTAGAACTGTAAACCCAGGAGCAGGAATTGATTGAGATGGGTATCTTCAGAACAATTATAGTTATGAGATTCTATTTACCTCTCTGTTAGCTGCCAACCGAGAAATAGGAAG
Organism: Platysternon megacephalum; assembly: GCA_003942145.1. Lineage (NCBI taxonomy): Eukaryota > Metazoa > Chordata > Testudines > Platysternidae > Platysternon > Platysternon megacephalum. The sequence goes on from QXTE01000112.1 coordinate 3,548,216, forward strand.
GCTTCAAAATTCCATACAGTTTAGAAAGGTTCATCCAACCTCTTTTTAGCAATGGTAAGGGCTTGTTCAGAGTATAAAAGAAACATACCAGGTCTTTAGGAGAGCCAAAGAAAAAAGGCAAAACAAGTTATTCACAAGTAAAAAACAAAACAAAAAAAACCTGATGACTACCTACACCAGAGGACATATTATTTAACATCAGGAAAATGAAAGCTGAAATGGGTTATAAAGAAAAGTTAAACCATTAATGAACAGAGAGTATGATAAGACTAAGTTATTCACTATCTTATGTGATATGTGAACTTATTTCAGTAAGTCTTATTATTGATATAAGATGTGTTAAAAGACAGTCTCCTTCTGCATTACTCTGTATTGCTGCATAAACACTGCATTCATGTTTTTCCTAAAGACTAACCTGTTTCTCCACATTGTTCATGAAGTAGGAAGGGATGCAGGGCGACAAATCACACGGTCTCTCTCCAGAAGGGACCTTCTGGATGGAAGAGGAGGAATGTGGTAGTCCCTTATTCCTTCTGGAATTCACCACTGATGTGGAACCTAATCGGCCCTGCTGTTTCATCAAATCTTCAGGCTGCTGATCACCACCAAGGACAACTGGACCCTGGGGAGAGAAAATGACATTGGATTCATCATCTGCACAGAGTTTTTGGAACTGCAGTATAAAGAATTAAAGCATCCTGAAGAAATAACCACCAGGGGAGTGAGTAAATAAAATAAATAAAAATAGATAATTAGGTTTTCATAAAAAACCCTGATCAGTATGAGTCAATGTTTACTTCTAAACTAGAAGAAGCTTAACTTCTGTAGGAAATAGAAATGTTTCTAGTCCAATTCTAATGCTGCTGTGCTTTGCTTTTTTCTAGAACACTACAGAGGCAGTGAGAAAACGAACTAAAGAATGTAAATAATACACAAACTCTGAAACAGTTACGATTGCCCCCCTTCAACAAACCCACAAAAACAAGGAAATTAAAAGTAAGCCACTCAACAGTACAAAGCCTCTTCACCCACAAGCAGACATCTTACCATTACCAGAACATACACCAAAAACTACAGGCCCCAATCTTATATCCAAATTCGTGTTATATCGGGTCACGTTATATCGGAGTAGAGGTGTAATTTATTTCAAAATACCCATCAGCAACTATGTCTGTAACAATCACTCACTCACTCACTCATGCCCGTCACCCCAATCGGGGTATGGGCCGCCAACCACACATCTCCAGAGTCCTTTATCCTGGGCCATTTCCTCTAGCTGGTTCCAGGTATAGCCCATTTTTATGACTCGTACATGGTCCTCACGTTCCATGTACCAATGGTAATCCTCCTGGTTGCAAGAAGGGTAATTGGCTTAGTGGCTTCCTCACGACTTTCACCACCCAGCGTCATACGTCGAGTTGAAGACCCTTCTTTTTCCAGGCTAAAAGTCTCTGTTATCTCTATTATTGGCGTTTCTGTAGCAAGTTGATTTTTTACGGGGTGGAGTTGCTAGCCCCACGCCCAACCCTCCTCCTTTATCCTGACTTGGGACAGGCAGATGGCCCCAAAGGACCTCTCTGGTGGAGTTGTCTGTAACAATACAGACAACAAAAAAGATTCAGGAAATGTTTTTTTGTCAAATAAATAGTTTCCTTATTAGACATATTAATACAGAACATGGAGTAATAATTTAAACACCACCACCACCAAAATGTATTTCCTGCACCCCTCAAGCAGTGCAAAGGCTTGGGGGAAGTCTTCAAAATCCCTCTTGCAAACTTCCTTGAACCCTGAGCCCAGGTTGGCTCAGTGGCCTTGGAGCTTCCTCAGGTTCTCCATACAGCAGAACATAAGAATGGCCATACTGGGTCAGACCAAAGGTCCATCTAGCCCAGTATCTTGTCCTCCGACAGTGGCCAATGCCAGGTGCTTCAGAGAGAATTAACAGAGCAGGTAATCATCAAGTGATCCATCCCCTGGTCACCCATTCGCAGCTTCTGGCAAACAGAGGCTAGGGACACTATCCCTACCCATCCTGGCTAATGGCCATAGATGGACTTATATTCCATGAATTTATCTAGCTCTTTTTTGAACTCTATTATAGTCTTGGCCTTCACAACATCCTCTGGCAAAGAGTTCCACAGGTTGACTGTGCGTTGTGTGAAGAAATACTTCCTTTTGTTGGTTTTAAACCTGCTGCCTATTAATTTGATGACCCCTAGTTCTTGTATAATGAGAAGGAGTAAATAATACTACTTTATTTACTTTCTCCACACCTATCATGATTTTATAGACCTCTATCATATCCCCCCTTAGTTGTCTCTTTTCCAAGCTGAAAAGTCCCAGACTTATTAATCTCTCCTCATATGGAAGCTGTTCCATACCCTTAATCATTTTTGTTGCCATTTTCTGTACCTTTTCCAATTCCAATATCTCCCCTTTTGAGATGGGGTGACTACATCTGCACACAATATTCAAGATGTGGGTGGTACCAGGGATTTATATAGAGGCAATATGATAGGTCCTTTGGACTGCATCCATTATGCATCTGGTACAGATGACCAAGGCAATGAAGATGCCTGTGTTTAAAAACTGTAATTAGGCTTGGCAATTTTGCCTTCCCAAGTACTTTAGTAACAGGAGCTTTCATTTTCCACTGGATATTTAAAATACAACAAAGACCATGAGTGTGGAAGGTGTTTAGCCTTCTCCCATGCCTGCTATAGATGGGCCAGGTCTTGCCACAATACAGCATATAGCTCAGGATGCACATCTCATAAATCCATATCTTGGTGTTCAATGTAAGTTTCTTATTATCCCACACATGCTTATTCAGTTGATCAAATGTGGTGGCTGTCCTTCTGATGCGAGAATTAAGCTCATCATCTAGAGCAGCAGTTCTCAAACTGTGGGTCCAGACCCCAAAGGGGATTGGGACCCCGTTTTAATGGGGTCGCCAGGGCTGGCATTAGAAGGGAGCCGAAGGCTACAGCCTTGGGTGGCAGGGCTCAGGTTACAGGTCCCCAATCTGAGGCTGAAGCCCTTGGGCTTTGGCTTTGCTTCTCTCTCCCCCTCCCCTGGGGGGCGGAAGGGCTCAGGCAGGCTCAGACTTTGGTCCCCACTCCTGGGGTCATGTAGTAATTTTTGTTGTCAGAAGGGGGTCGCGGTGCAATTAAGTTTGAAAATCCCTGGTCTAGAGAGATAGGTTAACCAATATAATTGATCCTCAATAGCAGATCTTGTGCACAACTTCTAGAGTAGTGCCAGCTATTTAAACTTCTAGTGCAATCAACACACCTTGTGCCATAATCATTGTCTTCTTCAGATTGATGGTGAGTCCAAACTCAACCCAAGTTAATGCAAAGCTACTGCAAAGTTTCTGGAGTGCCTCTTCACTATGTGTGACGAACAATGAGTTGCTGATGAAAGAAGTTTTCTTAGGAGCTGTTTAATTTTTAATATTTTTTTAAACTCTTAGACATTCAATGTTGAAGAGAGTTTTCCATCTTATTCTATATGGAGATGTATACTCTCGGTGCTAGGTGAAAAGGCATGATGAATTGGTAGAGCAAAAAATAACTGAAGAGTGTTGGTGCCAAACACACCCTTGTTTGACACTGCTGCAGATTTCAAAGCTGTCAAATTGATCATCATACTGGATTGTAGCTTTCATGCAATCATGAAATAATCCAATCAAACTAAGCGGGATTGGGGGGCACCCAATTCCTTCGAGCAACTGAAAAAGGCCCTTCCTGCTTACCAGGTCAAAAGCCTTTGTAAGATCTATGAAGGTCATATAATGAGGTTTTCCTCTGTTCTTGACAGTTTTCTTATAGGTGCCTTAGTGCAAAAACCGTTTTGATAGTTGATCTACTGGCATGGAAGCTTCACTGACTCTCTGGATATACACGATCAGCAAGAATTTAGAGCCTGTTGAGAATGACCCATGCAAATGCCTTGCCAGCAATACTAAGGAGAGAAATTCCTCTATAGTAGTTCCAATCATTCCAATCTCCTTTATTTTGATAAAACATTTGGATGTTGACATCTTTCATGTCTTGTAGCATCCTTCCTTCCCTCCAACAAGCATGAAAGACATTGTGCAGATGTTTAAGCACAACCTATCCTCCTTATTTCAATACTTCAGCTGGAACTCCATCTTTTCCAGCGGCTTTTCCTGATGCTAAGCAGATGACTGCCTTTTCAAGCTCGTTTACAGATGGTTCTATACCAACCTCTTTGCTAGTCTGGAATCTAAGGATCACATTTAGTGCTGCTTCAGAAACAGTGGTTTCACATGAATAAAGTTCGGAATAGTGTTCCACCCAACATTGCATCTGTTTGCCTCTGTCAATGATCATATCTCCCTTATTAGATATGAGTGGAGCAGTCTTCTTGGCTTAAGGACCTATTGCTTTCTTGATGCAATCATACATACCTCTTAGATCTCCATTCTCAAGGACATTTCACAGAATCATAGAAGATTAGGGTTGGAAGAAATTTCAGGAGATCATCTAGTCCAACCCCTAGCTCAAAGCAGATGATTTGTATCTTCTTGCACAAATAGAGCCATGTGTGATTAAGCACATTGCTTGGTACTAGTTGCAATGCACTCTTGGCCAGTCTGAGGTTAATATATATTTCAGGAGAGGGGTTCATGTTGTGCTGGAGGAATGCTGTGCATTTTGCTTCCATGACGAGGAGCATTTCTTCAGAATATGCTGCAAACCAATCTTTATTTTGTACCATCTTTTTATCAAAAGCTAAAGTTGCAGCTGTATAGATATGTCTTCCGAGTGTATTCTATGCTGCATCAGCATTCAGGGAGGTATAAATAGAGGACATATCTTCCCTGAGATACATAATAAATTGGCAACACCTTCCTTGGTCTTTTGTGTTGCTGATGTTAATGTGTAGACAACAGCTTTCTTTAGTATGATGGAATTTCCATAGTGAAAATCTTGTTTTGAAGCATACAAGTGCATGGTCTATGTCAGTCTACACTGTGAAAACTGAGTACGGGGAACATTCTGCAGGTGTTTTATATGAGTGACAATTAAATCCACTTGGTACCAGTGTCCAGATCTGGGGTGCCTCCATGAGACCTTCCAATGATGCCTTGTAAGTAGGTATAGGTAATGCACAGTTCTTGATGGGTGCAAAGCTCTAGTAGTCTTTTCCCCATTCATTCATTCATTCATTTCCCCCCTTCCATGGTCCCCACTGCATAGTGGTCACAACTCGTGATCTGGGCCAGCTCTAACCTTGAAGTCTCCCAACAGACAATCGCTGGTAGCTTACTGGTGACACTATGAAGCTGCTGATAGAATAAGTCCTTCTCTTCAGAAATGGAGGAAAGTGTTGGGACATATACGGATATTGGCAAAGCTATGTATAGTAAGTATATTTAGGGATACATATGATGATATAATATAATATGTTCTGATATTGCAACAGGACATTCGACTTTGGGTGCTCATGAGTTTTTGACTGCAAAGCCCACTCTGTATCCACGGTGGTCTTGTTTGCTTTTTCCATGCCAGAAAAAGGTGTAATGCATCTCCCATAGAGATCCTGCATCAGCTAGTCTGGTTTCAGAGAGAGTGGTCATGTCAATGTCAATGCAAATAAGGTGTCAGAGGTTTACCTTTGGACCAAAGTCCCCTTCTCAGCCATACAAAGGCTTGGAGACCAAAGACGTTTGGAAGCCAACAAATCTGCAGGAAACTCCCAAAGACAGAGCTGAGTTGCAGTACCAACCACAATGTTTTCTCCACATAGGATTGGATCATTAAAGCAGTAGAATATGAGAGGATTCTATCTCCTTGTTGACAATGTGCTTTGTAATAGAAGCCCTATGCCTGGATACCAACATAACCTACATAATTATGCACAGAAATGATGCATATAGTGCACCCTGAAGGAATACATGCACCTCATCCCTTTTCTCACACATAAGAGGGTGGAAAACATAGATCTCCTATCACAATCACAGCTATGTCACACATCTCAAAGTAATCCACGCACTTACCAATAAGGCCCAACTATTGCCTCTCCATTTAGTATAGGTACACCTAACACACAGCCTGCTCCTGAAGTGTATGCAAATAATTCCCATTGGCTACTGCCAGCTCCAAGAGAAAAGAGAATGTGGCATGGGCAACCATTTCCCCCCACCCTGCTTTTGTCCTTTAATAGTGTTAGATGGAATTCTGTGAGTGAGTGTGTATGGACTATAAGAGATGAAGAGCTTGTATATCTCAACAACTGTGGGATTGGCAAACTGTGTGTGTTAATGGGGCACTGCTCAGAGTGGACACAGTTAAGGTTTCATGGGCAACCTCAACTGTGGATTTCGTGATTTTCAGAAGTTTGAAGTTTTGCTCAACTCGACATTCTGCAAGAGGATAACATACCACAAAGCAACCTTAACTCTGCGCTAACATAGTTTTTTGCTGCTGAACGTAGTCCAGCCCGCTTAGATATCTTTCACTGCTAACAATTTCATCATCAACCATATACTCTTCTCTCTCTTTTTCTTGGGAGAGATCCTTGAGAAGAGTTGGTCTGCTATTACAATTAAGTAGTGCATGACCTCTGCTAAAAGTTTAGATTGCTTCAAAAGAGGTTTCAATATTTATTTGATACACTGAACATTTAGCATTGATAGTCGAGGTCAATAGACAAAAGCTACACTCATACTGAAACTGCTAGATCTCTGAGACCTCTATGACGGTTGATCATGAGGTGCTGCTGACTCACTCTACCCAGATGTTTATACCATGCCCACCACTGTAGTATATAACACACCTATTGTAGCAGTAAATGGCTGTACATGTCCTTTTTCAACAGATCCCAGAAAATTATGATCGGCAGCTGTTTTTTCTGACAGCTCTTACTTGCAGAGTCCTACAGGACCTGGGTCTTAACTCCTGCCCACAAAAGCTTGTAGTCTAAACATTTAAGAGGTGTTATCTCCTACTATGTAAGTGTACAGTGCCTAGGCACAATGGGGTCACAATAATGACTAGGGCTTCTAATCTAGGAGCTTCTATAATAAGTAATGTAAGCCACGGAGAGAGATCGTGAAATGCTATGGTACTTCGGTGTCATCTATATGTGAATGGCAACCAATTAGACAACTCTTCAGCAAACATAATATTGTTGCTAACAGCACCTGAATGAACTGGAGATCTGGAGTAAAAGCTGAAGCTAAATCCTGGAAAGAATGGAAGATCACTTTGGTTGTCAGTATTGGAGTATTTTGGAAAAACCGGCTGTGGAGTGAATGTAACCTAGAGTGATGGGCATTTACAGGGTCTTAGACTAACCACTGCTCCCAAATGCCTATGCAAAAAGCAATGTTTTGTCACCTCAAGATGAAATTACAGGTTACCCTACCTGTATGGCTGACCTATATAGCTATCTGGAAGCTGTTACTACTGCAACATTTAGCTGTCGACTTCCTAAGTGGGGCAGATAGGAGAGAATATAGAACAGGCTTCTCTGCTCTGCAATCTACATTAAGCATAGATTCCAAGACCAGAAGGGACCACTGTGATCATCTAGTCTGACCTCCTGCATAACACAGGTCATATAACTTCTCCAAAATAAATCCTAGAACATATATTTTAGAAAGACATCCAATCATGATTTAAAGATTGCCAGTGATGGAGAATTCACCACAACCCTTGGTAAAATAGGCATGCTGCAATTTTTCAAGACGGGCTATATTTTTGGAGTTTAATGTACCCACTCTACGTACACCCACATAATATATCATTTAATAATATAATAATAATATAATAATAATAATATGAAAGCTTATTTTAAGTACATTTAGATGAGGTGTGATGTAGAGCTGTTAAGTGGTATTATAAGCTGTAGGTAAGGGGAAACAATGGTACTCAAAATGAGTGTGTCATTTTTTGCTCAGTTCCAGAAATACTGCAACATGACCATGACTATTTACCAATGTTGATAAATGCAAAGTAATACACACTGGAAAATATAATCCCAACTATACATACAGAATGATGGAATCTAAATGAGCTGTTACCACACAAGAAAGATCTTGGAATCATTGTGGATAGTTCTCTGAAAACATCCACTCAATATGCAGCAGCAGTCAAAAAAACATTAGGAACCATTAGGAAAGGAATAGATAATAGGACAGAAAATATCATAATGCCACTATATAAATCCATGGTACGCCCACACTTTGAATAATGCGTGCAATTCTGGTTGCCCGATTTAAAAAAAAGATATATTAGAATTGGAAAAGGTACAGAGAAGGGCAACAAAAATTATTAAGGGCCTGGAACAGCTTCTGTATGAGGAGAGACTAAAAAGACTGGCATTTTTCAACATGGAAAAGAGGCAACTAAGAGGATACAATAGAGATCTATAAAATCTTGACTAGTGTGGAGAAACTTTCTTATTCACTGTTATTTACTCCTTCACATATCACAAGAACCAGGGGTCACTCACTCAAATTAATAGGCAGCAGGTTTAAAACAAATAAAACACAGTACATCTTCATACAACACACAGTCAACGTGTGGAACTTGTTGCCGGGGAATGCGGTGAGCACCCCCTGGATCCGGCACCCCGCGCCCCAACCCGCTGCCCCGAGCCCCCTCCCGCACCCAAATTCCGTCCCAGCCCCTGCACCTCGCACCCTCTACTGCGCCCCAACCCCTAGCCCCACACCCCCTCCTGCACCCGAACTCCCTCCCTCTTAGTTAACCGGCATTTTTCACTTACCAGCACCCCTCATTCCCCCAACATGCCAGATAAAACAGCTTTTACTGTACTAACATGAAATGTTTTCTCAGATAGTCTTAATTGTTAAAGTATCTCAAAAGTGACAGTTTCTATACTTTCAATTTAAATTTGCTGATCAGATCAGTCTCATACTGAAGGTTGTGCCCCAGTAGCAGTAGATTGCATGCCCATAGTTTGTACTGCACAGTGGATAGATATAAAAGTACATGAATTCCTAATGTAATGCTTCTCCATTTGTAAACTTTTGTACATACAATTTAAACAGCTAGTCTGCCTGGTAGAGGATTTTAATTTGTAATTACTATGCATGCAGTACTAGCCTTTGAAATATTCTAAAAACTAGCCTTTTAATTCAGTGATACATGCATAGGTCAGTATTAGTGTTAGAGATGACAGTACACAGCTTCGTATTATGAATATGCAAAACCTATGAGAGAAAGAAATAGCCTAACAAGAAGTAGTGAAGACAAAGTCCACAAACAAGTCCTTGCCTCTACACTGAAAAGGGATGAAGAGCATGTTGCAGCTCTTAACCATGTCATCAACAATATGACAAATCCATTTCCAGAGGTGCCTACCAACATATCTATTGCATGTAACATGAGATGTGCAAGAGTTTCTACTGAAAATAGCAGATGCTGGTGAAGAACAGATGAATAGATTTTTAAGTGGTGCAGTTGATTCTGATGGGACATGTAGCTTCTTCAGCCTAGTCAAGAAATCTGGCATCAAAACATTTACTGACTTGGCCAAGACGACCAAATTTAAGTCTGGCATCAATCACAGCAGCTGTCAATCAAGAAATTGTTTCCCCAGAGCCATATCCTTAGCAAGATGCAGAGATGATGTTTCAATGGCAACTATTTCTCAGTCACCCAATAGGACCTGTGCCTACGTCCCTCTTCCATGCTGATGGAACAATGAGAAAAACAGAAAAATTGAATTAGGGCATCAGCTGGAAGATCAAGATGAAAGGATCCATGAGCTAAGAGCATGTAACAAAGAAACCACGGTGTACATCAGAGATGCCATGGCTATGACAAATGATTGCTGGAAACAAATTTGACATTCAATGAACTGGCTGCTGAGTACTTGAGGCAGGTACTAAAAGGATTTGATAAAGCTAATTCTGTAATTTAAATCTTTGATAGATATTACAACAATAATGCTCTGAAAACTGTCAGCACTGGACAGGATCTATGGTTGGGTGCAAGAAATACCAGGTGACTGGTGGATGCCCTGTGCCTCCATGGAAAAAAAGTTTCTAAATGTGGTCCAACAAGCAGTCACTTGTAAAATTCCTTTATAAATATATGGTTCAAAATGCACCTCAGAGTGTAGGTGCCGCCCAACACAGACACTCCTTCTTGCTGGAGGCTTTTCCAAAGACGTGTTGAAGATGCCCAGGAGTACAGTACTCAAAAAGAAGCAGACAAAATGATGCTTCTGCATGCTGTATATGCCAGCATGGGTCTCTTGGCATCAAAGGAAACTTAGTAATTAGGTCACCTGATACAGATGTTTTGGTCCCTGCTGTTCAATGCGTTTGAAAAATAGAATACACAAAACATGTGGGTTGAAACAGGCACCTTTACCAGCACAACTGACAAGCGATGCTTCATGCCTGTGCATGCCATTTGTGATGCTCTCCTGACTTCTGCTGCACATGCATTAACAGTATGTGTGTCAGTGTCATCCCTATTTGGTATGGGGGGGAGGGGGGGAGAGGAGAGGGGAATCTGTTTAATGTTATCAAAACAAAGAGAGCTTACCACTTCAGAGATCTTGACAAATTGGAAGACAGTGACAGAAAAAGTTGCAATTTTTGCAGCAAGGAAGTTGGTAGCAGTGCTGTATGACCAGAGTGAGAAAGAAAAGAAGACCCCCATAGAGACCTAGCTTGTGCCTCAATCTAGCCATCAAAAAGGACAAGTCACTGGCCAAACTCCTACCACATGAGGACAGTTTTGAAGAGCATGTCAAAAGAGCACCCTAGTAAACAAAGACTTGGATGTCTTTGCACATAGGAAAACCAGATATTGGATTACTATTGCAACATGGATGGAAAAATGTAGGTGATGAATTACTTCCTGTATACTTCAAGCGCCCAATGGCATCTGAGCTTTTACAAAAATCTTATTTGTGCCTGTAGAACAGTCATCCCCAAATAGTGGGGAGCGCCCCCCTCCCCAGGAGGGAGTCCACTTCTAGGACAAGGATACTGTCATGAGCGTGGTCCTGGACGCGGAATGGAGGATGTGGAGGAGGTAGTGTCGTGAACTTGATCATATAGCGCTGTCTAATGACATCCAGGACTCACTTGTCTATTATCGCACTCCATGCTGGTAGAAAGAGTCCTAGGTGGCCTCTGAAGGGGGTGACTGGCAAGAGCGGTGGTGTGCATAGTGGTTGATGGCTCCCTAGACGCACTCAGAAATAGCTCTTACATGAAGAGTGGGTGTGCTGTACGGAAGACTGAACCGATGGGCCAGGTGGACTGGACCTCTAGGTCTTCAGATGCTTTTAGGGAGGCTCGTAGGGTCACTCGTGGTAAAATCGGGGAGCTTTGTACCACTGTGCGGGAGCTGGCTGATGAATCTTTCACTAGGGTGTTGACGTATAAATACCCAGCAATTGCAAGGTGGCTCTAGAGTCTTTATGCAAGTGTAGGGAATCATCCGTTTTCTGGCTGAAGATGTGGGATTCATCAAAGGGGAGGTCTTCAATTGTGTTCTGTACCTCCTTAGGGAAACCAGAAGAGTGTAACCAGGATTTCCTCCTCATGATGATTCCAGTGGCCATAGAGCACGAAGAACTGTCCACAGAGCCTGAAGCTTGGTTCTGGTGACTAATGTGCCCTCCTCCAGAATAGCTTGGAAGTGGGCACAATCCTGTTGGGGTAACTTGTTCACAAACTGGCCATAGTTCAAAAAGTCATATTTAGCCAGCAGTGCCAGGTTGTTAGAGATGTGGAACTGAAGACTGGCTAAAGAAAAGACCTTTCTACCTAGAAGGTCTAACCCTCTTAACATCCGTGTTCCACTCCAACCAACAAGGAGGGTGTTGTCTGGCCCGCTCCTTAGCAGCCAAAGAATTAGGTGGGGGCGTGGGGGGGGGGGGGAAAGAGAAAATAGAAATTCAGACCCCTTCGACGGAGCATAGTACCTCTTTTCTGTCCCCTTCACAGTGGGGGCACACGTGGCCAGTGTATGCCACACGGTACAAGTGAAGAATGGCATTGTTGATCGGCCAGTACTGATGCATAGAGAATGTCCAGCAACTGATGCTGACTGTCCTGCACCTCTTCTAACAGAATGTGAAGAACATCATCCACCCTCCCCAACAGCTCCTGGAATTGGTGGTAGTGATCCAGGAGAGAGAAAGGCACTGACGACACGGCCGCATCGGGAGATGAGAGGAACTGCTCTGGATTTGGTGGCACCATCACAGCCAGGCTAACCAGTGTGTCCTCCAATCCCAAATGTCTACTCAAAAAAGGATAGAGTGGCGAAATGAGACTCCTCTCGGGTGGATTGGGACAGTTCTGAAGACAGATAGTGGGGCCAAGAACCCCAGTAAGGCCAATCCAGGGGATCCTGAGGCTGTTGCAGTGGTGCCCCCAGTGGCTCCTGTGCTGGGGCAAGGGAGGGTAGTGTGACTGGACCGGCGGAACCCTTGAGTAGTCATGCCGTTGGAACAGGAGCAGCGGACCACACATACCGGCCGAGTCCTCTGACATGGAGGAATGGGATTTTTGTACAAATGGTGGGACCGTTGGAACGGAGTGAGCCATGGGGGAGCGCTCAGGAACACGGCAGGAAGGCAGCAAGTCTAAAGTAGGAGAACAGACCCTTCGGGTGTGTGTGTGTGTCCTGAAATACGTGGAGACCTCAGCTCATCAAGGGCAAACAGTTCATGAGGCCCAGGGCAGAATCCTGCCTCCCCGGAGTCAACGGCACAGTCCACTGATGGAACCAGAAGCTCCCTCAGAACTGACGACTCATGGGACTTCGGCAGTACCAGTGCAGAAAGGTACTCATGAGCCAGGACTGACGGATCGAGTGTGTGGCATGACTTTTTGTCACACTTATGGGCCTTTGAACGCGCTACTTCTCTATGGCTGGAAATTGCAGATGATGCAGCATCTTTCTTGGGCCCTGAGGAAGACTTACTGCCATGCTTATGCACATGCTTCCTTGCCTCACTACTAGGGCCTGGCACAGGGTCCATAGCACTGGCGGAACCGGACTGGAGTTCTGTGGTAAGAGGACCACTTCTGCATTGCTCAGGCCGATGTACGGGTGCATTCCCTGTCCTGGATCAGACTGCAGCCTCATGGTAAACTCCTGCTTCTTAAGGCAGAGAGCCTGACCTTCCCAGGTATGGGCAGGGAAGAGGCGGCACATACTGTACCTGGACGCAACGTAGGCTTCTCCCAAGCAATACAGGCAGCACTGGTGCTCGTCACAGACCAAAAACAAGAGCAGGAAGCGCAGATCTTGAACCCCGGCATCTTCAACATAATCCAGTACCCAGGTGTGGGTGCTGGGTAGGTCAAGAGGAAAACTGCTGAAGCACCATCTCATAGTCCTTAAATCGTAAGAAAACTACTACACCGCTACTTCGATATAACGCTACCCGATATAACACGAATTCGGATATAATGCGGTAAAGCAGTGCTCCGGGGGGGCGGGGCTGCGCACTCCGGTGGATCAAAGCAAGTTCAATATAACACGGTTTCACCTATAACGTGGTAAGATTTTTTTGGCTCGCGAGGATAGCGTTATATCGAGGTAGAGGTGTACTAACACTAAAAACTACTACAAAAAACAATAAAATGCTAACTATATACAAAAATAAAACAGTTTTTCACTACGTTTGGAAAGTGCGTCTCAAGGAACGAGAACAGCAGAAACTCTGATTTGGACTACAAGGTAGTGAGAAGGAACTGAGGGCGTGGTCAGTCTGCCCCGCCCTTTATTGTCTAGAATGAAACCAGACCAATGGACACTACTACTTTCAAAAGCTCAGTCTCCGGGTGCATCGCATATGCACATAACCCTCAGTGGAATACAATAGGGACAATCACTCGAAGAACTAAAACTGCTCCAAACCAAAAGCCATCTTCATCCCATTGGTCCCCTTTCATACACACACAGAGAGGCCCACCTCCCTGAAAAACCTGTGAAAACAAGGAGAACCCAGCAGCATATCCTGAACATCACTAAGGCCTTACAATCCCAAGGCCCACTGAAGTCAACTTGAGTCATTCCATTGACCGCAGTGGGTTTTGGATTAGGCCCTGAATGTAGGCTCTGCTAAATCAAGTGGGAAAAAGTGAACTTCAGAGCTTAGAGGTCCTCATAACACCTTTCCATTTAAACTAGGGGCTACTAGATTAAATAAATTAGATCACGAGTGCTGCATTATTCACAGGGAAAGCCCTGAAATATTCATGTTTCGGAGTGGTAGCCGTGCTAGTCTGTATCAGCAAAAACAATGAGAAGTCCTTGTGGCACCTTAGAGACTAACAAATTTATTCAGAACCTTAAAGTGATCAGTGAAATAATTAACTGTCCTAATTAATCGTTCGCACCTCTGAGAGCTATTGTTTCAGGCTGTATGAAGATTCAGGAAACATACTGCATTGTTTTACATTCAGTTAATCTTTTAAAGATTTTTTGCAAACTTAAGACATTCTCTCTGAAATGAATGCTTAGATTGTGTCTCAAAACTCTGGCAAGGATTTGATTCTGTTGCAAATTCCAGAGTTGTGCATCAAAAAATATACAGGTTCTACTTATGAAAAGAGGGGTGCCAAGAAAGGGACACAATATTAAGTTTTCAAACAAGCAAGAAATGCAGGCCCTCACTTAATTACTATAGTTTATCCTGACAAGTTCTTCTGTAACATGAGCATACGCAGTGTATTTTTGTTCTTTCCCATATGTCCCAGATATCAACAGCAACCAAGGCTCCGTCTCAGGCCAAGGCAGGTGAGAAGAAACTGAGGGCAGTTTACCCACGCAGCTCGATATAGCATTGGTGCATGACTTAAGGATGCATACAAACATGTGTAGGCCAAACAGACGCTGCTAAATAAAAATCTCCAAGGAGGTGCATATGCACCTCAAGTGGAACACCCATAGGGATGCTACTCGAAGAAGTAAACTTAGCAACAAATGCCAGCTACTAATTCTTACACCCCCTTAGGCCCTGGAGGGGGGAAGAGACAAGATTCCTAGGAGAAAATTTACAGCAAGAGGCGATTCTTCTGCAAGGCGATTCTTCACTGTCATCAACACTCTACGCTTCCTAACAGCCTATCAGGATAAAGTTTAGCTTCGCCTTTGTATTATGGCAGCACCCAAAGGCCCTGATCAGACTCAGGGCCGCCTTGTGTTAGGCACTACACAGACACAGTCCCTAACCTGAAGATCTCTGTGTAAGCTCGAAAGCTTGTCTCTCTCACCAACAGAAGTTGGTCCAATGAAATATATTCTCTCACCCACCTTGTCTCTCAAATGTTTTATTATTTACATAGTTCAAGCACTAGAAACAGCAGCAATCACAGAGAAAAACAACGCTGAATGAAAGTGGGAGATCAGTACATCGATCAGTAACCTTAGTGGTTAGTATCAGTGACCACGCAATCCTTCTGGAGAGAAAAACAAAAAACAAAACACTCCTGCTTCAAAGGGTATGGATGGCTAAAGGAATTGTTAATTAGATACAGAGCTTTTCAGAAGTAGGCTACCAGTCAGAATCCAGCCCATGTTGGGAGTAACCAAAAACAATCAGCATCTGATGGCTGTTATGTGACCTATGCAGTGGTTATAGACTACAGGAAATGGAATAGAGACCACTTCTCTCACACACAATACTTGGCACAACTGGCCTTCCCATTGGCAGTCCAGCAGAGGTGCCAATAACTGAATAGATCATGGAGACTTCACTCCCCCTTTCGTTTCTACAGGTAGTCCCGCAGAGCTTCAGTGAGGAAGACTACAATGCCAATGTTTATTACATACCGTCCACCCTGTGGACATCTGGCAACTTTCACCAGTACTGAAATGATTAAAAAAAAAAAATTTGGTCGTTAGTTTTAAATGTGTGTGTATATATATATTTATTTAAAACTGGAGCCTGTGTCTACCCCCGGCTCATGTGCAAAGAAGAAATAAAGTTTCAGTACATTTAACAGAGAACTAAAACCCAACAACCTTCAATGAAAGGGCCCTCAAGCTTGGTGCCTGGGCTGTCACCTAACTCTGTCTGTGCTCCTAGCACTCCCCTTGGCAGCTGGTTAGCCGATTGTTTTAATCCCCCACCAGGGAGCTCCCTTCTGAATGTGCACGGGCAATCCATGCCAGCAGCTTCGCCTCCCCTCCAGAGGGGGGGGGGGGAGAAGAGAGGGGGGCGGCAGCGCGTACTCAGAGAAATACCTTCTTGAGAGCCAGATCCACCACTTTCCACAGCAGCTAGACCAGCTCTTTTCTCATGGGATCCCAGCTTAGCCCCTTGAGCACCAGCAATCTTCCCGAACAAGATCACCAGGTAGTCAGGAGGGGAGGAGGCAATGACCAGGGGTAGCAGCAGCAACAGGAGGAGGCAAATGGATGGCGGGGGCAGCAAAGAGTGGGAGGAAGCAACAGCAAAAGGATGAAAGGACAGGGGTAGGGTGGATAAAAGTGGCGGGAATACCAAACTGGGGTTGAGGCAGCAGCAGGAAGCATGAAAAGTAGAGGGGTCCCAGGAGAAGAGGGGAGGCGAGAAGGAGTAGCAAAAACTGGGGGATATGTGGATGAGAGGCAGCAGGAGACAGAGGAGCCAATAGCACGGGGAAGGGGCAGCTGTAACCCGAAGGTAATGGGGCAGGAGGAGAAGGCACTTCCTAGCAGATGACAAAGTTGCCTATGATATCAACGCGTCTTCTAGTGCCCAAAGGAGCTCAGCTGAGACCTGACTGTCCAGCCCCTCGCTCTGCCTGGTCATTGCAACGGCCCTTCTCCCTGCTGGTGATGTGTAAAACCAAAGGAACGTGAACAGCTATGACGCCACGTCATGATCACTAGAGTCCCAGTGCTGTTCTCTCCTGGGGCTCCGTGAAAGGAGAATGAAAGGTGTCCTGGTTTGTCATGCAGGGGGAGGTTCAGGGGACAAGGCGTCCACTGCCTATCCACCCCACTGCAGGAAGAAGAAACTCCAGCATGCGCCGCAGTTTAAAGAAGCCCAAATGAACACCACAGGGAAACCAGCTCTGCTGAAGCTTTGAACAGAGGGAGGTTAGATGAGGAGTAGGGTCAGAGAAGGGAAGCTGGACTGGGGGTGGAGGCAGGGGAGCCAGGCTCCTAGAGAAGAGGAAGGAGATGATGAGCAGGTGGGGTGACTTCTCTGCTGGGAATGGAAGGAAAGCAGCGATCACGTGGAGCAAAGGAATAGGAGTGGGGTTGGGAGAGGAAGGGAGGCAAATGTGGGGTTTGCCAGTATAGCTTATTTTTCTTGGCAGCACTGGATAAGATACTAATAAAAGCGCAGTTTGGCTGGGATAAGCTAGTTTGGCGAAGAACGCTCTGCCGTACAGTACAGCAGTGCTCCCGTTGTAGGCCTGGCTTCTGTTCCTTACACATCCATAGCACACCCATCTCTCCTGGCCAGTCATGCACCCTGCATGTGTGCACAGCGTGCAAACCCCAGTCCATAAGCACCGACAGGTATCCCAGATACACTAGCACTGACACACTGGTTGTGACAGTCCCACAGACAGCTCACTACGGTACAAACACACTCACACAGCTGTACACATAATAACCACCCCGGTCACACGTTCTCCTTGCTGAACACCCCAGGAAGCGATTGGATTCTCTTCAGGAAGGCAGAGGCACTGTCCCTCCCCTGCCTGATGTTAGTGCAGCATCCCAGCCAGTTCCTTCCCCCTCTCCCTTCTCCTTATTCAGCATTAATGTCACCCCAAATGGCTCATTCATCATCCCAAATTAGACAAATGAATTGTGTTGTTATGCCAGTTATGACAATGAATGACCTGACATCAAAAACCATTTTGAATTCGCAGGGAGAAGGCAATCAATTATTTCATTCCCCTGCCTGGCTGGGAGCACCAGGTTTTGCACTGGAAACAGTCTCTGCTCCATCAATGGTATTTCAAAGTCCCAGTCAGGAGACTGGAGTATTTCATTTCATGCCCTGGCAATTACCAAGGTGGTTGTTGTTGTTAACCCCCTGCAGCCTGATAAGCTAAGGCTGCTCTTTTGTTTGGCATGGGGTTGGTATGTGCCTTGCATGTGTGGGGATTAACCTGTCTGGGGCTGCTTGTTTAATCAGGGCTGCTCTCAAGCTGGGGCTTCCTTGACTGGCAACCTTGCTTTGATTTCCCATCCGCACTCCCCAGCCACTGTTGAGCCGCTGGGGATTCCCTCCCTGCTGAAGGCAGCTGAGGAGCTGAGGGGGATTCCCACCCCCCAGCCCCATCTTCTGGCTGGGTGTGGCAAGGGAGCACCCATCGGCCATTGCTGGAACTTGTTCTGTGCAGAAGCAGCAGCCCTGCGTTCCTGCCCAGGTTAGGAAGTGGGTGATGGGCAGTTTTCTGCTGACTCCTTTTCAGGATCAGAGGAGGGAGCCTAGCAGCAATTCAAGGCAGTGAGCCCAGTTCAGCCCCTCTCAACACCTCCCTGTGTCCCTTTAAACACATTTCAAGGGTAAGAAGAAGGCAACACCACCCACTGAGAAGGCATCCATCAAATCAGCGCTGCAGCTACCCTGGGCAGCATTGCAGCCTGTGGTTTGGGCAGAGAGCCGCATCTCAACTGTACTGAGTGTTCAGCGGGCACATCTGGCGTCTGGGCTGTCCTGTCCCTGCAACTTGCACTTTGTTAAAGTGCCATCTGCTGCTGGAAAACAACCACCTCTTTGGCTAAGAGCACGGCAGGGCGGGTGGGATGTACTCCCCTAGCTGGCTGTGATCCTGAAGGGGATGGCAGGATGAGATGGGGGACGGAGACTGGGATCAACCGGTTGGTGACCACTGCTCTAATCAAAGGATGCATTTGAGCTTGTCTGTACACAGTTTTTTTATTGCTGTATTTATATCCTTTTAGAAAACAATATTGTTACAGAGGAACCACCCTCTAGTGTGGACAATTTAGCAGATAATGATACTAAGTCTACTAATGAAAAGCACTATATAAGAACAAGCTATTATTATTCCCCTCTACTTATAGGTATAAGCTACATTGATACAAGCACCTTTCTGGTGGTACAATTGCATACATAGTAGGGGATACTTCTTTAACTCTTCCAGTTTCTAAACTGACAGTTACAACGGTACAAAACCCGCATTTAAACCTGGTCTTAATGTTTTCAATGGCAGTTCTTCACCCATTGGCCCCAAAAGGTTAAAATGTCAGTAAACTCAAAGGAAGAATTGTAAGCAACGTCGTTGTAGCCATGTCAGTCCCAGGATAGTAGAGAGACAAGGTAGGTGAGGTAATATCTTTTATTGGACTAACTTCTGTTGGTGAAAGAGACAAGCTTTCCTTCAGAGTGGTAGCCGTGTTAGTCTGTATCAGCAAAAAGAATGAGGAGTACTTGTGGCACCTTAGAGACTAACAAATGTATTTGGGCATAAGCTTTCGTGGGCTAAAACCCACTTCATCAGATGCATGCAGTGGAAAATACAGTAGGAAGCTTTTATATATACACACACACACACACACACACACACACACAATGAAAAAATGGGTGTTGCCATACCAACTATAACGAGTGTAATCAGTTAAGGTGGGGTTTTGTCAGCAGGAGGGGAAAAAAAACAAACTTTTGTACTAATAATTAGGGGACAAGAGCTGAGAGCTGACTTAGAACAACTCTTCCTCAGCTCTCGTCCCCTAACGCCCCTACTCTACTTGCGCTACATTGATGACATCATCATCTGGACCCATGGAAAAGAAGCCCTTGAGGAATTCCACCATGATTTCAACAATTTCCATCCCACCATCAACCTCAGCCTGGACCAGTCCACACAAGAAATCCACTTCCTGGACACTACAGTGCTAATAAGCGATGATCACATAAACACCACCCTATACTTACCTACATGCCTCCAGCTTTCATCCAGACCACACCACACGATCCATTGTCTACAGCCAAGCTCTAAGATACAACTCCATTTGCTCCAACCCCTCAGACAGAGACAAACACCGACAAGATCTCTATCAAGCGTGCTTACAACTACAATACCCACCTGCTGAAGTGAAGAAACAGATTGACAGATCCAGAAGAGTACCCAGAAGTCACCTATTACAGGACAGGCCCAACAAAGAAAGTAACAGAACGCCACTAGCTGTCACCTTCAGCCCCCAACTAAAACCTCTCCAGCGCATCATAAAGGATCTACAACCTATCCTGAAGGACGATCCCTCACTCTCACAGATCTTGGGAGACCAGCCAGTCCTCGCTTACAGACGGCCCCCCAACCTGAAGCAAATACTCACCAGCAACCACACACCAGACAAAAAACCCCCACTAACCCAGGAACCTATCCTTGCAACAAAGCCCGTTGCCAACTCTGTCCACATATCTATTCAGGGACACCATCATAGGACCTAATCACATCAGCCACACCATCAGAGGCTCGTTCACCTGCATATCTACCATTGTGATATATGCCATAATGTGCCAGCAATGTCCTTCTGACATGTACATTGGCCAAACTGGACAGTCTCGACACAGAAGAATAAATGGACACAAATCAGACGTCAAGAATTAGAACATTCAAAATCCAGCCAGAGAACACGTCAATCTCCCTGGTCACTCAATTACAGACCTAAAAGTCACAATACTCCAACAAAAAAACTTCAAAAACAGACTCCAATGAGAAACTGCTGAATTGGAATTAATTTGCAAACTAGACACCATTAAATTAGGCTTGAATAAAGACTGGGAGTGGACGGGTCATTACACAAAGTAGAACTATTCCCCCTACTGTTACTCACACCTTCTTGTCAATTGTTGGAAATGGGCCATCCTGATTATCACTACAAACGTTTTTTTTCTCCTGCTGACAATAGCCCACCTTAACTGATTACACTCGTTATAGTTGGTATGGCAACACCCATTTTTTCATGTTGTGTGTGTGTGTATATCTTCCTACTGTATTTTCCACTGCATGCATCCAATGAAGTGGGTTTTAGCCCACAAAAGCTTATGCTTAAATAAATTTGTTAGTCTCTAAGGTTCCACAAGTACTCCACAAGCTTTCTTGTGTCTCTAACCAGCAGAAGTTGGTCCAATAAAATATATTATCTCATCCACCTTGTTTCTATAAAGGCAGAACTGTCATTCAAAAATCATCCTGATTTCCTCATTAGCATTTTTCCTACAAAAAACCTAATTTGCAGCAAAATGTTTGACAATGACTACATAAAACAAAGGGAAATGCAAGTGATTTTTAAAAAAAAAATTAACATATCAATGCCAGTGTTACTTTAGCTCGCTGGATTTAGCGCACGAGTCAACAGGATCCATGCTTAACAGCTTTAGTACTCCATTTTCTCACCGCTACTCTCAAACCATTTTCCTCTTATTTTACCTTATCCTCCTTGGGTTTTTCCCCACCATTGACAGTGTTGCATCAAGCTTTTGACCCCTCCCTGATTTTCTAAGAGTAGGCCTCTCTGCTTCATGTGAGAGCCAAGAAGGAAAGTGAAAGTAACAAGGTTTACAGTGCAAGACACATTGATTAGTCTTCTTACTGAATATGGCCTTTATTTGCATTTTCACTCAAGTCACTAGGTTTCAAACAAAGAGTTTATCTGCTATAATATTTAAACACCACTTAAGAACAAAGCCAACACAAATGAACAGGAGGAGCTAAAAGTATCAGTCTCATGTTGTAACTGAATTCACAGATCACAATGCTGACATTATTTAAAATCAAGGAGCAGCAAAAACATATGTGAACCAGGCCAGAAGGTATGAAGTAGTGTGTACAGAAAGAATTTATATAATTATGAACTATATTATAGTAGTAACAAGAGGCCCCAAGCAGGATGATTGTTCTAAATGAGAAACATTCCTATGTGTATATCATTGTAGCACAAAATATTGTGCCAGAGGGCTACTGTTAATATAATTATTTGGTTTTACACAGTGAAATCACCCCTACCATCCTGTAACATGATGCCCATGCAAGCTGTAGCAAGTGTAAGTATAGCCAAATAAGCCTTAATTTTGTGTCAGGAATGAAGGGTCTCAAAACAGCACAGCATGAAATATTAAAGCACCCAAAAGCATAAGGCAAATACTGACTACAATGTCTGTCAATTAATTTCAGGGGGAAATGTTCAGAAAATACACATACTTAGCAGTGAGTGCATACTAATTCAGATGCCAGCTGGCTCATGAATCAATTAACTGAATCAAACTACATCACCATCTGGTGTCAAAGACACATACATCAATTTAACAAAAATTTATATTAACTGTTCCAAAAATTCAGTTTGAGGCTTCCTGGTGCACAATTTGAACTAATCTGACCATATGCAGATCACATGCTGAGGAGACTCTGCTGTAGTTTGCAAAGTACTTTGAATTCCTATGGGACGAAAGATTCTCTACCTAGGCAAACTTTCGCTTTTTTTAAGCTTTAACTTAATTTTGAAGTTCGTTAGACACTTGAAACAACTGACTCTCACTTCAAGGCTTTTCCAGTAGACACTCAGAAGGAAGTGAAAGAATTACTGGTGTTTGGGAAAACTTATCATAGAATCATAGAATCATAGAATCTCAGGGTTGGAAGGGACCTCAGGAGGTCATCTAGTCCAACCCCCTGCTCAAAGCAGGACCAAACCCAACTAAATCAGCCCAGCCAGGGCTTTGTCAAGCCTGACCTTAAAAACCTCTAAGGAAGAAGATTCCACTACCTCCCTAGGTAACCCATTCCAGTTCTTCACCACCCTACTAGTGAAAAAGTTTTTCCTAATGTCCAACCTAAACCTCCCCCTCTGCAACTTGAGACCATTACTCCTTGTTCTGTCATCTTCTATCACTGAGAACAGTCTAGATCCATCCTCTTTGGAACCCCCTTTCAGGTAGTTGAAAGCAGCTATCAAATCGCCCCTCATTCTTCTCTTCTGCAGACTAAACAATCCCAGTTCCCTCAGCCTCTCCTCGTAAGTCATGTGCTCCAGCCCCCTAATCATTTTTGTTGCCCTCCGCTGGACTCTCTCCAATTTATCCACATCCTTCTTGTAGTGTGGGGCCCAAAACTGGACACAGTACTCCAAATGAGGCCTCACCAGTGCTGAGTAGAGGGGAATGATCACATCCCTCGATCTGCTGGAAATGCCCCTACTTATACAACCCAAAATGCCATTAGCCTTCTTGGCAACAAGGGCACACTGTTGACTCATATTCAGCTTTTCGTCCACCGTAACCCCTAGGTCCTTTTCTGCAGAACTGCTGCCCAGCCATTCGGTCCCTAGTCTATAGCAGTGCATGGGATTCTTTCGTCCTAAATGCAGGACTCTGCACTTGTCCTTGTTGAACCTCATCATATTTCTTTTGGCCCAATCCTCTAATTTGTCTAGGTCCCTCTGTATCCTATCCCTACCCTCCAGCGTATCAACCACTCCTCCCAGTTTAGTGTCATCTGCAAACTTGCTAAGGGTGCAGTCCACACCATCTTCCAGATCGTTAATGAAGATATTGAATAAAACCGGCCCCAGCACCGACCCTTGGGGCACTCCACTTGATACCGGCTGCCAACTAGACAAGGAACCATTGATCACTACCCGTTGAGCCCGACCATCTAGCCAGTTTCCTATCCACCTTACCGTCCATTCATCCAGCCCATACTTCTTTATGTCTGGAGTCAAGCCAACACAGGCACCATCTTCTTCCTAGAGAGAAACTAGTTGGTGTGTGTTTGCCCCTGCACACACACGCAAACACAAGTAAAAAAGAATAAGGCAAGTGTCAGTATGCTTAATCAACTGCATATTATGTGTGGGTATGTATGAATAGCTGTACAATGGTGGCAGGGGGCCCTCAAAGTGACTGATGAGCACATCCTGCTTTTCCATCAGGACATTCCTTGTCCATTACAAAAAGCTTTGCCTCTGACTTTTCCCCCCCCCCCCCCATCACCCAAACTACTAATCAAACCAAATCCAATGAAGTGGCCATGGCACTCAACCACACATGGAAGATTAGTTTAGATTATTTTAAATACCCCAACTTCAATAGAATTACATGCTGAAAGCAAGTACCTTGCTGAACTGAGGCCGTAAACGTTTAACTATCCCCAAAAAGGAATGTTTAAGACATAGCACTCAAAACAATCATCATTTAAATAGCTCCTTCAAATTATTCACTTAAGGCCAATCTTTATGTTGCAATAATGAATTAATTATCAATAGTGAAACACTACTGAATGCAAAAATGGTGAGGTGGAAGATTAACACCCTTATATGTGGAAACTTATAGCGGGCAGATAACAGATGTTTGCAGTCTCATGTGGTCCTGCAAGTATACCAGATTAATGTCACCTAAGAAACACGTCATCTGAGAAAGGTAGAATAAAACACTGATATTTTCTTCCAGCACCTCAGAGGGTTTTTTTTAGCTGAACTTGTACAGGTCTGTCGCATCTTAGGCGCATTTAACATGTGTGATTTCAGCTTTACGCGGTCAGCAAAAACAAGAAAAAAAAAAAGAAAAAAAAAAGAGAAAAATATCAATTTAAATACTGTTTCTGTAGTGCGGGCGATTCTGCCCGCCATTACACTCAATGTAATTTTGATTATACGCGGTTTTCGCTTTAGGCGCTGACCACGGAACGTAACCCCAGCGTAAGAGGAGACAGACCTGTATTGTCCTTGCAGGAGCACTGCCACTGGGTAATTCACCTCCCTGTGTTGGCCCTGTCTGAAAGGCAAGTTGGGGGCTTTAAACTATGAAATGTAATGTATACAGGTAATAGATGTGGCAATCAGAATCCATTCACTCCACCTATTATGTTTTTAAAATTACATTACAAGTTTCAAAGCCTCCAACTTAACTAAATATACACAATTGGTCCAATACAGGGATAGAAGCAATCCTGCCACACTCTCCCTGAAGGAATGTTTAGCAGCATGTTCTCCCCTAAAGGGCCTGTAAGAAGGAAATGTGATGTCTTAATTTTTTATCTTCTCCTGGATTTTGAAATAAAACATGGGGACAAGACAGAAAAGTCTGAGCTCCTAGGTTAATTAGGACTAGTCTAGACAAAGCATTAGAAGAGGGGTCGGCAACCTTTCAGAAGTGGTGTGCCGAGTCTTCATTGATTCACTCTAATTTAAGGTTTTGCGTGCCAGCAATACATTTGAACGTGTTTAGAAGGTCTCCTTCTACAAGTCTATAATATATAACGAAACTATTGTTGTCTGTAAAGTAAATAAGGTTTTAAAAAGGTTTAAGAAGCTTCATTTAAAATTAAATTAAAATGCAGAGCCCCCCAGACTGGTGGCCAGGACCCGGGCAGTGTGAGTGCCACTGAAAATCAGCTCGCGTGCCATGTGTGCCATAGGTTGCCTACCCCTGCATTAGAACATATACTGCAGGAAATAGCCCTGAATTGGCAAAAGTGATTACTTAAATAACCTAGCAGATTTTTTCCACCTTTAATTTATGTGATTAAAAAGAATACCAATTAATACTCATAGCTTCCCTGGAGAGGTTGCTGCTGAAAGTCCTCCATTAATGTTCTGTCTACAAAATTCTAGTCACAGTATAAAGGGTTAAAATCTCCAAGGTACAGAATGGCCTTACCTTGTTGGCACGTAGTTGCTTGTAGATATCTGTCTGCTGCCTTATGCGATACTCCAAGTCAGAGATCTGAGCCTGCAGCCACGTCCACTGACAGATAATGGTTGCTCTCTCCATTGCCCATTGGCACTCTGCTCGATGATGCCTGGAAAGCAAAAGTTTGCATACTTTAATCACTTCCATTTATTTAAACTAATTTACTCTACATATAAAATCAACTAGGATAGGCAAATATTCACAAGTAAAATTCAGCACAAATTCACTTTAAAAGAGACCTATAAACAGCTTCTAAAATCTATATCAAAACAACATTTCCTGGAAGGCAGGATCAATTAGGGTTTGCATTTCTACAAGAAATACCAACAATCCATTTCCAGCCACATACCAGCAACCATCCCGGCAATTATAAGACAGTGAGAATAAATGGCTTAATTCTTCCTCGACTGCAGCAACACAAACGGTTATTCTTTTTGGTGAGAGTATAAGTAATCACTCGGATGACTTGCGAATCAAAACAATTGGTCCGTCAAGGCAAGAGTTCTGCTTTCACACACCTAGCCACCTGCACACAGAGAACGTGAGAAATTTTTTGCAGCTCAGTGGGATTGAATTTTTGTAAAATTATAAAAAGGAATCGTTTGCTCCTTTATACTCTAAAAAGGTAAGACAACTTATCTTCACTGCCAGAGTTAGTTCAAGTTAGTTTACTTGAGTTATTCCAATAGAGCTAGTCTAGCTAGAGTGAGGGCTCTTCTACATTGGACATTAGCATGCAGCAAGCCAGGGTGTGAGTCTAAAGAACACTAGCTTGCCGTACAGTAATGTCCCCTGTGGACACTGTTTCAGTGCACTGGCTTAGGCTAGGTCTACACTACACACCTTTTAGCGACACAGCTGTGCCACTACAGCTGCGCCACTAAAAGGCGCACAGTGTAGCCACTGTTTGTCGGCAGGAGAAAGCTATCCTGCTGACAAAAAAACTTCCACCCCCAACGAGCGGCAGTAGCTTTGTCGGCGGGAGAGCTCTCCTGCCAACAAAGCACTGTTCACACCGATGCTTTTCGTGGGCAAAACTTTTGCCATTCAGGCAGGGGTATTTTTTTCACATCTCTGAATGACAGAAGTTTTGTCATGCAGTTTCCATTGTAGACAAAGCCTTCTGGATTCACACCCTGGGTTGCTGTACACTAAATTCAGTGTAGACAAGTTCTGAGAAGAAAGAGAAAGCAACCATTCAGTGACCTCATTAGCAGATAGAATAACCAGATTAGCAGTTTGAGTTGTAACCTGAGCTGCTGCAGGCCCACTGCACTACTAGCTGAAGCATCAGCAGCCCTGAAGTTTCAAAACACTCCATGAGTAAAGCACTTCTTAACTCAAACTAGAGATTTGTGTGTGCAGACAAGAGTCTGGTTAGAGGCAAAACTCGAGATATACCTCAAGCTAACAATACAGTGAAGACAAGCCCTAAGCTGCAGCTAGAATGAGTGGGATCCAGGCAAAACTAACTGGAGCACTTGGCACGGACATCATAGAAATAGGAGAAACCTAATATCTAGAGTCCTGTGAAATTTTTATTCTTTACAATTTTGTGTTTTATTTTTTTGAGAATGTTTGTTATTTCATTTTATCCATGTGGGAGGGGGCTGGGTCCTGCCCCCAGGGTGCTGGGAGTTGCAGAATGAGCCACCCTGCACTCATGTTGAGGTGGCAGCTCCAGTCCCACAGAACTGGGTCCGGCTCCCTGCTCTGGGTGTTGCGATCTGGCATATGGGTTTGCTGCGCCAGCTGCTCAGGTTTGGCTTAGCCACCCTCATGAGCCAAGTCACAACTTCCAGAGCTGAAAGCAGGGCCCAGCCACACAGGACAGGAGCCACCACAGCAGGATGAGTTTTTTGTTTTATTTTGTATTTGCAAAAAACCATGGGGGCTACTACTATCTACCTTTTCCCATACGAGTGTTTGCGGTAAAACAGTTTGTTGCTTTCTGTTTGCTGCCATTAACTGTGGCAGAGAAGCATTTTATGCAATATAAACTTTATTCACAGTTGTGAGATTATGGACAACAAGAATTCAAATGCAAAAAGGATATGGCTATTTATGGTCCTCAAAAGAAGTACAAGGGAGACAGAACTCAAGGATGAAAAGGAAGGGCACTCACAGGAATAAAGTCAGTCAGCTCAAGAGCAAGAGACAAATCACCACAGAGGAAACGCTATGGCCAAATGGGCTAATGCAATCCTTGGGAATCCCGAGTAAGAGTTGAGAGGTAATATTATCTATGCAGTTGGCACTGGTGCAACAGCTGCTGGAATAGTGTCCAGTTCTGGTATCCACAATTCAAGGATATTGATAAATTGGAGAGGATTCAGGGAAGAGCCTCAAGAATGATTAAAGGATTAGAAAACTGCCTTACAACAAAAAGAAGGTTAAGGGATGACTTGATTACAATCTATAAGTACCTACATAGAGAGCAAATATTTAATAATGGGCTCGTCAATCTAGCAGAGACAGGCATAATGTGATCCAATGGCTGGAAGTTGATGTCCCCTGTACAGCACTGTTACAGTGCACTGGCTTAGTGTACAGCAAGCTAGTGGGTGAATCAGGAAAGCTCTGGCTTGGGTCGAGTCGAGCAACAGGAACAAGAGTTGACTTTTGCTGGTTTATCAACAGCCCCACCACTTGGAAGGTGGCTTGGACCATGCTGATGCTGTCCTGTATGTGAGCCTCTGACCGATCCTTGATCAGCCAGTTGTCCAGGTATGGGCAGATCTGAACGCCTCACTGTCTGAGGAAGGCCACTACTACCACCATGCACTTCGTGAAAACCTGCGGAGCTGTAGACTGGCCGAAGTGAAGAGTGGTGAAGAGAAGATTACTCACCTTGTGCAGTAACTGAGGTTCTTTGAGATGCACGTCCCTATGGGTGCTATACTTCAAATGTTGGTGCATTCTGGCACCATTGATTGGAGATTTTTGGTAGCAGTCTCTGTCAGGATCGCGCGTGCGCAGTAGTCATCTTGCAGCGCTGTTGGCACCTTGACCAGTGCACGCAGGGCATGGCGCAACCCAACCGCCTCAGTTCCTTCTCTACTGTAGAATCCTTACTGTGAACTCCGAAGTAGAGAGGAGGAGAATGGGTAGTGGAGCACCCACCGAGGGACACATCTCGAAGAACCTCAGTTACTGCACAAGGTGAGTAACCTTCCCTTCTTCTTTGAGTGCTGTCCCTGTGACTGCTCCACTTCAGGGGATTGTAGAACAGTGCCCTTGTGCAGATAGAAGGGGCTTCAGAGTTGCATTCACAGTGGAGGCTTGCACCGTTAGACCTACCACTGTATCTGAGCTTGAGCCTTGAGTAATTGCATAATGGTTCATAAATGTGTGTTCAGAGGCCCAGGTGGCCACTCTGCATATGTCTACTATTGGTACATTATTTTAAATAGCTATTTGAGGTAGAATCCTGATCTTGTTGAATGGGCCTTTATCCTTGATGGGGGTTCTGTTCTGTGCTGTTGGTAACACATATGGATGCAACTGGAGATCCATTTAGATAATTTCTGTGTGGATACTGCAGAACGCTTGAAACGCTTTGTCATTGTAACAAAAAGCCTTGGGGATTTTTGGAAAGGCTTTGTTCTGTCCAGGTAGAATGCTAATGCATAAGTAGAACAGTCTCTTGTGCATTTGCATGGGGCTTGAGATAAAATGTAACAGATGAATCCGTTGATTGAGGTGGAAAGAGGATGATATTTTGGGTATAAATTTTGGACGTGGTCTCAGTGTGACTTTGTCCTTGAAAAAAATGGTGTACGGCGGATGAGCCATGAAAGCCCCTATTTCGCTTACTTGTCGCGCAGACATAATTGCAACTAAGGACGCTACCTTCATTGATAAATGAAGTAGGGAGCTGGTAGCTAGTGTTTTGAATGGGGTTCTGGTAAGGCTTCCGAGGCACCAGCTTTAAGTCCCATGCTGGTCTAGGGTCACGTATTTCCCAGTACATATTCCATATGCCCTTGAGGAAGCATTTCATCATCAGGAGCATGAATATCGATATGCCATCAATCTTATGGTGAAAGGTGATAACAGCTAATAAGTGTACTAACGCAAAGCTTGTAGAAAACCCTGAAATCTTTAGTTCTAATATGTATTCCAAGACCAAACGGAAGGGGTGCTGTGATTGCAGATACATATTTGTTCTGGCACCATAAGGAGAACCTTTTCCATTTTTGGAGGTAAGTGGTATGTGTGGTTGGTTTTCTGCTGTTTACTAACACCTGTTTTACTTGTTCCAAGCAGGTTAACTAGTCATGGAGGAGTCACGCCTTCAGGTGAAGTTTCTCCAGGTTCGGGTGGAGGACTTGACCTCCTCCTTGTGAGAGATGGTCCTGTTGGAGAGAGAGAGAGAGAACACATGGTGCGCAGATCGCCATGTGCATCAGGTCTGCCTGGGCTATGTGGGAACTATAAATATGACCTTGGTTTTGACGGTCCGTATCTTGTGTATTACTCTGGAGATTAGTGGTACAGGTGGGAATAAGTACAGGAGAGGTGCATCCCACCTGATTAGAAAGGTGTCCCCTAGGGATTGTGTTCCCAGTCCTGCTCGTAAGCAAAATTGCGGATATTTGTTGTTTCATGGTGTCGCAAATAGGTCAATGCAGGGGAACCCCCACTGTTAGAATATGTGTTGTAAGACACTGGTGTTCTGTGCCCACTCGAGATCTTGGGGAAAGTGTCTGCTTAGTGTCTGACATCGTGTTCTGGCGGCCGAGGAGGTAGGAAGCAGTAATGGTGATGTTGTGAGTTATGCACCCATTCCATAATTTTATGGCTTCTGTGCATATGGTATGAGAACGGGCTCCTCCGTCGATTTATGTAAAACATACATGCAATGTTGTCTGTCATGACTCTTACTGTTTTGTTCTTTATCACTGGGAGGAAGAGAACGCACGTGTTGCGAACCACGTGCAGTTTGAGAAGGCTGATGTGTAGTTGTGTTGCACACATTCACTGGTCTTGTCCACCAATGTAATGAACGCTGGACTTTTGGTGTCAATGTTAGGCTTTTGTTTAGACTGTGCTTGTTTGATATGTATACTGAGCTTAGCCATCCCTGTAGGCAACGCATGTGTAGTCGAGTGTGCTTTACTATGAAAGTGGTGGCCACCATGTGACCCAATAGCTGCAGGCAGGTAAGTGCTGAGACCTTTGGGCTGTTTGACCACTCTCATATCTGTGGTCACAATGTTAAGAATCTGTTCCTTGGTAATGATGCTCTGGCCGCTAGAGTCCAGATGCGCCCTGATGAAATCCAATTGTTGTATTGGAATTAGAGTTGATTTTTGTTGGTTTATTTGTAGCCCTAGGGTCTGAAAGAGGGTGATAGTCCTCTGGGTAATGTCTCTCGTTTCTGATTGGGTAGGACCTTTCAGTAGGCAATTGTCTAGATATGGGAATATCATTATTCTTTGTCTGTGCAAATGTGCCGCTACCACCACTAGGGTTGAGAAGACTCTCTGAACAGTCAAAAATCCAAATGGCAACACACTGTATTGGAAGTGATCTTTTCCTACTGTGAACCATAGGAACCTTCTGTGTGCAGGATTTATGGTAATGTGAAAGTATGCATCCTGTAGGTTGAGGGCTGAAAACCAGTCCCCCTTTTCCATTGCTGGGATTATTTAAGTCAGTGTGACTATCTTGAATATTTGGATTTGGTACAAACTTGTTGAGTTTTCCGAGATCTAATATGGGTCTCCATCCACTGTTTTTCTTTTGGGGGTCTTCACTGGTGTTATCGATGCCGTTTAGGAGGAGTTTGGCTTGTGTTTGCCTCTTGACTCCTTAACCTTGCCAGCAGTGGCCCCAGTGCAGGCGGTGCCGGAAGTTCCCAGTGCATCAAAGGTGCTCACTCTTGGCATGGCCCGCACCGACAATAGCAACCTTGCAGGACACCGTTTTCTTTTCAACAGTTCTCCCTGCGGGGACAATGTGGCTCTTTCACTCACTTTCTTGAAGGAATGATACTTGTTTCCAAAAATGACATGCCGGGAGAGTCCCCGGTTGACAGGTTCTGCTGTCCAGGGTCAGAAGCTGGCTGAAGGGATTTCTCCATGAGAATAAGTTTCAGGCGGAGATCTCTATCCCATGTAGCTCAAGCTTTGAAGTTGCTGAAGTGAGTACTCTTTTGTGGTGTGCGCAGCTGACCTAAGCTGTGGATGCAGGGTGAGTGGCCATCAGAAAACGGCATAGGGTCCTTGCACGAGAAAGATCTTTTGAAGCCTGGTGAACCAGGCATGTTTGTAATGTCCCTCACTAAGGTCATTTTTAAAACAGAATAAATGAAAGGTGGGGTTTTTTTGAAGGGAGAACAAAAAAAGATGTGCAAATGTCTAAACTTGTAACCAAGACCTAACGATCACTAATTAATTCTAACTATTTCTAACTATTTTTCCTAGGTTGTCATTCAACACCACTACGGAGCTCCGTCTCAGGCCGAGGACAGCTGAGAAGCAACTGAGGGGTCGGGTCACACATGCAATGGTCAAAGTGCCAACGGTGCCATGAGATGACTACTGTACATGTGCAGCTCTGATGGACACTGCTTCTGAAAATCTCTGATCAACGGTGCTGGGACGCACCAACACCTGAAGTGGAGCACCCACAGGGACAGCACTCGAAGAAGAATTGGTAGCGGCATCGATTCACAATAAATCTGAGAAATCTTCTGTGGCCACAGAAGATACAAATGTGAAAGTAGGAGTCCTTTAAGTCAAGGGTGGTATACTAATCTCCTGGATCCACGGAGGGAATGATGGAAGCCAGGGAGACCATGCGGAACCTCAGTTTCTTGAGATATCTGTTGAGGCAACGCAGGTCCAGAATGGGCTGAAGGTCCCCCTTGGTCTTTGGGATTAGGAAATATCGGGAGTAAAACCCCTTCCCTCTCAAGTCTTGAGGAACTTCATCCACAGTCCCCATCTGTAGGAGGGACTGCACCTCCTGGGTGGGGAGTTGCTCATGAAAAGGGTCCCTGAAGAGGGACCAGGATGGGAGGAAGGGGCAGATGAAAACTGAAGGGCACCGTCGATTGTCACGGTACTTAGCACCCAGTGGTCTGATGTTATGCAGAACCCCAGAGCTGAAGTGGGACAGACATTCCGAAAATAAAAGTGGAGACAGGATCTGAGACAGGAAATGGTATAGTATCCCCGGGCACACCTTCAAAAGGCCTGCTTGGGCCCACCAAAGTACCTATGTGACCTCGGTTGGGAAGATGAGATGGAGGGAAGTGGCTGACACTACTTGTAACCTCTCCCTTTCCTTTTAGGACCCCTGTCACAGAAGGGGAGACCAGTACCCTCTCTACTTCCATTCGGTGCCAGAGGGTCAGGGGACTGGCGGCGGAGCAGAGATGGTTGCAATGATGGTATCAGGGTTGGCTTTCCCCTAGAACAGTGGTTTTCAAACTTTTTTCCTGGCGACCCAGTTGAAGAAAATTGTTGATGACCGCGACCCAACGGAGCTAGGGCAGAGGGGTTTGGGGTGTGAGAGGGGCTCAGGGCTGGGGCAGAGGGTTGGGATGCGGGGGTGAGGGCTGCGGGGTGGGGCTAGGAATGAGGGGTTCAGGATGTGGGAGGGGGCTCTGGGCTGGGGTAGGGGGTTGGGGCACAGGATGAGACCAGGGCTCTGGGCTGGGGGGTGCAGGCTCTGGGGTAGGGCCGGGGATGAGGCATTGTTTGTCTTTAGAACTTTAACCATTTAAGAATTAAATATATTTTTGTAATACTGAATTTGTGAACTATATTACAGCGATATTGATAAGGGGTATTGATGATTGTATGATCTGTAGAGTTGTTTGTTTGCTAGACAAGGGAGAGGTAAAGAAAATTTGTGGGTTTTGAATGACATTACAGAGGCAGAGTTTAAGGTGCCTGGGAATCCCCTTGGTGAGTGTGGTAGATTACTGCTGATGTGCTTCATATAGGGACAATTTATTTCTGAGAATGGGTGTGAGTGTGCATTTATGAAGCTGCATAGTTTCACCCTATTTTCTGTGGCTTTGAATTAGACATTGTTTGCCCCTCAGCAATTTAACTATTTTAAACAGCTTGTATATCTGAATTTCCTTTTGTAAAATTTAAAACTGAAGGCACTGTAAAGACAGAGACCAATTCATTCAGTGTTTGTAAGTAACTTCTCAAATTGAATATTTCCAGACCTTTTAACAAATATATAGAGTGAAGATACACAGGAGTGTTAAGATTTCCCAGCTCCCACAAAAAGGTCCTAAGACTTCCATAGCCAATGGATGGAGAATTACAAAGCAAATCTATTTGGAGCTGTGATTGCATCAAGTACAGTGGAGCAGTGAATTTGCAAAGCACAAAGTGTCAATTTGAGAGATCTATTAGGGACTCATGTTTTTCTTAGGAACAAAACCTAATGGATGTTTCATGCAACCCTTTTTATGGCACCCAAAAGTTTGCTAGGTACCTCACAAGACAAGTTCAAAAACATGATCCCTGCCACAAACTAATATCTAACACAGGGGTAGGCAACCTACGGCACTCGTGCCGAAGGCGGCACGCGAGCTGATTTTCAGTGGCACTCACACTGCCCGGGTCCTGGCCACCGGTCCGGGAGGCTCTGCATTTTAATTTAATTTTAAATGAAGCTTCTTAAACATTTTAAAAACCTTATTTACTTTACATACAACAATAGTGTAGTTATATATTATAGACTTATAGAAAGAGACCTTCTAAAAACATTAAAATGTATTACTGGCACGCGAAACCTTAAATTAGAGTGAATAAATGGAGTCTCGGCACACCACTTCTGAAAGGCTGCCGACCCCTGATCTAACATGATGACATAAGACAGTGAACGAGGTAGTAAGGAGGGTACCGGGGGTAGTAGTACACAGCATGATGTGGGGGTTGTCAATAGAGTAAAACAAATGTTGGCTACTTTCTCGTAGGCTTAGATAAAGAATTTTTTAGGCGGGAAGAAGGCTGGGACAAGGTCAGAATAGGTATTCTAAGCATACAAGCACTCTGGAGATGGTGGTGGGAGGAGGAGTGGAGGATGGTTGCTATCAGAGCAGAGGCAATGGCAGACAAAAAAAAAGAAAGAATATTTCATAGGAGAGGCAGAGTTGTGCAAGGCCTCGAAAGCAAATACAGGCAGCTTGAATTGATGTTTGCAGAAGGGTGAGCCAAAGGATGGATTCAAAGAGTGGGGGATGACATAGATCAATGGGCAGGTAATAGGATCTTAGTGGCTACATTGGTGTCAAAGGCCAAAGAGGAGGTTGTAGTGATGAAAAGATGGCATGAGGTGGACCTATATGAAAGTTTTAGCAGTGTGGGAAGAAAAAATGTTGGATCTTATAGACATTGTGAAGAAAGCAGCAGCAAGAGCTGGACATAGATTGGATTGTTGGAGGAGAAAAATCATAGATGGCCTCCAGTTTACAGGCTTGAGTGACAGGCATTATCTGTGGTGTGTTCAACAATAAGAATGGGAGAGTGGAAATGTTTTGGTGGAAAGGGATCCAGTTTTGGCTATGTAAAGCTTGAAGGAATAGCAAGGCATCAGATAGGTTTAGATATGAGATTGGATAGCAAATAAGTCAGGAGGTAGATTGGAGAAGTGTAAGAGTCATCAGCATAGAGAGTATAACTGAAGCTGTTTGAGTGAGTTAGATCACCCAGAAAAGAGTGGATTGATGGAGGAACTGACATTAAATATATCAAAAGAAATTCCTCTCACCCTTCTTTCTTTTTGTAGCATAAAGCAAGTGAATCAATACAGCTCCTACTGTGATTAGAGACAAAGTGTGTAGCTTCATTTTTATTACAGTTGCTATAAAGGAGCTGTTACTGAGCAAGTAATTCAAATGGAGTTACTGTGATTGGAGACCTTTCTATAATAATAATATAGCTGAAAAACTTTAAAAAAACATAAAATTATTTAATCCTATTTTTCAGCCTTAAAAATATATTTTTTTTAAATGAACTGCTACTGTGACACAGACTTGCACAGGCATGTATATTAACCAGTTGGACCATCTTCTCAATATTTCACCAAAGGGGACTGCGTGTGGTCTCTGCCAAAAGCTAAGAACTAGCTGATTGTCATGGTTACTGAGAGATGTTTGCACAGGAAACATTTTAACAAATATGTAAAATGTACACTATTGTCACCTGAGATGAGTGGGCTCTCTCAATCAACACTGAGAACAATGGACATCTGTGGAGATAGACTATGTTCACTTTCTAGACCAGATGCAGGCTTAAGGATTTACAAAAACAAAAGAACCCCCCAAAAAGCCTCTATGGGACCACTGTGGTAAGATACAGTAGTCTGCAACTATATAAGAGAAAAGAGCACAAGATTTTATCCATTACAGAGGAGAAACCCTGCAAGCTCGGTGTCTCATGAAAGGCAGATCCCAGCTGTTTGAACTGGACCAGCACTGCAAGTACAGTATCTCACTTAAAGTCGTCCTGGTTAACATTGTTTCGTTGTTATGTTGCTGATCAATTAGAGAACATGCTCATTTAAGGTTGTGCAATGCTCCCTTATAACATTGTTTGGAAGCTGCCTGCTTTGTCCACTGCTTGCAGGAAGAACAGCCCGTTGGAGCTAGCTGGTGGGGGCTTGGAACCAGGGTGGACTGACAGCCCCCCTATCAGCTCCCAGCTCCCCTAAGTTCCCTGTGCAAGAAGCCGCCCAGCAGGCTATCAATTGTCGGTTCAGCTGTCCCTCCCCCCACTGCCATGTGCTGCTCCTGCCCTCTGCCTTGGAGCTGCTCCCTGGAGCCTCCTGTTTGCTGAGCTAATGTCAGGGTGCCCCCCTGCTCCCCCCTTACCCCATTTCCATAGAGCGGCGGGGGGGAGGAGGACAGAGGGCTCAGGACAGAGGGAGCTTCCTGGCTGCAGCTTCTGTGTCAACTTGCTGATCTACTTAAAAAGGCAGTGTACTTAGAGTGGGGTCAGCATACTTAAAGGGGCAATGCGCATCTCTCTCACACACACACGGTGTGTGTGTCTGTCTGCCATGCTGTCTCCCTTCCCTCCATTTGTGCTGCCTTGTAAAGTGTGAGGCTACATTAACAATGGGTTAAACCTTGAGGGCTCAGCTGATTGCTAGTTCATCATTTAGCAGTAAGGCATTCCCTGGGAAATATCCCATCCTCTGACTTCACCACCTCAACCAAGCTTCACAATCATCATCGCTGTGTACCAGTATTAAATTGTTTGTTTAAAACTTATACTGTGTGCATGTGGATGGATGGATGGTCAGTCTTTTGTCTGGTGAAAAAAATTTCCCTGGAACCTATCTCCCCCTATTTCCATTAATTCTTATGGGGAAATTGGATTCACTTAACATCGTTTTGCTTAAAGTCGCATTTTTCAGGAACATAACTACAACGTTAAGCAAGGAGTTACTGTATTAACCTTTAGGCGAGACCTACTTTACTAGAGGAAAGTTAGTAAGTACAGGCTATAGTTTGTGTCTTATGTTTTTCTTTTACCTGGCACCTTATGTTTAACAAATCCTTATACTTGTTTTTTGAATATTTACCTCAAGCTCTGAAAAAGTAAACTTCAATTTGGTTTTACTATAAAACTGTTTGTGCCTTATGCTAAGGAGAGTGTTGAACTGAGGGGAGACCCATGAACTAGGATGCATTGTTTCAATGGATGCAGCAGATCAGGGTACATTGAAGGTGTCCAGAAGATAAGGGACTGGGAACCCAAGTGTAACAGAGGGGTGTGTAAATTGCTAGCCTTTAGAGAGAAAATGCAGGGCTCACGGAGCCCAGAGTGGAGTGCGTATGTTGCCAACAACCAGTAGTTGGAGAAGGTTTCTCCTGGTGGGCACAGACAAGGCAGTTATGCTATAAACAGCTGGTGATTCATCCCAGGCACCTCAGGTAACCCCCCAAAGTGTCAAGTACTGATTGTTAAATAGTTAATAATGCTGCTCAACATTTATTTTTAAATAATTTGCTAGTATGCTTATCTTCGAAAATACTATTCTATGCCTGCAGAACACACATGCCCGTTATGTGCAACTACCAAGTTCATTTAAGTTATATACAGGTTGCATAGTGGATTTTTACTTTAAACAAAGTTGGTATTTTCCTTCATTTATTAATGCAGATTCTATGTTATAAGAACTTCTAAAACCACACACTACTGTACCAAGATACTGACATACTTGAATTCTTGAACCAGCTGCAGCAACACTAAGTCTTTTATGGGATCTTCTTCCATAGTGTTAGAGGTCGAACTCACTTTCTACATTAAACCGTTTAAATCTTGCAGTAAAATTCAGTTAATGAATGGTCAGTTACAGGAGTTTCAACTTAAGTTTCAACTTCTGTGGCCCTCATCACCATATTCCTTACAGTTTTAAGGAAGCTAGTATGTTTCTTTCCTTTATTTATTCTAAGTAATCAAGTAAACTCAGACCTGCTCTACACTTAAAATTTAGATCAACCTGGAGGCAGAACTAACTGGGAGCTTCATCATCACTGGTTAAGGGGTAAGTGATTATCACTACAAAAGGTTTTTTTTCTCCTGCTGAGAATAGCCCACCTTAATTGATTAGTCTCGTTATAGCTGGTATGGCAACACTCTTTTTCATGTTCTCTGTGTATATATATCTTCCTACTGTATTTTCCACTGCATGCATCCAATGAAGTGGGTTTTAGCCCACGAAAGCTTATGCCCAAATAAATTTGTTAGTCTCTAAGGTGCCACAAGTACTCCTCGTTCTTTTTGCTGATACAGACTAACACGGCTACCACTCTGAAACGTGTGGTTCTGCCTCCCAAAGGTTCATGGAGATTGAATACCTATTTGACAGGACATGAGACTAGATGATCATAAGTGTCTGTCTTCTGGCCTCAAAATCTATTCATCTATGAATGATTGAAGAAATTAAAAAGTATTGCACCACCACACATTTTTCCATTAGTCCAGACATATTATTTCCAAAGAATTTTTTAAGTGCAGAAATCCATGTCTAGCTTCTCTATAATAGTGGGCAATGTTAACTGCCATCATCAAAACGAGAAAGGGTGCATGAACACTTACTGAGATATGCCTAGTTTAAACTGCAAATGTTAAACACTTTCTGATTCTGTGTCAGATTGCTTGAGGTGGAAAGAAACTGAAAGCATAACTAGACATTCAGTTTTAATGAAAGAGAATATTCGGAACATCAGCAAGGGTAGTCGAACACATTAAACCCTTTCCTTTCTTTCTCCAAGTCCTCTTCCTGAGCTGTCATTGTGATGGCTTGATCTTTCATTTGCTCAGTGTTTTAAATACAGCACTTCTGTTCTTTAATAAGTGGCCTGCATAAGAGAGCAGACAACTATATCAAGTGGTTACTACAGAGAGGAACTTCTGAGAAATGTAGATGCTTTACAAGAAGGTAGAAATAAGGCCACATGTCCCTTTCTCACATCATGGAATTTCCCTTCTTAGAGGGGAAAGTGGGGTGAGGAGGAGACAGACTGACTACGAAAGTTTCTGGGAAATGGTTTTCCTTTTTTGTACGGGAGTCAGTGATGTAGCCACAGGAATGTTAATTTTATTTGACAATGAATTTTATTAAGGAGGGACTTTTATTCCTTTTAAAGCTCTAGATAGATCATTTAGAGAACCAGAGTCAAGGTCTCAAATTGGTTGTGCCTTCCGAGCCTCTTTAATATGATCTGAACGATAAAGCACCTCTCCCTCTTAAAAACCGCACTGCAGCCAAGAGAGATGGAAACTTGTAAAGAACAGGACCTTTGTGAAACAGATAACACTGATGTTTTCCTGAAAGATATGCTCTAGGAGGAATTATTTTGGGGAAGTTCTATGACCTGTGTTATACAGGTCAGACTAGATGATCACAATGGTCCCTTCTGGCCTTGAAATCTGTGAATGATGAGCGGAGCAAGGCCTGCAGTATGGACAGACAAACACAGCTTGATACTAAAAAAGTGGTTGTTCTAAAGGTGATATGTGAAGGACTTTTAAAAAAATTAGGTTAGTTTCTTTATGGTTTGTGAAGAAAGCGTGAGACATGCTCCTATCCCTTTGTTTACTTTAGAAATATTGGAAGTGTCAAGTCTGGCTTTTTTTTTTTTTTTTTTAAAGACTTCTTGAAATAAGATCTCAAATATTTATGAGCAGTTCACATTAATTGTTAATTAACACCTCCATACTTTCAGAGAGACATAGCTTCTCCCAAGTCTTCATTAGATATCAAGTTTTAGTTTTTTCTTAAAACTGCAGAGCTTGGATGCCAAAGTAAAAATCATAGGACTGGAAGGGACCTCAAGAGGTCCTCTAGTCCAGTCCCCTGCACACAAGAATTATCCTTGATGCTAGAGCAGCAAATTTCATAAGCACTACATATGACTGACTGAATGGCTTTACTCAGAATGACATTCCATAACATATTGCACAACAAAAACAATCTCCAGCTACTGAACAACCAATCCTCTGCTTCTGGCTTCACACCATCAGGGACTTCCTGCTAATCTCACATTTCTAACTATATTCAAGGTCACCAATTCAATTATTCAAGGTTTTACAAGGCTTAGTGTTCTCAAAAAAAAAAAAAAAAAACCCCAAAAGAACTGCACGCTCATCAGTTGAAGTTTCGATATCTTTAACCTTGTCTCAGCCACCTGTAGCTTTTAATCTGAAATTCTCACATTATGCACTGGATATAATCTAGTTTCAGCTACATTTTTTAATATTCTTTGTATACAACTGTAACAAGCATAGGCTGCCACACACGCACCCCTCATTGAGAAGCAAGTTTGAATTTAGTCTGGAGTCTGACACCAGTACTAAATAAAAGTCAGAAGCAATAGAATACTGATGTTACACATCCACCAAATTGGGTGTATTTTTAGATTAAAGGTTGTGCCATAATATGGTAGAGTTATAAGAATCAGAATGAAGGTTCAAGGCTGTGCTTTATAAGCTACTGGGTCTTATGAAAACTTTTGCTTAGATATTCATACACTCACTTTAAAGACCCCCTGAGAGGAACTCACAGTTATGTTTCACATGTTTAATGATAGTTAAACAATAGACTTTGCTTCAGCCAGTTGAACAAGTTTTATTGTTTACTTCCTTCTAGGGTCATGTTCCTGACCGTGGAGCTCAGCTGCCTCCCTCCTCTTCATGTGCAGACGGAGGGATCTGAACATAGCATGAACAATGCCAATGCTCGAGTGTGGGGCAAGGAGCCTTTAGGCCCAGCTTCCCTCCCCGCTGCTGCCACCCTATAGCAGGCCTCTCAAGGGATTTCTGCTGATATCCCAGGCTGGGGCCTTCAGGGGAACACACACCCATCTGGCTCATATTGGTCCAATACATTAGAAAGGGACAGCTTTTCTGAGGAGTCAGTCCTTGAATCCAAGTACCTTTCCTGAGACAGAAGGAACCCCTGTAGTGGAGGGAAGACAATAAGAGATTGATAATCATTCCACTCAAGTATCCCTTTCAAATCTGTCTGACACTGGATGAAGGACTGATCTGATTTTTACAATAGCAGATCACCTCTGTGAGGCAGAGACAGAGTCCAGTGTTAAGTTAAAGTCAGGCCTGAGAAGTATAGCCTCTGCAGACAGAAAGACCGTATCACTGATGCTCACTTTCATCTAGAGTTAAGGTTTCCAAGGGACAGCTTGTGCCCTTCCATAATATCAAGTTCTGCAAAACTCAAACTTCAGAAAAACAGGACACAGTTAAAGTAACATACCCTATATAACCCTAATATTGCCCCCTGGAGCTGGCAGCCACTGGTGAGTTATCCGCAATTGTCTGAAACTGCATCCAGTGAGAGTTGTAGCTCTACTAAATGGCTTGAGTGGTGGAGGGAGTAGGTGGGGCAGAGTGGTGGTGGTGTGTTTGTGAGTTGAGGAGCGAGAGATTAGTTTAAGGAGCATCGCAGAATTGTGGCTGTGATGTGAGATGGGTTTGAGCCCACCCTGTGGGTGCGAGTAAAGAAAAAGGGAGCATGTGAACCTAGCCTAGTTGCCTGAATCATTTTATTGCAAAATTGTGTAGGATGTCTCATTAGCAAAGCACAGGGGAGGGAAGGGGAGTGTCTTGCCATGCAACAGGAATGGTCAGTAATGAGGTGGGCTATGAAAGCAGTCTGTGGGTTTAATGATGGGTAAGGGAAAGTATAGGTTTAGATGGTATCATGTAAGTGCAAAGTGGTATTCTGAATAGGCTGAGTGAGTGTAGGGCAGGGGTAGGTAGGTCCTTTCCTTTACAGTGAAAGTTGCAGGTGTTGGTAGGAGTTAGTGGTCATTGTGGCAGCCGTAGACAACATGTAGAATAATAGTGGACTACCCACTCCTGGTCCTGCACTCTTCTCCCTGCCCCTTGCCACCCAGCTGTTCCAGCCAGTCCTGTGCCTTCCAGTCCAGCCACCCTCCCCACGGGCCCCCACCATGCTATTTTGTCCAGGCTTCCCCTCATCCTAGGCATTCCCTAATGTGTCTATGTGACATTGTATCCCATTTTCCAACTGTACCTGACCGTCATATCAGAATTTTCCCTATGGATGATGAGAGAACCCAAAGTGTTAACACAATTTTCTGAAAAGGAGCTGTATCCTGTGCATTCCTTGGCCAGTCTGCATTTTTCCTCACATGCCCAACCCCCTTCATTCTTGGTATGTGCAGCAAACAACACTACACATCCTTCTGCAGTATAGGAGGCTCAAAAAGGGGTGAAGTGGCCCATTTATCTCAATACGATGGCATACCTGAATAAAAACACCTTAAGATGAATGCAGCCTGAAACAATAGTTCTGAGATGTATGAATGACTCCATTCATATCAGTCTCATTCCCCCTATCCAGCCAACTTCGGAGAGCCACAATAAACATGCCTATTCTCAACACCTGCATGCTCCCAGTATGCCTGTTCTCAGCTGCATACCCAAGGGACGGGGCTTTCCCAGTTCCCCCACACATAGTGGGGACTAGAGAGACAGGCTCAGACCCCCTGGAAGGACAAGGTCCCCCACATCCTAGCTCAGAGAAGGGGGCAGGCAGGGGTATTAAACCCCTATATATGGGCTGGGGCCCCCCAGAGCACGGTGCACACATGGGAGGGGAATATCAGGGTGACAGACGCATATGCTCCTATTTCCCCACAGTCTGTCACTCATCCCCGCCCCGTTCCCTTTTCCTGATGTCCCTACCCCTCCATTCCCCATCACCTAATCCCTCTACTACCCACCCATCCCCATTTATCCCTCTCCTCATACCCCCAAACCCTTTCCTCATTTCCACCCACTCTTCCACCCCAATCACCTTCCCCTACCAGCATACGCTTGCACGTACAATTCATTTTTCAAAAATAGTTTCAGCGCCTTTTGAATATTTACTACTCAGATTATATTTCCCCAAAATAAAAATTCTTCTTTGACAGAAGCAGATTCAAGCAATATGCCTCCCTTTTTAATTTCTACCCTGGGTTGGGGATTTGAATTCAGTGTGCCTCTGTGGGGTTCAGATTCAATGGCCACAACATTCCCTTGAAGTCCTGCAAATCTTAGGTGGCTTTCAACACCATTGGGCTCTCTCTCTGTACATGCAGAGGGTAATCCATTAGGCAGTGGGGCCTTAGATATGCTTACCAGAACACTCAACTGGAGAAAAACTCTTTTTCTAAGAATGCTGGAATTTGATTTCTCCCAAAGGGCTGGTGGGTGCTATGCATTTTGTAGGGGTAACCCTTGAGCACTGGAGACGCTAGTGCAATGATCTCAGCCATGGATGGCTCTCTAATGGTGCATGAAAATGTTGCCAGCATGTGCAACTTTAAGAGCTTTTTTTTCTGGGGGCTGTATCTTGAGAACCCCTTGTTCTCATTGTCCCAAATTTGGTTCACTGACCAAACCCCACTTCCACATGAAGTGCACAAAATTTCAAGGCAATCCGAGTAACTGTATGGACTTTAGAGCACTTGAAGTTGAGCTTTAAACAGAAAGCCTGTCTTGATCAAATACAACAGAGCTGGTGGCACTCTGCTATAATTAGAGGGAAAATGGAGGGGGTGGGGCACTACATACCCATCATAGCATAGCAGGCTCAACGAAGTGCTGAAGTGGCTCATTCATCTCAATGAAATATTCCCTGACAAAAGAATACCCAATGGAGATGAATACAACCTGAAACAATAGTTCTGAGATGTATGAACTACTTCATTCACGTAACTGACTGTCCCATCTCTCCATCCCAGTACTGAAGAGTTTCTGATGCAAACATGCCCATTCCCAGATCCTCACCCAATATCCACAGTGTGTTCTTCATGTGTGCTCCAAGTATACCTGTTCTAAACTCTCCATCCAGAGGGGCAGGGCTTCCCTAAAACCTGGTTCACTTGGGGGGCGGGGGAGGGGGAAACAGAGATGGTCTCAAATACCCTTTGGGCGACGAGGCAACCCAGACCCCAGCTTACATGAGGGAGGCAAGGAGAGGGTCTTAGACCCTCCCCCTTGACAAGGGGAGGGGGCAGAGGTGACAGTAAGCCGGTACGGGCCAGTACAGCATACCGGCAAGAGCGGGTAGGCCGTGCTCGACTGGACCGGCTTCCCCAGGCTGGCGCTTTAAAGGGCCCAGGGCTCCTGCCGCTGTGGGGAGCCCCGGCCCTTTAAAGCGCTGCCCGAGCCTGGCTGCCGGAGCCCCGGGGTAGCGGCAGCAGGGCTCCGTCAGCGATTTCAAGGACCTGGAGCTCCACTGTTCTAGCGGCGGCCAGAGCCCCGGACCCTTTAGAACGCCCCTTAGCCCCAGGGCTCCCAGCCACCTCTGCAGCTGGTAGCTCCGGGGGTGATTTAAAGGCCCCGGGGCTCCCAGCCGCAACCCGGGGGCCTTTAAATCTTGATTTAAAGGCCCTGCCTCTTCCGGTTGAGGCCACGCTCCCGCTCAGGACTCCGGCATACCAGTAAGTCCTTTAAGTTACTTTCACCCCTGGGAGGGGGCCCCAGACCCTGGCGTGCGCACACACACACACTCACACACACACACACACACACACACACTCCCAGAAAGTAGGGCTGGATCCCAGATTACATTTCGGAAGCAGGCAGAGGAGAGGGGCTCAGATGCACCAGATCCTGCCCCACACACAGAAGGGCAGATTGTGGGGCTGACAGGCA
Source organism: Platysternon megacephalum (assembly GCA_003942145.1). Lineage (NCBI taxonomy): Eukaryota > Metazoa > Chordata > Testudines > Platysternidae > Platysternon > Platysternon megacephalum. Next base: position 3,593,044 of record QXTE01000112.1, read on the forward strand.
CCCTATCCCTGTTCTCCCCCAGGTCCCCAGCTTCCCTTCCCTGAGGTCCCCAATCCCTCTCCCTCCCCTCTCACTCATCCCCATTTATCTCCCTCCCCTGATGTAATCCTAAACCCCCTTACCCTCATTCCCCATAGTAAGCAGGCAAACTGATGTGCATATGAAATTAATTTAAAAAAAATAGATAATTCTTGCATTCTCCACACTGGATAACAGAATAAATAGCCTTGTAGTGTAATAGAGCAGTGGTTCTCAACCAGGAGTGTACACTCGTCTGGGGGTATGCAGAGGTCTTCCAGGGGGTACATCAACTCATCTAGATATTTGCCTAGGTTTACACCAAGCTACATAAAAAGCATTAGTGAAGTCAGTACAAACTAAAATTTCATACAGATGACTTGTTTATACCGCTCTATATACTATACACTGAAAGTACAATATTTATATTCCAATTGATTTATTTTATAATTATAAAGGAAAAATAAGCAATTTTTCAGTAACAGTGTGCTGTGACACTTTTGTATTTTTAGGTCTAATTTTGTAAGCAAGTAGTTTTTAAGTGAGGTGAAACTTGGGGGTACGCAAGACAAATCCTACTCCTGAAAGGGGTACAGTAGTCTGGAAAGATTGAGAGCCACTGTAATAGAGGGTGTTAGCATGCTAGTGATGGGTGATCTACAAATACCTGAGAGGAAAAATAGCTTCTCTCCTCTGAAAACTCATGGTGCACTCCACTAGCTATTAGCACTGCAATACATATGAGCATGAGACAGTTCAGAGGAATTTTCTTACATACACTCCAATCGCCATCTTTAGCAATAAAAGTTGTCTACATTAGGTCAATATTGACATTTTATACTATATGGTTTAAACTTCTAGACACCAAATTGAATTACCAGTTGAAGGCAATGAGAATTCCCCATATAACATCAGTAAAGGAAGTCCCTTCATCCAGCAAGGCCAAATTCTCTCACTGTATGGTCCCATTTATGATGGATACCTAGATATCTATTAAGGAATTTCAGAGGCATGAAAATCTACAAGTCAAACAAAATATCAGTCATCATGGCAGTCATCTCAGTGCTCCAATATTAAGCAGGATGTTTAATAGGAAGCAAATTTATAACAGGAAGAGTCGGCACATTTCTTTGCTCACATTCTTCTATGAGCAGATGCCTTGCAGCAAGATAACAATTTAAAGTCCAACTATAGATCTTGCTCTGTTGTTTAAACACAGACAGCCCTAAGGATGTACAGAAGAACATACTAATTTTCCTGTTCCAGAACTCTGAAGGACACCATTACAGTACTGGCACTAGCAGGGGATTTGATATTATGCTAATTATATTCTCCCTTTCTAATCAAGTTATTTCCTTAGATAAATGACTAAGAGAACCACAAATGTTTACATACTCTGATCCTCAAACCCTAAAGAATCTAAGTTAAATATTTAACATTTCAGATTTAGATAGAAATAAGCCTTTTCACTTTCCATAATAATTCACTCCCAGATGGTAAAACAGCAGAACGTCACTAATTTGCACTAGCAGTTATGGCTTTTGCAAGTTGGAGAGTGAACAATTCAAAAAAATAAATACACCTCTACCCCGATATAACGCTGTCCTTGGGAGCCAAAAAAATCTTACTGCGTTATAGGTGAAACCGCGTTATATCGAACTTGCTTTGATCCGCCTGAGCGCGCAGCCCCACCCCTCCGGAGCGCTGCTTTACCGCGTTATAACCGAATTTGTGTTATATCGGGGTAGAGGTGTCAATCACAATGAAATTTAGTTATAACTGATAATATTTTGTATTCATCTCGATAAGTGTTCTGTACCGTGTTTTGTAGAAACAGTCAAATCAGTAACACAAAACCTTACTACTGCACCCTGATATTAGATCTTTCAGAAGTGAAGCAAGACCACCTGGTAACATATGCAAGTTAATATGTGCATCAGCAAGGTTCTGCTGTGACTGGAAGGCACTTATAGTTAAGCATTTGTACACAGGGAGAACATTAAAGCTTTTCACTAACATTCAATACAATCGTATTGCTTCCCCTGTCAGCCTCACCTGTGGTATTGTGCTGGGTTCTCAAATTATAATCAAGTTCTCAACTCCAACTGTAGTTCTCTAGTAATGTTTGTCCTCATGTCTAATGCTGAAACAGATTAAACAAATTAGGTTTTGACTTTTAGTTTAAGTTTACATGACAGCCAAAACAGATGTCACCTTAAATTTGTTGTGAAGAGTGTCTAACCAATATGTGATGCTTAAGTAAATGCTGTACTGTTTTTGCAGATCTAGCCTCTCCCACTACTCTAAAAAACTCTGAATATCCAGAAAGCAAGCTTGGGTTACATCTAAATGTGATTCCAGTTAGATTCTAATACAGTTCCCATCACCATAGCATGAGCAACTCACAAAATTCTGAAGTGTTGAAGATATAGTTCTCTCTTCCTTGCAGTGTGCAGAGACTGGCGTTTTTAAAAAAACTGCAGTGATACTGTGAAAAGCCTAATCAAAAGTAGGATTTATATTTTTCTTCCTGAGACAGAGTTTCATGGACATCCCGATCTCTTTGGGGAGTGAGTTCCAGACTCAGGACCAGTTATCAAGAAAGTTCTCTGCTGCACACGCAAGTCTAACTCTTCAGGGTGACAATTCCATTCTTCCAATGCCAATTTAGAGGCTCTGATCCTATCGAAGTCTTACAACACATGGATTAATTCCTTTCTGAGACTTCTGCACGGGGGAGGGAGGGGGAAAGGTGTAGATACCAGGGTGCCTGGGAATTCCCTGTGTTTATCAGGATCTCAGTGACAACATCCAACCCCCAAGACACACTCACATTTTTAATTTAGTTGGGTGGCCTCTTCAAGAACAAGTGTATGTTGCTTTTAAAGAGATATCCTGAATTCTTCCAACACTTAAGGGACTTTACTAAGGAGGGTTGCCTCTAAGTTCCCTGAAAGCTACGCAGCCGCCTATTTAGCACTGCTCAGACGCTCAAGGAACCCGCCTGGGGACTTGCCACAGCCATGGGAGGGGTGCTCCTCCTCTGGCCCCAACTCTGCTGTGGCGTGGCCACAGAGGGGCGGCCCACACCCAGGGGCTCCCCCGGCCCCAGGCACAGCGAGTGCGGGGCTCCCCCAAGCCCAGACCTAATGGGGCCAGGGGAGGGCCGCCTATCCTGAAGCCCCAACCCCAGAGCTACCGTGGCGGGGAGAGGCACCTCTTCAACCCAGCCCAGGTGCTGCTGCGGGGAGAGAGAGCTGGAGGAGTCCTCTCTTCCTGCCGTAGTAGCCCTGAGCACCCTGCTGCACCCCAAACCCCTCATCCCCAGCCCCACCCCAGAGCCCTCACCCCCTGCTCCCCAACCCTCTACCACAGCCCTGAGCCCCTCAGCTCCGGCCCCACCCCAGAGCCCGCACCCCCAGCCAGAGCCCTCACACCCCAGCTCTCTGCCCCAACCCTGAGCCCCTCATCCCCGGCCCCACTCCAGAGCCCACACACCCCTGCACCCCAACCCTCTGCCTCTGCCCTGAGCCCCCTCCCACACTCCAAACCCCTTGGCCCCACCCCTGCCACACATCACCTCCATATTGGTGCACATAACAAAATTCTTTCTGCACATGGGTGGGAAAAATTAGAAGGAACACTGCTGGCGATATGCTCATTAGTAATTTCATACAATTTTTGGATAAGAGATTTTAATTGGCAATCCTACAAGTCTAATAGATGGTAAATTTTTGCTAGCTCACCAAATCTGATGTTCATTATTAAAGGAAGCAAAGTCAACTCTGAAGTGATACCACCTCCTTCTATATATCAAATACTATATATGACAATCTCATTTCAACTGCTGAGAAGACTTCCTGGAGCCTCTGATCAAGTCCTAGTTCACTACTACATATTATCAATCACGTTAAAGCTAGGAACCTCAAATTCTTTAATTCTCTACATAACAAGAGGCACACCCAATTGCATTTGATTGTCATTGTCCTACTGCAAGATGTCGTCTCTCTAAAGCAGGATTCGAACTCAGCTTGCTGGTTTCCACTTCCATATTTCATCTATTAAGCCAGCATCATTTTCACCTGGGGCTCAGAAGATTACACTGCAGTTACAAAAGCAACATCTACAGTATAATTAGCTTCCAGAGAGTTCTTATTTTAAGTAGAGCAATATGAAAATGATTGCTAGGCAGAGCTAGGAAATCAGTTTCCCTGCAGGCATAGCTAGCTGGCAATAAGGCTTCAAAGTATGAACAAACAGAGAAGAACTGCTCACATATAAATTCCTATCAGCTAATTAGTTTTGCTCACTGTACTCAGAGTGACAATGCTGATATGGAAGAGATTTTGTCCCTAAAAACAATGAATTCATATCAAATATATGCAGATAATGGCAACCATTACTTAGTATATGGACTCATTCGGATTTGTCATATCCCTATGTAAATTCCCAGTCAAGAAAAGAGAGTGAATTGTATTTTAAAATTTCAATTTAATTATCAATGTAAAAGTTACTCCATTAAAATAAATCTCTACAATGCTATATTAATACTTAGAAATTCATATGTTTATTACATAGCAGCAACTAAGCAGACTTTCATTGTTTTCAGAGCTCATCTACATGTTTACAGCCTCTCAGGAGTGTAAGAAAGTAACACTGTAAAACTGACTATTGATACAGAAATCAAAACTGACTACATGCACCCTCTCTCATAAATACAAAGAACACACCAAGAAAAGAGATTTTTAGATCTGTTTTAGTAACAAATTCTCATGTGAAATGGGATAAAAGATATGCAGTATTTTTTAAGTTGTGTCCATTTAAAGCCACCAGCTAAGGAAGGCTAAAGACTGCTGAATATAGCACCCCCAGCATTTTCCCCAATCAGTACCCTCAGAGGAATTTCTTAAAGTTACCTTTGAGATCGCTTCACTGGTATCTGCAGACAGACACATTAAACTTAAGGCACTTTACATCGCTAGTAATCGTACGACTGACTGAGAATGTGCCATTTTCAGTCACATTATAGGTGGCATTACCAGCTCCTCCTAGAGTTCAGGTTGCTTGATACTTCCCATTATAAGATGCTTTTTATCAGGGATGTGCCTTTTGCTGTTCCTGTGAAAAAAGTCCAAATTTGGCAGTTATCAGCCTTTGAAAAAGTTTCAGTTTGCATGTGGTCAGCAGACTTAATCTTTGGAGAATGTAGCTGCCAAACTCTTATCTGTACTGGGAATGCTCCATCCTGAGGCTGAGCTGGAATTACCTTACAATCACGGTTTCTGACTGCTGGGGGTCATTGCACCAGGCACAAAACTTTCTTAATTATCTTCCTGCTGACACCCGGATAGGGTGGAGGACACAACATGACTCGAATGCAGAGGGAACAAGAGCTGTACTGGAGGAGGGGTGGCACATGTGAAGACAAGCAATCAGAATGGAGAAGAGAGAAGACTATGCCTGGCAGGGGCTGTGCATAGAGAGAGACTGGGAGGAGACAAGGTGCTGCAAGGGTGGAGGGGGAAAATGATTGGAACTGACTTGGCAAACAGATGGTACTGGAAACCAGTGGAAAGGGGCTGGGGGAGAGATGTTAAATGAGAAGCCCAGGACAGGATAGACACGGAGACTTGAGAGTAGAGGGGTGTTGACAGACAGATTCATACATTCCACGGCCAGAAGGGACCATTGTGATCATCTAGTATGGAACAAGGGCAGAAGGGTATCAGGATTAGGGAGGGAGATAATGCACAAGAAACAATGACTACTAGAGACACCCCTCTCCAGAACCCAGAATGGAATCCAAGATTCCAGTTTCAACATTCTTCTGTCAGCAAATATCTGTGAAACTAACTGCTATATGTGGGTCTCATCCTCATCTAGTGGCTGGTCATCTGCCTTTATGTGAAACTACTACAGCCATCAGTTACTCTGTTACCACATAAAACATTCCATTTAAGTTTAGTTACAAAAAAAAAAAAAACCCACACACACAAACACTAACTAGAGAATTACATACCAAAGCCTACATTAATAGAATGTTAAGACTGTAAATTCAAGTACTCAAGTTATGAAATGCCAGAATTAACACTGCCTGTGCAAACCTAATTCGACTCCCCCTGTGTGTATGCATTATTATGCAGTCCTAATTACATGAGTGTTTTTGCCATAAGATCTTTGCCTCATTCAGTGCACAGAAAGTACCATGCTCTAGGAATGAATCAGGATTATGTATCGAAAGAGGCTGTTGGTACAACCCCTGCCTCATTTGTGGCTGAAGCTGAAATGTGTTTAGTGCATGAGGCAAAGGACTGCATGAAGAGAAAGGATGTTTTCATGGTTAAAGCAGTTGAATGTTGCAAGAGAGATTAGGAGTGCATCACTGTCACAGCCATGAAGTTCTTATGTGATGCTAGGCAAGTTGCTTAAATCAAACTTTACATGGGTGGTCACTACCTGTGCACCTCATTTTCTGGGTGCCCAGCTCTAGACCATGGGGTCTAATCTGCAGAAATGTTAAGCACTGTACAGCGGCATCTGAAGTCAAATGGAGACGTGCAAAACATGAAGCGCCCAGCCTCTCAATTTGGACACCCAAACTTAAGACCAAAGTTGTCCACTAATTTCTCAGTGCATCAGTTCTCCAGCTGCAGAATGCAGCTAATACATCTCATCTTACAGCAAGTTTTGAAAATAAGTTAGTGTTTATGAAGCACACAGCTACTAACATTACAATCAACATAAAAAAGCGGACATGGAAATAGTCTTATAGTGTGCACTAAATAAGGCATGGGGCCAAACTCTGAAAAACTATGATAAAACAAAATGCTGAATAGCTGCTCCTCAAATAAGCACTATCCTTGCTATGTACTGAATGAGGGAGAGGTCCTGTGGGGGAAAAAAATAGTATGCAATCATATAGTTACAGAGTATCATAACACATACGCACAAGAAGGGCAAAATAAAGTTGCATAAACAGCCTTAACTTTGGCATGGCCTAACTTGACCTCACAACCTTAAGTAATATTGAAAATTAATTCTGCTTTTGCAAAAAACAGTAAAACCGTAACAACGGCCATACTGGATCAGACCAATGGTCCATCTAGCCCAGTATCCTGTCTTCTGATAATGACCGGTGCCAGATGCTTCAGAGGGAGTGAAAAGAACAGGGCAATTTATCGAATGATCCATATGGTCATCCAATCCCAGCTTCTAGCAGTCAGAAGTTTAGGAACACACAGAGACACAACCACATCATGGCTAATAGACACTGATGGACCTATCCTCTATCAACACATTTAAGGCCTTGTCTACATTAGAGTTTTGTCAACAAAAATGATGTTTACACTCAAAGAGCGCTATAATAAAAATCGGTATTCCATGTTCACACTTACTCTGTCAGCAAAGTGCGTCCACACTTGGGGCACTAGCATCGACAGTATGAGCACTGTGAGTACCTATCCCACAGCCCAGCTCGACACCTTCTGCCATTATATCTTGTGGGAAAGCGGAGTGGATTGCAACGCATCTTGGGACTGGGCTCAATGTCCTGTAATGCATTGCTTTCTGTCCCAGCATTCCACGGGCTTCCACCTTTCTTTCATGGCATTTTTCAACGGCCCTTCTTTGCTGTGCAACCCGGCATTTTTGTGAGAAGGAATGGATCCTGCACCGCTCTCCTATGCTCTGATAACTGTCATGAAGACATTGCAGATGGCAGTGCAGTTAATCGTGAAGTTCCTAACTGAAGATGAATCCCAGTTGCCTGACATGCTGTGTAATATGGATAGGAGCAACTTTAGATTGCTTTTGGCATTCACAGAATAGCTGCAGAGGGTCACTTTTGGGCTTGGGGAACAAGCACTAAATGATGGGATCATATCATCCGACAGGTGTGGAATGACAATCAGTGGCTATAGAAATTTCTGATGTGAAAAGCCACCTTCCTGGAACTGTGTGTGGAGCTCGCCCCAGCACTGCGGTGCAAGGACACCAGAATGAGAGCTGCCCTATTGTTAGAGAAGCGTGTGGCACTGTGTGGAAGCTGGCGACTCCAGACTGCTACCAGTTGGTCGCGAATCAATTTGGAGTTGAGAAGCTGACCATTGGGGATGCATTAATGTAAATATGCAGGGCAATAAATCGCATCCTGCTACGAAGGACCTTGACTCTGGGAAATGTGCGTCAAATAGTGGACGGCTTTGCAAAAATGAGTTTCCTTAACTGTGGAGGGGCTATAGATGGCACACACATTACAATTTTGGCACCAGACCAGCTTGCGACAGAGTACATCAATAGGAAGGGTTACTTCTCCATGGTGTTGTGGATCACCCTGGGCGTTTCACTGACATCAATGCAGAGTAGTCCTGAAAGGTGCATGATGCATGCATCTTCAGGAACACCAGCCTGCATAGAAAGCTACAAGTGGGTACTTTCTTTCCAGACCAGAAGATTACAGTGGGGGATATTGCCTATAGCGATCCTGGACACCCGGCGTACCCCTTACAGCCATGGCTCATGAAATCTTACATGCGAAACCTGGACAGCAGTAAGAAGCGGTTCAACAACAGGCTGAGTAGGTGATGGATGACAGTGAAATGTGCCTTTGGCAGATTAAAGGCGCGCTGGTGATGCTTTTATGGTAGGTTAGACCTCAATGAGGATAATATTCCGAGGCCCGCTAAAGTATCCACGGGGCTCTTGGCGGTGGGGTCGTCACTGAGGATAGCGTCCAGCTCCTTATAGAACTAGCAGGTCTTAGGTACAGCATCAGAGTGACGGTTTGCCTGCCTCAGCTCCATTATCTTCACTCTGCACTGCAGAGTATCCCGATAATAGCTCTTTTCACAAAAGTCTTGAGAAATGTGCCCATAGGCATCCCAATTCCTATGGCTCAAGCACAGCTGTGACTGCACAGCCTCCTCTCCCCACATACTGATCAGATCCAACAGCTCAGCTCCACAGTGGTGCAAGCTGGAGAGCATTTGCTGCAATAACCTGCCATGATCACCTGGGAAGATGCGACCAGACCCCTCCACACGGAGCAAACAAAACATGGCAGAACAAGGAGTAATGGTCTCAAGTTGCAGAGGGGGAGGTTTAGGTTGGACATTAGGAAAAACTTTTTCACTAGTAGGGTGGTGAAGAACTGGAATGGGTTACCTNGCAGCTGTGACTGCACAGCCTCCTCTCCCCACATACTGATCAGATCCAACAGCTCCACAGTGGTGCAAGCTGGAGAGCATTTGCTGCAATAACCTGCCATGATCACCTGGGAAGATGCGATCAGACCCCTCCACACGGAGCAAACAAAACATGGAATTTCAAAAATTCCCAGGGCTTCTAAGGGGGAGGGGCAGATGGTTGTTTACCTGGTTGTAGGGCAGAGGTGTTCAAACTGTTGACCAGAGCAGTCACAATGGGCATGGCAGGACACCTCCTGGAGGCCAATTAAAGCAATAAAATCCAGTGTGGTGTCTACTCTGGCACTTTGTCAACAAAAATTTTGCACAAAAAGCCTTATGTCTACCGTCAGGGTGGTTTTATTTGTCGACAAAACTTTGTGGTGTAGACAAGGCCTAATTCTTTGTTGAACCCAGGTATACTTTTAGCTTTCACAATATCCCAATGGCAAGGAGTTCTACAATTTACTGTGCACTGTGTGAAGTATTTCCTTATGTTTGTTTGAAACCTGCTGCCTATTAATTTCATTGGGTGACCCCTGGTTCTTGTGTTACATGGAGGAGTAAACAACACTCCTGTATTCACTTTCTTCACACAAGTCATGATTTTATAGACCTCTATTGTACCCCCTGTTCCCCCTCATCTCTTTTCCAAGCTGAACAATCCCAGCCTTTCATCTCTTTCAAATGGAAGCTATTTCATTTTTGTTATATTAGAACTGGAAAAAGTACAGAGAAAGGTATCTTTTTTGAGATGGGGCAACCCAACTGCATGCAGTATTCAAGGTGTGGGAGGACCATGGATTTTTATAGTGGCATTTTATTTTCTGTCCCATCTATTCCTTTCCTAATGGTTCCTAACATTGTTAGCTTTTTTGACTGTCGCTGCACACTGAGCAGATATTTTCAGAGAACTATCCTTGATGACTCCAAGATCTTTTTCTTGAGTGATAACAGCTAATTTAGTCATCATTTTGATCCCAGCGTGAATTACTTTGCATTCATCAACAATCAATTTCATCTGCCATTTTGTTACCTGGTCACCCAGTTTTGTGAGAGCCCTTTGTAACTCTTCAGTCAGTTTTGGACTTAACTATCTTAAGAAATTTTGTATCATTGGCAAACTTTGCCACCAGTGTTTACCTCCTTTTCCAGATCATTTATGAGTATGTTGAACAGCACTGGTCCCAGTACCTCTCTCCACTGTGAAGAATGACCATTTATTCCAACCCTTTGTTTCCTGTCTTTTAACCAGTTACTGATCCATGAGAGGACCTTCCCTTTTATCCCATGACTCCTTACTTTGCTAAAGAGCCTTTGATAAGTGACCTTATCAAAGGCTTTCTGAATGTCCAAGTATAGTATATGCACTGGATCACCCTTGTCCATATTTGTTGACACCTTCAAGGATTAGTGTTTTAAGTAGTGTTTGTTTCCTTCAACAAAAACAAAATGATATTTTAAAATAATTTTACTACAAAGGCAACGTTAGAGCATGTACTGCCCTCCACACCATAGTCTCCTAGTTTTTCAGCTCACAAAAAAAGCAATACAAAATTAGGTTCAAAAGGAGATGCACTGCATGCATCAAGAGGGAAACAAAACATGGAATATCACTTCAAATACAGCAAATCCCCAGAGATTAAAAGCTTCGCAGACACCTACTACCCAGAGGCTATGAAAACATAAGCCCCACCTCTCCAGTGAGGTTAAGCAGCGCAGCACCACCTCTACCAACCAAAAAGCAGCTGGGAAGGACACTGGAATTTCCCCCAAGGTCCTGATCCTGGGCCTTTGCTCAGAAGTTCTTTTATATCTACTTCTGGTTATTAAGTCATCAGTTTTGAAGATCTACCCCTCTGCCCACTAGGAGGGAAAAGCCTCCCGGCCTCCAGAAGGCCTGACTCCTTGGGCAAGGGTGCTCTATTCAGCCCCTTCCTTAACTTCCTAGCAGATGAAGCTCTCCATCTATTGCTCTGCCTCTTCCAGCCTGCTTTATTTGGGTCCTCTTACCTCACATGAATAGCTTTCCAGTGCTTCTCACTATAACTTATTTTTCACTGCTGCTACTCAGTTCTGAGCAGTGCAGGGAAACTGACAAACATCAGGACAATTTCACTTTGCTGATTCTTGTGAAACCTCTCAAGACCAACTGAGACAATTTGAGCTGTTCACTGAAAGAGTCAGACATAGGCTAGAAAGGACCAAATATCAAAGATTCCTCACAACAGCCAAGAGGTTCTGCTAGGTCAGGGATGGGCAAACTTTTTGGCCCGAGGGCCACATCTGGGAATAGAAATTGTATGGCGGGCCATGAATGCTCACAAAATTGGGGTTGGGCTCTGGTTGGGGGTGCTGGCTCTGGGGTGTGGCCAGAAATTAGGAGTTCAATGTGCGGGAGGGGGCTCCGGGCGGGGAGGGGGGGTAAGCTCTGTGGTGGGACTGGGGATGAGGAGTTTGGAGTGTAGGAGGGTGCTCTGGGCTGGGTCCGAGGGGTTTGGAGGGCAGGAGTGGGATCAGGGCTGGGGCAGGTGTGTGGGAAGCGGTGAAGGCTCTGGCTGGGGGTGCAGGCTCTGGGGTGGGGCTGGGAATGAGAGGTTCAGAGGGTAGGAGGAGGATCAGGGCTGGGGCAGGGAGAGGCTCAGAGATGCAGGCTCCCAGCAGCGCTTACTTCAAGTGGCTCCCGGAAGCAGCAGCATGTACCTTCTCTGGCTCCTACGCGGAAGCGCAGCCAGGCGGCTCTGCATGCTGCCCCATCCATTGGAGCGCGTAGGGGCCGGAGCGGGGCCATCCTTCGGCTTCTGGGAGCTGTGTGGAACAGCCCCTGACCCTGTGCCCTGGCTGGAGTGCCGGAGTGGGGCCATGCCGTGGCTTCTGGAAGCCGTGTGGTGCGTCCCCCAACCCTGCACCCCGGCTGGAGCGGGGCCATGCCACAGCTTCCAGGAGCCGCGTGGTGAGTCCCCCAACCCTGCTACCCGTCTGGAGCACTGGAGCCGGGCAAGCCCCAGATCCTGCTCCCCAGCAGGAGCTCGCAGGCCGGATCCAGCCCGCGGGCCGTAGTTTGCCCACCCCTGTGCTACGTAGAATCACGACACTGAATGTTATCAGACACCTACTAATCAGAGGCTTATAATGAAGATGAAACTCCTGAGCAGGAAGAAGGGCAGCACCCTAGTAAGAATCATCCTCTATGTGGCGTGAAGGTGGAGACTGCTTTCTAGAAGGATGCTGCCTCTCAACAATGATTCCCATCCATCCACTTCTAGCTAATAAGTTACCACAGGGGGGAATAGAATACTCACCTCACTAGATAACTGGAAAATAAACATCAGGAAGAGGATCATTCAAGAGCCGGATGATGCAGCCTAATCTGTAGGATTATGTGCACCATAAAAATCCGCTGTTAAAAAGAGCCCTCTCTTCCAACCATCTCAAAGTACTTAAAGGTTAATTACAGCCCTAAGACACAGTAACCCCTAATTAACAGATCAGCAACCCCTAATTGACAGAGGGAAACTGACACATAGATTAAGTTACTCTGCTATAGTCCAAGTGTGTCAGTGATAGGAACAGAACCAAGATTACCAGTCTCCAAATTTTGTGCTCTTATCAGTAAATGATCAATACCATCATCATAGATTCACGGATTCCAAAGTCAGAAGGGACCACTGTGATCTAGTTCAGGGGTGGGCAAACTTTTTGGCCCAACGGCCACATCTGGGTATTGAAATTGTATGGCAGGCCATGAATGCTCACGAAATTGGTGGTTGGGGTGCGGGAGGGGATGAGGGATCTGGATGGGGGTTCGGGCTCTGGGGATGAGGCCAGAAGTGAGGAATTCAGGGTGCGGGGGGGGCTCTGGGCTGGGGCAGGTGGTTGGGGCGCGGGGGGTGAGGGCTCTGGGGTGGGGCTGAGGATGAGGGGTTGGGGTGCAGGAGGGTGCTCTGGGCTGGGACTCAGGGGTTTGGAGGGTGGGAGGGGGATCAGGGTTGTGGCAGGAGGTCAGGGATGCAGGCTCCCAGTGGTGCCTACCTCGAGTGGCTCCCAGAAGCAGCGGCATGTCCCCCCTCTGGCTCGGACATGGAGGCATGGCCAGGCGGCTGTGTGTGCTGCCCTGTCCGCAGGCGCCGCCCCTTCAACTCCCATTGGTCACGGTTCCTGGCCAATGGGAGCTGCAGGGGCGGCACTTGGGACAGGGGCAGCGTGCAGAACCCCGTGGCTACCCCTAGGAGCCGGAGGGGGGACATGCCACTGCTTCTGGGAGCCATGCGGCATGGGGCAAGCCCCCAACCCTGCTTCCCGGCAGGAGCGCGAGGGCCAGATTAAAATGTCTGGAGGGCTGGATGCGGCCCCCAGGCCGTAGTTTGCCCACTCCGATCTACTCTGACCTCCTGTAGAACACAGGCCACAGAATGCTCCCAAAATAATTCCTAGAATATTCCTAAAATATCTTTCAGGACAATATCCAATCTTTATTTTAAAATTGCCAGTGAGATCCACCACACACCTTGGTTACTGGAACAATGGTTACTTACACTCTCTCATAAATTTCTGCCTTATTTCCAATCTGAATTTGTCTGGCTTCAACTTCCAGCCACAGAATTGGGGGTTATACCTTTCTCTGATAGATTGAAGAGACCTTTATTTAATATTTGTTCCCCATGGAGGTACTTACAGAATGTAACCAAGTCACCCCTTCACCTTCTTTTTGTTAAGCTAAAGAAACTGAGCTCCTTGAGTCTGTCACTGTAAGGCAGATTTTCTAATCCTTTAATCATTCTCATGACTCTTCTCTGAACCCTCTCCCATTCATCAACATCCTTTCTGAATTGTGGACACCGAAGAAAGATAGCGCTTCTATTCCTACTCGAAATTCCCGTTTATGCACTCAAGGACTGCAATAGCCCTTTTGGCTAAAGCACTGCACTGGGAACTCATGTTTAGTTGATTATCCACCATGACACTTTTTTCAGAGTCACTGCTTCACAGGATAGATTACATAATATTGAAACTGTGCTGAATGCTCTAAATGCATCCTACAACTGTTGTTTGCATCTTATGTATAAAAGTAAGAGGTTCTACATCCCAAACTAAGCAACTGGGGGGGAGAGATAGCTCAGTGGTTTGAGCATTGGCCTGCTAAACCCAGGGTTGTGAGCTCAATCCTTGAGGGGGCCATTTAGGGACCTGGGGGGAAAAAAATTTTTTTTTATCAGGGACAGTACTCGGTCCTGCTAGTGAAGGCAGGGGACTGGACTCAATGACCTTTCAAGGTCCCTTCCAGTTCTATGAGATATATATAATATATGGAGATATACCTTTTTATTTATTTAACTGTCCAGTCTGCTAGTCACTTCCTCCCTAGAAAGCAAAATAGCAGCTTGTAATAAATATGCAATACTTTCAAAGCACACATATGGCCTCTATTAAAGTCAATGAATTACTAAATTAACAGTATGAAAACATGGTGGTTTTAATTCGTAATACAGGTCTGTTACCTTACGCTGGGGTTACGTTCCGCGGTTAGCGCGTAAAGCGAAAACCGCGTTTAGTCGAAATCCCATTGACTTTAATAGCGGGCGGAATCGCCCACACTACAGACAGTACATAAATTGCTTTTTTTCCCTCTCTTTTTTTGTGTGTGTGTGTGTTTTTGCTGACCGCACAAAGCCGAAATCACGCATGTTAAATGCGCGTAAGATGAGACAGACCTGTATACATCCCAAAAATCCTAATTTCACTATGCTGAAAGTTGTTTGTTGATAAGGATAGTGGTGTTTCAAGATATCCATGCTCAACAGGAACAGTGAGTTTCAGAAAGGGTCAATTTTTTTTTTTGGAACAGGAAAGTTCTTTGTTTCTCCCTTTTTGTACTTTTCACCCCACAAATCATGGCCTGTTTTTGATCTTTTCCAACTATTACACTTCTTTAGGCAGGGACCTCCTCGCCCTGAATGTCTGTGAAGAGACACGCATTCTACTAGCACTATGGAAAATAATTCAATGACATTTTAAACAAATCAGTTCTCCTCTGTAAAATCATCTATACATTACAATATAAACACCACAAACCAGAAGTCCTAATTCTCAGATTACTTACAACACAAATTTACAACCTGAAGAGATTGTTTTGGCCTAAAAAATTATTCAAAAGCCCTATGTGATGGTCTTAAGATGTTGGTTACCGTACTGTTCTTTGCCTCAAGGAAGTGTCCTTATGTTTCTATCTAGGTTTTGATAGAAGACCTATCAGGATAGTATTTAAGAACGTCACAACAACCTTATGAGATAAGGAAGTATCTGCATTTAAATTAGATAAATGAGGCAAATAGTGACACCAAATCTCACACAGGAAATCTATGGCAGAACCAGTAATTGAACCAAGACCTCCTTCCAACTCAGTGCATGTACTAAAAAACCATACTCTTCTTTTCTATTACTGAGAACTCATACTTGGTGTTCTTTTTGCCCAATGTTTTATTTTACCTGAAAATAGAAGATCAGATTAAGTAAATTAGATGTGAACTAAATTATATATGCTACTCAGAAAACCCATCCAAGACTTAATTAGAATGCTGAAGCAATTCTACAAAAATAAGCATGAAGTGGGTTTGTTTGAAAACTTAAAACTGAAACTATGGATCAGGTACTCAAGGCAAAACTCGTTATGACAAAGCATTTATTTATTCACCCACGTGAGAGAACGTGGCCAGAATCAGCGTTCTCAGAGTAGTATCAGTAAGGAAGCGGTGAGTTGTATGAATGCGCACATCTGGTGACAGAGTTTAAAGGAGGAGCCGGTAACCTCAAGGTTAGAAGTCTGACTGATAGCGGGTGGGGCGGGAAGCAGTGGAGAAGTTGGCGACGCAGATTCCCGTCTCGGAGGAGGAGATGCGGATTTAGGCTTTGCTGTGAGCAGTTCAGGCAGTGGCGGCTTTCACGTCGCTGCAGTTGTCACAGCATCTCCTTCTCACCAGGAAGGGTTTTGCAGCGTGTACGGCAGGGAAGCGCCAAGTGACTCACAGCACTTTAAATCCACCTCAGGAAAACTCTCGCCGCAGCTGCGGGAGAAGCCCACGCGCCGGGATGGCCCTGCCACTTCCCTCAGGCCCCAGGTGCGAGAAGGGCGGGTAACTTTGTAGCCCCGGTCCGGTAACTGCCCCCACCCGCGACAAAGCAGCCCCCGTTACTCACGCTGCAGGGGTCGGTACGGGTCGCTCCTCCTCCGGGCTTTCGCTATCAGTCTCCCCCCCGGAACCGCAGCTAGAGCCGCCACTGCTGCTGCTGCTGTCGGTGGCGTCCGAGTCACAAGCCCCCTGGGCGGCCCGGAGCCTGGCGGTGGCGCTGGCCGCCAGCTGCCGCAGGTCAGGCCCCAGGACGCGAGGGAGGCCGGCGGGAGCCGCCCGCCCCGTGTACCGCACCAGCCCGGCCAGCTGCTGCCGAACGTGCCGCTCCACCTGCTGAGCCTGCAGCGCCCGCAGCCTCCGGCACAGGCTGCGCGCCCGGCCCCACAGCGCTGCCTGGCGGCCCCTCACCGCTGCCTCCTTGTCAGGGGGCACCTCGGAGGGCGGCTCGGGGAGCGCTGGGGCCATGGCCGCCGCCATGCGGGGGCCGAACGCGACCGAGAGCGACGCGTCACGGGGGGCCCGGGCTCTCCATAGCAGCCGCAGGTTCTGGCGGGCTCCTCTTCCCTCCACAGCCACCTCCCCACGGCCGAGCCCGGACAATACAGCGCCCAGCAGCGCCGCCTCTCTCAGCGCGCCCAGTCAGGCCCGCCACCGCGCGCACGCGCATATACATCGCCCTCCGCCCCACGCAGGCATACCTCTCCCAACCCCTCCCCCGCCGGCCCAGCACATGCGCACACTAACCCCATCGTCTCCACTCACGGCGCCGTCCTCGCACTCTCCAGTCTACGCAAGCGCACTCTGAGACCCCGTCTTCCCCTTTTCACCCTATGTGCGCGTGCACTGGGCTGTCGCAGTCAACAACTCCGGTCGCACGCGGAGGGTCACCTCCCCTCCGTTCTGATTGGTTCTTCTGCTACTATCTCCGCCCCTCCCTGATATACTCGCCTTCACTGGGGAAATTCTATCCAATCAGAGTAGACAACTCCTTCTACCACGTACCGAAGGAGAAATGGACAGCTCGCTGTACCACTCACAACTATTCCCCCGCCCCACACACACCCCATAGGTACAGCCGAGGCGATATAAAGCTGGACGGGGGAAAGAGGGCTCTGGCTGCCCTCCAGTGGTACCGCTAACACTTGCTGGTTTCTCCAGTGGAGGGGCTACAGAGCCAACCTAGTTCCTCACTTCTGCAAGGAAGTCAGCCAGGCCCTGGGGATTCAGCTTTGTTCCCTGCACTCAATGCAAGCAGAGGAGCAAAAAGGAAGAAGCATGATTCCAGTGCTTTAAGGCAGAGATGGCAAGGGGTCAGATCCAGCTAAATAAATAAATACATACATAACTGTCACTAAGGGAATGTACTTCAAGCACTGTCTTATCCAAGCTGTTGCTCCCACATCTTTATAGCCCCCCCCCCATACACACGTTAAGCACTTCATAATTGTATACAAGCAAAGCAGTTAGGGTCTCTGAAGCATAAAGCTAACAGTTTTTCTTCCTTCTCTATTTACAAGCATGAGAGCAGGATATTGGTGTTAGAGTACTGCACATTTCTCTCCGTGCTTCAAACACAAGCCCAACCTCAATCAATTTACTTTTTATCCAGCCAACAAACCAACTCTCCCAATGTTGCCAACTCTCACAATTTCTTTGCAACTCAGGTGAATTTGTCCAGAGCCACAATCATTCTAAAAAGCATATTTCACTTCTGTATTGGGGAAACCCCCTTAGATGGCTGCTTTCCCCATTGGCTTCTCTTCCTCCAGAAGCGGGGCAATCGGAGCTGCTGCAAGAAGCAGGTAGCGCTCCCACCCTCCAGGAGCTGACAATTCTCATAGTTTTCCTCCTAAGAACAGTTAGAGCCCAACAGCTCAGGCTGCACCCTCCTTCCCTCCAATGGGTAAGGGCAGCTATTCTCTGTTCCTCCCCTTTCCCTTCCTGCAACACTAGAGCTGGGAATGGTGAGTGAGAGAGGCAAAGAGCCCCTGGAGCTGCTCCCACCTCCAGCCTGGAAGGAGAAGAAGGGGATCCTGCTGCAGATCTCTGTACTGCCATCTCCCCCACCCCCCCCAAAAAAACCGCAACAACCCTGGGACAGAGATGAAGAGTCCCAGGAACTGCAAGAGGAGCAGAGGGTGAGGCTGGGAGGGGGGCAGAACTGATGGTGGAGATTGGGAGAAGGGGACAGAACTAATAGAGGACTGGGGGAGACTGGCAAATGTGGGGGTGAGAGCTCCTGCAATGGGGAGAAAAAAAATCACCTTAATATGTTTGGGAGCAATGGCAACACTAATTGTCACAAATACACTGGGGATGGGCAGTGTGAGTTCAAAAATCAAGACAAACGAAAATCAATTTTTTAATGTATTAATTTTGCTGCCAATCTCATGGTTTTTATTTTTTTATTTTAAACTGGGGTTGCCAATATTCAGTTTATATAAAGGCAGTGGACTGGGATCACAGTAGAAAGATCAACATTCTGAAAAGCAGGTGTATGTGTGAAAGGGTTGTAGGAGACTGGTTTACTCACAGAAACAGTGCCTTTAAAAGGTCTTTTCATTGTATACATTTGATCTGGAACAGTTGGAGATTTGACAAACCCCACAGCAAACATGAAAATTAAAGCCATAAACACTGAGGCAGTATAACAAAAGCTTTCCATTCATAGATCTCAAAGACATATTACCAAGCTGGTCAAATATCATCCTCATTTTACCATGGGGAAGCAGCTTGTCCAAGGTGACTCTGTAAGTCAACATAGCAGCAGAACTGAGAGTAAAATTCAAGTTTGTCTCACAGACATGTGCCCTTTGCACGGGACCACACACTTAGTTAAACAGTGTTAACGCTGAACAGTTAGGTGACTAAGTTAGTTCAATAAGAGTATTAATTAGGTGCAGTACAAGTAAATTAAGAAGAAAAATTTAGTCTATCAAGAAAATCAGAATAGCTATCATTTAGAAACTGAGTCTAAAAGTCTTCCAAACAAACAAAAAAAGTCATGAGAGAGCCAAAGAACACCTGCTTTTTGAAGCAAACTCCGTGACAAAAGGAGAAGCAAGTTTTCCACATGTGGTCATCAGAAGCTTTTAAATTTATTTTGAGAAGGGACCACAACAATTTTATTTGACTGAAGTTCTACTGTAAACTGGAACAAAAAGTAAATATAACTATATTACATTTTATTGGTTTAAAAGAGGCTCATGGCAAACTTCCTCTACCAATTAATGGGTTATAAAGATTATTATAACATTAATCATATCTGATTAAATATTTTTCCCAGAATGAAAGGCTAAGAACAGTTAGGAATTTAGTGTTTATAATTATCTATTAACTTAAATGCACAAAAACTATTTCAAGATTACGTTTTTACTGTATTTTCTAGCAAAGCCGAGGAAAGACTTCCATTACTAGCTCCTATTTTCAGGCATTTATAATTCTGAAAAGATTCCTCTCTGGGATGACATTTGTCATGCTTGTTTATAAAAAGAAAAAGGGGCAGAAGAAGAGAGAGATTTAAGAAGGTCTAAAGCTTTCTTTTCCAGAGAAACCTTAAGAAAAGCATGCTTGCTTCTAGGCAAAGTTAAATACAAAATTAATGTAAAATCTGAAGTTAAATCCTTTTTAGTTGGGAACTAGTCTTTTTGATATAATAATCAGAAAAAATTACTTATTGAGTGATTCATTGGTTTTTTTAATCACTAATAGTGTTGGCATAAGGCTATTCTATAATGAAAAGACAACCGATATATTGCTATTTCTTGGAAGGCTGCAGCATTCTGCTTAAAACTGGAAATGTACAGTAATACCCTATCAGAGGGGTAGCCGTGTTAGTCTGCATCTGTAAAAGCAGCAAAGAATCCTGTGGCACCTTATAGACTAACAGACGTTTTGCAGCATGAGCTTTCGTGGGTGAATACCCACTTCTTCGGATGCAAGCACTTCTTGCATCCGAAGAAGTGGGTATTCACCCACAAAAGCTCATGCTGCAAAACGTCTGTTAGTCTATAAGGTGCCACAGGATTCTTTGCTAGTAATACCCTAGCACAATACACATCTTGTCATGTTTTGTTGCTTAAAGTGAAGTTCTTCTCTCTAAAACGTGAGACTAGAAACAGTGAAGTTCCAAGTTTTACACTTAGTAGCTTCGATGCTTTAAAGATAAGTTAAACATTACCTGCCAATAATCCAGTATAGTAGCCATTTTTAGTGTTTTTTGTTAGCAGCTCAGTCACTAAGTTCCTTCAGAACATTTGGATGTGCAAACTGGGCCTGGTGATTTTTACAGCTTTTAATTTAACAATTTGTTCCAGCATCACTTCTTCTAGCAGCAATCTTTGATATTACCTCATCTATATTACCAAAAGAGAGTAGCTATCTCCTTCATCTTCTCTGCCACGAAGAATGATGCTGAGAAGCTAAATAAATGATTTCTGTGAAATTGGTTTATCTTCATTATTTGCTCCCTTTAATTCCTGGTGATCCAGCAGACTCAATTTTTTCCAGGCTTTCTGGTGATCATATTTAAAGAATTTATTGTTTTTATACCTTTAGCTATTTGCTCTTCAAGTTTCACCTTAGACTTCCTAATTTCTGTCTTCAACATTGCCTACTGGTTTATGCTCCTTTTTATTAGTTGCACTACAATTAGATTTCCAAATTCTGAAAGATTTTGGTTGAGTTTGTATAACCCTCTTGAACACTGCAATTTACCCATACTGGTTTACTTCTTGCTTTTTTGCTTCCTTTTTGTTCAGAGGCATGCATGTATTCTCGGACTATTGTTTCCTTATATAGAAAGCATCCGTGCCAAATCTAAGGCATTTGTTTTCTTTACTTTTGACTCCATGGCCTTTTTGACTAGATTCCTTATTTTATTGAAATCTCTCTTTTCAAACTTATCTTTCTTCTCCCTAGTCAGTGACATGTAAATTTCACTACTTTATGGTCACTATTACTTAGTGGCTCAGCTATTGTTAATTCAAGAACCTCATAAACTACAATAAGATTTTCAAATTCATCCTCAAACTCAAAATATACAGTTTATAGAGAACTTTATTAACCTGTTAGAATGGAAACTCTGGAGCAACCTGGATTATGGTTGAGAAACTGTGCCACCATAACAAATTGTATTTTAACTCTGTTTGACCTCAGTTGCCACTCCATCCAGCACCTCTCTAGTGGCTGTAAGAGTTTCTATTGAAATTATTTCATTGTTAAGTTTAAGTATCTAGTCTAGAATTGTAAAGAAAATCACCTGAATGGCCAGATATAGGACCACATGACAGTCTGCTGAAAGACAGCCTGACATAATAGTGTTGAAACCCTAATTATATAAACTGTTCTACATGTGAAGACTCCGATGCTGCACCTAAAGCAGTTTGCAGGGTCAGGGCCTAATACTGTCAATTGCTCACATTTGTCTCAATGGTTGAAAAATCTGAAGCCTAACGATGACTGGTAAGGCTACGATTTAGTCACGGAGGTCACAGCAGTCATGGATTCCGTGACTTTACTGGACCTCCGTGACTTCTTCAGCTGTCCGCAGCTGCAGCCAGGGTTGGGGCTGGGGCTGGAGCCGGGGCTATGCTCCCCACATAGCCCCACAGTGGGGGCTACAGCCAGGGCCGTGCACTTCTGCCCCACGGCTTGCGGCAGGGGGTGACTCTGTCCTGCAGCTTGCACTCCTGCCCCTGTGTGCTCCTACCCCACGGCTAGCGGAGGGGGCCGCAGCTGGGGCCCTGCGCTCCTGCCCTGAGGTGGGGGCTGCAGCCGAGGCTGTGCACTTCTGCCAGGAGGCTTGTACGGTTATTTTTAGTAAAAGTCACAGACAGGTCATGGGATCCATGAATTTTTGTTTGTTGCCCATGACCTGTCTGTGATTTTTACTAAAAATAACCATAACAAAATCTTAGCCCTAATGATCGGAGGTGAAAGATGAGAAGCCACCAGAAGGGGCAAGGAAAGCGAGAGATAAGCAGTGTTCCACCACTCTTCCTCCCCCCACCCCCACTTCACTGCCTATAGCCACTGAAGACATAAAGTTGAAGATTTTTTTTTAGAAAAATCTAATTTATTTTCACTATTTATGTTGTGTTTGGAACTTTATTATGGATAGATTCAGTTTCATGTTTATGGCTTTGGGCCTTGTTGTTTTTTTCCTTAGGTAAGTGTGTTGAAGATACAAAGACAGAAGTGTTTCTTACACTAGCCCAATATTGAAATTTTGGGAATAGAAGTTGATTGTTGGTGATCGTTAGCACCAATTAAAAAAAAAAAAATCAAGAGATGATCCACTTTGTCCTCATTTTGCAGTTACAAGAAAAAAGAAGCAGTGAGCTGCATTTAGATTTCAGGTCACACTTTGGTACCTCTGAATTACTCCTTAGAAATTAGTAATGCTTGGAAATGAAGTATTGAAAGCCTGCAAGATATTTTAAGGGAAGCTTGGGCAAATATTGTACTCTGTAGCCAGCGTGTTTCAAGGAAACAGAGCAGCACTGGTCACTGAGCATGCCTAATGTTTAAAATAATGGCACCTTCTAGCAATTCTCTATATTGGGGGGAGGGATAGCTCAGTGGTTTGAGCATTGGCCTGCTAAACCCAGGGTTGTGAGTTCAATCCTTGAGGGGGCCACTTAGGGATCTGGGCAAAATTGGTCCTGCTAGTGAAGGCGGTGGCTGGACTCGATGACCCTTCGGGGTCCCTTCCAGCTCTATGAGATAATATAATATATATGGAGATATACCTAACGAAGAGGGTATAGGGCAGTAAAACACCACTCCAAACCAGTAACTTTTCTTAAGTTTACTTCAAACAGTCTATTTTAGCCTCAAAATCCTGAGCATTCAGAAATCAAACCCAAAGGACAGGTGCTCACTCTTCATTACCATTATTCCTTACTATACAGCCCATCTGTAGAGGTCTCAGAGGGATAAATGTTGCCTAATTCAACATTTTTGGCAGCCGCCCCATAGTCTCCAGACCTAACCAAACCTGGTTCAATCATTTTTCTCATAATTATTCAAAAGCTGGAATAAGAGTAATGTATGCTATATTTGAAGCTCTCTGCTAATCAGATAGAAGAACAAATGAAAGTGCAGTACCAAAAAAAACACAAAGTCTTTCTTCTCACCCCATACATTGTACTCCTGCCATCTCCGTTTATTCTGGATGCATTCTAAAGTCAGAATTGCCTGATTTTGCCAGAGTTGTGAGGGAAGTTGGATGAAAGTTATGGGAGATGCCAGTAGTCAGATATTTCTTACCTTCACGTGACTCCCTTGCCTGTCCCATTGCATTTTGTTCCATCCATCTTCTTTGTCTGATTGAGAGAAGCAAAGCTCTGCACTGTAAGCCACAGCAAAAAGTTTGGAACTGGAATAGGTTTTTCAACCTTAGCATTTAACCTGGAAGGGAAAAATTAAAAAATAAGAAAAAAGACGTTTGTTCTCTGATTCAGTTTTAATTATGTGGACAAAAAAGGAGTTTTACAAACGTAATGGAGAAACAAATTACTTTTTTAAAAAGTATACATACATATGGATGGAGAGAAGGAGGTCTCCCTTATAACCTTTAGCCTAGTGGTTAGGATACTCACCCAGGATGTAGAAGACCCCAGTTCAATTCGCCCCTCTGCCTGATGAGAAGGGATTTGAACAGAAGTTTCCCATGAGTGTCCTAACCACCAGATTATTGTGAGATCCTCACTCTCACCCAATATTTGTTAAAGCTATTCCACTTTAATTAAATTATTAGAGACCCACATCTGAATATCCTATAGTCAGTCCAATAGTTAAAGATCACCTGAGATGAAGAACCCCTGTTCTGATCCCTTCTCATCATGCAGAGAGGGGAATTTAACCAGGATCTGCCACTTCCCATGTGAGCACCCTAACGCCTCAGCTGAAAATTATAAGGGAGCAGCCCTGCTCCTCCTATGCCAGCTGTTTTGTGTGGAGTTAAGCAGCCTCTGAGTATGCCCACTTGAACAGGCCCCACAGGCAAGATAGATGGGGGGAAACACCTATCTTCCCCTGGTTTGAGGATCCCACCAGGACTTAGGTGTGAGATAGGCATCAGGACACCTAGAGTGAGACAGCAGTGGGCATTCCTAAGGACTGCCTCTGCTCACAGGAGTAGTCCCATTGAAGTCACTAGGAGGAACAATGGCAATGGGATATATGAGACTTTCACTGCAAGCTGACAGATTCAAATCTAGAGCAGGGTGGTAGTCATAATGGGCCTAGCTTCTGAGGAGTGCAGAGCACTTATTTGATAGGTACTTAATAAGAATGCATCCAGAGTTAAACATTGACAAGGGAATGTCTGAGATCAGCTTTGCTGTTTGTTACATACCAAGACAAAAGGTTAAATAATGACCTAGTTGCCACAGGTGGTACTTAGCTGAAATCTTAATATATCTGTTACACTTACTGTTCCATGTAAATTGAATAATACAGTAGTACAAAAAGTAACATTTCTGAGACTGGCATGGGGGGATAGTCAGTTTCATATTTTGTGAAAGCACCAAACTATGCCTTTCATAATGACCATAACCCAAGACAGATGTGAACTTCAGATTAAAAGAGTTTATCACATAGGTGCCACATGAGCATATCGATTTCACCCTTGCCTCTCTCTCTCTACTGCCAACACTTCCCTGTGATATCACTGCCTCCTGCTGTACGGACTTTATTTTCTAAGACACCATGCCCATGTACGGCACTATATAACTAACACAAATATACTGCTTAACATGGCCAACCATTTCATTATTGAAAAAATAGAACTATTGATCTCCAGTGCTTAAAGTGAGAACTACACACACAGATGAAGTCTTGCTGTATTTCACTTTCTCCCACAAAATCCAAGTCTTGTCTTCTAGAACTAATCTCTGCTCTAGTAAAAGAAAATAAAAGCCATAAGTCACTTACACCTATGCATTTCATTCTGAATTATCTTCAATGCCTACAGCTTAGTGTCAAGGCCTTCATTGATGGAGCCCCTTGGGATCTAAGCAACTCTCAACCAGACCCCCTGTTTAGGCAATTCCCATCCATCTTAGCTGAGGCTCTTTGTTGGAGGGCAAACAGGAGGAAGCTCCTTCTGTGCCTCTTATGGCCCCAGGAGCCCAGGCTCCAGCACTGCCAGAACAGTGTATTTCACTGGCACTAAACTCAATAAAAAAAATAAAATAAAATAAAATATCAGCTACCCATAGTGCAATGTAAATGACCCTGGGGTCCTTCAGGAAAGGAGAGACAGATTCCTGCACACACTTCCTAAGGACAGGAGACAAATTCAATCAGCTACAAAGGGCTGCTGAAGAGGGGAGACCAAAAGCTCCCCAGAGGATATGTAGTGGTGGTGGCCTGTGTGTGTGAGACCCTGCCATAGCCTGTTCAGTCCCACCTCCCCCCAGGCCCCAGCAGCTAACACAGGGAATAGCTGAACGGAGGATGGGAAGGTGAAGAGGAGGGGGCCAGGGGCGGCGGGAAGCGGGGCGTCTGCGAGGGACCTGAGGCGAGGCCGGCGACGGGGGGACCTGAGGCGAGGGACAAGGGGCCGGTAGCGGGGGGACCTGAGGCGAGGCCGAAGGCGGGGGGACCAGGGGGCCAGCGGCGGGGGGGGACCTGAGGCGAGGCCGGCGGCGCGAGACGGGGGGCCGGTAGCGGGGGGGACCTGAGGCGAGGCCGGCGGCGCGAGACGGGGGGCCGGTAGCGGGGGGACCTGAGGCGAGGCCGGCGGCGGCGCGAGACCAGGGGGCTGCAGCGGGGGGACCTGAGGCGAGGCCGGCGGCGCGAAACGCGGGGGACCTGAGGCGAGGGAGGGACGCAGGGCTGGGGGTGAGGCGAAGGGACAGTCTGAGGCAGGGTACGGGGCTTAGCGCGCCCGACTGCAGGGCCAGAACCTCGCACCTGTTCGCCACGCTCCTCACTTACCTGAGTACAGATGAACCTCCTAGTGCGGCCACCGTCCGCTTCCAACCCGGCCTCTAGCCCTGCCCTTCTTGCCTCTCATTGGCGTGAACTGTTGCCATGGGGATAGATCCCACCCCTCACTCCTTGGTGGTATCAGCCAAGGTTGGCAGGTTTCGTTTCCGGTGCGCACGCCGGAAGCGCATTGCAGAGGCTCTTGGGAGTTGTAGTTTCGGCTGTCGCGGACCGGCGCTAGAGAGTTGTGAGGAGGTCGGTGTCGGGGACCTGGGACCTGCATCTCTCCATCCGTGGGAGGCTCCGAGCCGCTGTGTGCGTCGCGGGCGGCTCGCAGCATCTGCGTGTGTGCGCGCCGGGGGCAGGAGGGGCTCCGCGCCGGGGAGCCGGTGCGTGGGGAGGGGGGAGCCGGTGCGTTGTGCTGATGGGGAGGCTCGGCGCCTCTGTGTGCGGCGCTGCTGGCGGGGATGGGGCGGCCCCGTGTGCGGCGGGGAGGCGCTGAGACTGCCGGCGGGGGCGAGGTGTGTGATGTGGGGATGGGGTGTGTTGGTTTCTCGGGGCGAGGGGGTAAGGGGAGGCGTGGGGGGCAAGGGGAGCTGGTGGGTGGATGGGGGCGTCTGAGCATCGGATGGGGGGCAAGGGGAGCCGGTGGGGAATGGGGGGCAATGGGAGCTGGGAGTGGGGGAGATGGGGGCAAGGGGAGCCAATGTGAGGTGTGGGGGTGTCTGAGCCTCTGTATGGGGGGGCAAGCTGAGCCGAGGTGAGGGGGGGGGCTGAGCCTCCATATAGGGGGGGAAAGGGAGCCAGGGTGATGTGGGTGGGTGTGTCTGAACCTCCGTATAGGGGGGGCAAGGGGAGCTGGAGTGGGATTGGGTGGGGGAAGGGGAGCCTGTTTGAGATTGGGAAGTTTTCAGAGATGTGGATTTTAACAGCTGAGTTCCAGAGGCAGCTGTTCACTTCTGGGAATCTCCAGAGGAGAGCCCTGGTTTGATAGTGCTGGGGAAGTTTCTCAAGCCTCGTGTCTCCTCCTTAGTGCTAACAGCTGCAGGGAGAATAATGTTGTGGGGAATGGATGAAGTGAGAAGGTTCCAAGATGGGTATCTGGAATTGGAAGCAAAATTGGAAAACAAAGCTCCCAGCTGACTCCTTTTTCCTGCAACCCCACTGGTCCTCAGCCCTGCTGTAGAGCCTAGTTCCCTGACTCCACATGCAGCCCTAGTGCTAGGCCTCTGGGCTCCCCATTGGGCCCACAGACCTGGATTCTGCCGTGGGACTGGGCTGGGTGTGCAGCAGGTGCCAGGGACCTTTGGGAACTCCTACTGCCAATGCTATCCCAAGCCGCCTACCAGCATCAGTGACCCTCCACAGCCTCACTAAACTTAGCAGCAGAAATCCCAGGAAGGCAGTGATGGAGAACAGAAATCTTCTCTAAAGAACCAGTGCTCCATCAGCCTCTGTGGTAGAAATTAAAAACAGTTCTTTGAGCATTGCCTGCATGGATCCCCGTTTTAGGTGAGGAGCAAGCCATGGGAATTTTGGAATGGCAATGTCTGGGGGGCTGCATGAACCCCCTGCCAGTGTCCTTGTGACCTCCCCTACACCCAATGATGCACAAAGGGATGTGACTGCAGCTTAGTTTTTTCTGACTGCTATAGGCAGTGAGCAAGAGCTCTGTGGTGTAGGTTGCTTCCTTGTGCGGCCTGTTTTGGGAAAACAGCTTTTTCTATATATAAATATAGATTTATTTATAGCTAGGAATAGTTACTGGAGATGGCCAAAAATCCTAATGCTCTGTTGAGCATTGTGTTTCTGGGCTGTTCTCATGCTGTCGAGGGCCTATCTAAAAATTACTAAAGTCAAGTTTGCTGGCTTCAATCTGTGTCCCTGCTGTAATTGTATTAAGTCTGTCATCAGCTAACATATTTGGTGCCTGTTCTGCTTCAGTGTAAGCATGTCTCATTCTGCTTAGTCAGGTTCTAATGCTGGGCCTGGAAATGCTTCAGCCCCCAGAGACTTGGCTTGGTCATCTTATGTTGTTGAGTCTAAATGTCCCATTGAACTGCCTGTTAGAAGTCCCACAGCCTCATGGTTCCATTCTCCCTAAACCCAGTGTCATGTCAAAAAGAGATACAAGCTCCCACCTCTAGCTGAGCATCAAGCCTTAACAGCAGACTTCTTGACTCTTTGAAACACTCCATCTCTCATTATCATTCTTCTCCTTCAGTGGCAAAAATGAAAAAAAGCCATGAGGCCACCATAATTGCAGGTCTTCCTTGGTGTCAGTGTCTTCAGCAATGTCTGGTGGCAGCACTGAGTGTCTTGGGATCGTCCATCTTGGTTTTGGGTGCTCTGGTATCACTGATGGCTTCTGGTTTGAGATCCTCTGTGCTAAGGATCCTGGCATTGGACCCTCCGGTTCTGGTGCTGGATCTAGCTGATGAATGTTGGTTCCAGATGCCTCAATGCTGAGTACATCTATCGAGGCTGTTGCCTCTGTGCTGCTCCTGGCTACCCAGCTGCTGGGTGGCTAGATCCAGGCGTGACTGCCCACAAAGCTTTCTATGTCATTCAGAGGAAACTTAGCCCAATGGAGGGAACACGGGACTATGAGCTCTGGCTCTGACGTTCTATGTAACCTTGAGAAAATCACTGAACCTCTCCGTCTGTGCACTTGTTCGCCTTCCACCCTTAATCTTTCTTATCTCTTTAGACAGTCCCTGCCCCAAAGGGCTTACAATCTATTACTATGTGTTTGACCAGTGTCTGGCATAATGGGGAGTGCAGGCATCTCATTTGGGGATGTCTACGTGCTACTGTAATATAAATAATGAATAATTACTTGACATTGAGGGTGTTCGTGAATTGAGCTAATCTGTTGCTGAATCTCTCTGGATCTCTGTGTTCGCTGGCTCTGACATCTCCTTCCTTGGTGCTGAATAGTGAAGCATCCCCTCTTTCTCCTTTCCATGTTTCCTCTGTGACCTATCCTGGTGGACTTGGTCTTCAGAGCCAGGAACTATCAGAGTCAACCTTGCTGCCATCATTGATGAGGTCGTAGATCTCCCGATTTCAGGATTCTTCTGCCCATCCTAGTTCAGATGAGGCCTTCTTGGTTCTCTCTGAATTCATGGTCCTCCTGCCTTGAATCTCACCTATTCTATACACCAAAGACACATTAGCCCTATTGGACTATGTAGGCTCAATTTCTTGTATTACTTACATGAGACCTCATCGTGCAAGATCTTTCACTGAAGATTTAATCTACATGCAAGTAACTGATGTCTCAATCTTTGTCGTATTTAAAGGAATGGAAGGAAGAAAATGCCACGGATATGCCTTTTCCAAGATCGCCTCATCTAAGCCATATGCTTCTGTGACATCATTAGCAATCACTCCCTAATGACTTTAAAGTTTTCAAGAGCTGGCTATTTTGTATCCTATTGGGATAATACTAGAGGTCAGTCCATTCCCACTCATAGATTGTCAAAGTAGATTAGACTCAGCATCCACACTTGCCATGAATTAATAGAGATACCAATACCAGCAGACATGAAGGCATTTTGTACCACGTCTACGATAACCATTACTCCAAGACTCAGGAATGTTCATCCCCAGAGAGGCATATTAAACTGCTACCTAGAGTTCCATCCATGAATGATGTTTTGATATTCGTGCTGCTTTACTACCAGGACTTAGATTGTAGGTTGGATGATCCAATTTGGAGCATCCTGGAATCCTTAGTTGAGCAAGATTCTCCAGCCTTATCTCTTTGGGTCTGGAGACTGCTTGTTAATCACCTACAGTGGGTTTTCATGCAGGCAATGCTGAAAGAAATATGTAAATATTTTTCTATAGCAATTGTTACCGTTGTTCTTTGAGGATGACTGCTTGGATGGATCCACACTATCTGCCATTATGTATCATTGGGCTAGGAGGGAATCCAACCTCAACAAGTACCGCTATTGAAAATACCAAGTTCATGCCCACTGTACACTCATCAGTCACCTACAGTATGGATCCATGCAGGCAATCCCCTTGAGAGATCATGTTTGCTATAGTCATTAACCATTTTTTATGGTAAGAAGCCAAATAACTTTGTATTTTTAATTGTTTATTTCAAAAATAGTGAGATAGACAAAGTATCAACTTCTTATCACCAAAATCAGTAGGTCTGGCTCTGCATGCACACAGGGAGCAGATCTGGTGAGTATAAAAAGGTGCCATTTTCACACAGTCACTTTTCAGAATAGAGACACGTTTTAGGCTGTTCTTGCACCACTGGAATCAATAGGATTTTTGCTATTGATTCCAGTGGGAGCCCTTTGAAAGCCTAGTAATAATAGTATTATCTGATTGGGAACACCCACAAATCTGCTTCAGATCTGCTTCAAATCTGTTATGAAATCTTTGTTACTCTAATTCCAAGAATGCTCTAAAAACGAACTAGTGGGCATGGGTAACAGATTATTTCCAAAATTATGTGTTGTTGTCCTTGAGTTTCTCTTTCCCCTATCAGATGTCATTAGTGCCACATCGAGGACCGTGCATTTTAAAATAAAATAGCTAGCTTAACTTCTTAACTTGTATTGGACAAAAAACCAACTGAAACCTCAAACAAATGCAGGACTCTTCAATGTTTCTTATAACTGGAAAAATACATTAACAGATGTATGTCAGCCTTAAGGAAAAAAAACGTGTGTGTGTGGGGGGGGGAGAAATCACAAGCGCAGTCTATCAATATATTGTATTTCATCTCAGTGGGACTTGCTATGGCTAAAATGTGAATGCCTAGAAATCAGTAGCATCTTTCATCCTGCAAATTTCCAAAGTCTTTACAAACTTGAACTGATATTTAGAGGGATCACTTCCCACCTCTAGATATAACATAGCAGCTATTTAACAGAGTGCAACAACTTTATTCAGTAATTTAAGACCTCAAATAATAGATACTATAGCCAAGCAGAATGCAATCATTCAAACTGGAATTTGATCAGAACCTTCAGCTGTATTCCTCACCTAAAAGATAGTTAGTATCAGAAAAGCTAGTGGAGGCTTAGACATTTCAGAGAGGAATATAAATTCTAACTTCCTGCCTCTTCACCCTCTTGCTTTCCTAGGAATCAGATCTTTTCACTTTGACAGAGATGTTCTCGCTGAATTCATGTAGAAAAGGTAAGGACTTGGTTGGTTTGGGGAACTCTCTCATCTCTCACCATTAAGTTTTCTTGACTGATCAGCTATAGCACTACATCTCTGGACAAAGACATCCAGTTCATAAATAATTTTACCATTTTTCTATGCTGGATGATATGACAGGTGTGCCATACTGCCTTGCAATGTGAGTTGATACCTCATTAATTTAAGTGTTTGTGCCACCAATATATGTTTAAATGTACTACAAAGGAAAAGGAAGGATGTGTGAGAAAATTAGTGGCCACATTGGCAGTTGTTATGTAACACATAGGGCCCAATTCTGCCTTCCTGTATCACTCTTTTTAACTGCAAGGGGAGCCTCACATCCAAGGGTAGAATTTGTCCCTACTTGTAAAAGTGTAAATGTTTCCAAACCATAATTGTTTGATATCTAGTACTTATGCAGCAGTGTAAATCACTTTTCAGCTAGGGCAGCTGTCTGAACAAGTGTTAACGTCACAAGTATCTGTGCTTACGTTAAGTAGTACGGTAAGAGAGTCATTTCAGGGGAATACAGAAGCTGGATATGGAAAAGAACTACTATGTCATCCAGTCCATCTCCCTGACAATGCAGGGTTGTTCCCTAAAGTGCGTTACTTAGTTCTTCATCCAGTTTAGTTCTAATTAGTTTGAATTTTCCCTTTTAATTTCATCCTCCTACTATTAGTTGTATCCCTTTGTGCTAGTTCAATAAGTCTCTCTCCTTGGTGTTTACATAATTCAAAACGTCAATTTATCATGTCCCTTTTTGTCATCACTCAGCCAAGCTCTTTATTTAGCTCTTTTTAGTCTTCCATCATAAGTCAGTCCCTCCAGGCACTGGTCATTTTTGTTGCTTTTTCTGAATGTCCTTCAGTAACTCAATCTTAACATGAGCTGCTCAGAACTGAATCCAGTATTCCTGGTCTGGTTGCACCAGAGATGTACAGCGGGGGTTTATTACCTCCCTGCTCTGGGAAGTAATGCCTCTGATTCACTGCTTTGGTGGCATAACATTTCATTAGCCATTCTTGTTTCAATGTCAAGCTAAAAATTTAGGTCATCAGACGTCATGGATCCTATAATTTAAAAAATTAATGATATTTGACATTTGTATTTCAGTGGAAAAACTTAAGATGCCAAGTAAAAATCTGGGCAGGATGGGAGGCTGAAGGAGAGCAGCAACTCATGAGGGCTAGTGGTTTGTCATGGCTGGACTGGGGGTAGGGACTTCATGGATTCTGTGACACTACTAGTGTTTTGAGGAAAGTCTTGAAGCTAGCATAGCTGGATAAGAAGCTTCTGTACAATGCTGCTGCTGCTGCCGCCATCCCCTTTGCAAAGGCTCATGTAGGGGAGAAGAAGGGTCAGCCGCGGCTCGCTGCTGTGAGTCTGAACTGGCAAGCAGCGGGCTAGTGGTATTAAACTATTAGTTAAATGCTGTTAAACGCTTTTCATTGCAAAATAAAGGATGTTTTGGTTGAAATAATGTAACCTGTGACTTCTGGCATTTTTTCCATAAATTGATTCTTGCCTTTTTTCTGTGACCAGACTTTAACTTATTGTCTAATTTACCGTGACAAACCACTAGCCCTACTACTTCTATCTAATTTGCTGAACGCTCTCACCCTTTTATTTTTTTCTGCATCACTGTTTCTTCCTCCCATTGAATGTGTGTTTTCCATAGTCTTCCCCGAGATGTACAGCTACGTTTTTTCCATTGTCGTATTCTCCACTGATGGTTCTCATCTCTTTATTTCTGCATTCACTGGTATGCATAACTGAAAACAACTTAGTATAATCTGTGATTTTCCTTAATGCAGTGGTTCTCAACCAGAGGTCCGAGGCCCCCTGGGGGGCTGCATGCAGGTTTCAGGGAGGCCACCAAGCAGGACCAGCATTAGACTCACTGGAGCCCAGTACAGAAGGCCAAAGCCCTGCCTTAGGGAGTTGAAGCCTGAGCCCTTCCACCCGGGCTGAAGCCTGAGCATTATAGCTTCGTGGCGGCCCCTGTGGCATGGGGCTCCAGACAATTGCCCTGCTTGCTACCCCCTAACGCCAGCCCTGGCTTTTATATGCAGAAAATCAGTTATTGTGGCACAGGTGGGCTGTGGAGTTTTTATAGCATGTTGGGGGGGCCTCAGAAAGAAAAAGGTTGAGAACCCCTGCTTTAATGGACATCTTACTCATAGAATCATAGAATCTCAGGGTTGGAAGGGACCTCAGGAGGTCATCTAGTCCAACCCCCTGCTCAAAGCAGGACCAAACCCAACTAAATCAGCCCAGCCAGGGCTTCAAGATCACAATGATCCTTCAAGATCACAATGAAGATGTTAATTAAATAAATAAACTGGATACATTGACATTTAACATTAATCCCCTCTACACACACACTTTTTATTTCCCCCAGAAGTTTTACTTCCAATTAACGATTTCTATCTAAACCAATTTGAAATAATTTTTTAAGATAGAGTTCATGGGGGTTAGTATCAAATCATTTGCATCTACTGAATTTCCTTAATTTGGGCAACTTGTCTGGCAAGATTTGTTCTGTAGGAACCAATGCCATGTATTGCTTATGGTTGTCATCCTCTAGTCCTACTTTTCTCAATATTTGTTTAATTATTATATTGGGGATAGACTTATGGGACAATAAACTGTCAGGATCATTTCAATTTTCTTTTTTGAAATTCTGTACTGCATTTTTTTCCAGTGCCTCTCTGGTTGCTTGATTTTTCAGAAATATTTGTCATTGGTACAGTAAGTTAGCTAATTTGCTTAATACCCTAAGATGCACATCCTCTGAGAAAAGTGATTTAGCGTGTGTTCAGATCTTCCAAATACACCTTTATTTGTTCTTTGTTAAAAGTCTTTTATATGGGGTTTTCCTAACTTAACTGTTTAGACATCTTTTAAAAATCTGCCCTCTGCATGAAAAATGTAAAAGTTAAATTTCTTATTTTATCTCCCTCCTGATATTGTTTTTTTTCTCTCTCCTGATATTTGTTGAAAGCCTTATTCCTCTTAATGATTTTTTACACATTTTAACCAATGTAAAATCTTGGTTTACAAGCAAAGTATTTACTGATTAATAAATGACATTTAAACTAACATATAAATAGATCTCACTACTGTAAAGAGGCACTCTCAATTTAATTGTAGCCCAAAGTGCATACGTTATAAATAGACTTAATAAAAGTTAAGGTGTATACAAATATTTTGACCATTTTAAAAAAGAATTCTGATGGGGCGGGTGGGAGGATTAAACCATCCCTGCAGTGGTAGGGTAGTTGACATCCATATGTTACAGTATTAAGAACTTTATGCTCAAAACATTTAATTGTTAAAACTGACCAAATTTAATTTTTTTCAAGGTGAGAAAAATGCAAACAGTGAACAATATAAATAAGAAGTATTTTTTAATTCTCAAATGTTAGTATCTAAAGTGTTAGTAAAATAATGAAGTTTGATTGCAACTGAGACACTGCAAACTTGAAGTATGGTCAGTATGTATCTTTTTTTAAAATTACTTTCAGGTACTAAACCTGCTCCTGAACTTTCCCTGCTGATTGGTGTAGTTCTTGAAGTCAGATCTTCCTGTTTGCTTGCTTGCTTTTTTGTTTGTTTGGTTGTTGTTTTTTAAATGTGGTCTCATTACTATGTGAAAAATCTGAAAAAAAACCGGGGAGAATATGACTCAGCTGTGTTGGCGAAATGGTGAAAATATACACAAGGTGTTGGCAAATGCATTTTTGTCTTCTACTCTTCAAATTTCTAATAATTTAAAAAAAAATCAGAAGTGATATTTTTTAAGTTGGTGGTGCCCCTTTAACGTATTTAAAAGAGCAGGGGAGTAGAAGTCGGAATATCTGGGTACCATTCGCAGCACTGCACTATCTTGTTCTGGTTTGAGCAAGTGAATCATAAACATCTCTGTGGGTCAGTTTCCTCATTTGTAAAAATTGTGTAATGCGAACCTACCTTTAAGGGGTTGTTGCGAGGCTCAGATAGTATTCAGAAAGTGCTTTGAGGTCCTCACCTCAAAGCTATAATATCTTACATGTATAAATAGGCTTCATTTCTCTTATGTTGCTTCTGACTGATATGCATGTGATCCAGAGATAAAACAAAGAATCTGGAGCAAGGGGGAGCAGCAGGCTAAATGATATTTATACAATGTCAGATGTAAATATGACTATACTTTAAAAATAAAAAGGGGTGGGGGGAAGGTCCTACTGTTTAAATTACTGGCATGCCTGGCCTGGAGCTTGAAGTTCTTTGTTTAACCTCAGAACAGGTATGGGCAGGAGCAGTGCACACTTCCCCCATTCTGCCCTTTCCCTCAACTTTGACGTGGAGAGAACCCCTGGAGCAGGGAGAGGGATCCCTTGCTTTCTAGCCCTATTTTCTTCGTGGCCTTTTCAATGCAGCTTGCCAATGGGGGGTGGGTAGGGGATGAGTGGACAGTATCAATGGCAAGGAGGCCACAGAACCATCGTTGAATGTGAATGGGTAAGTTACTATAAACCAGGGGCGGGGGAGCCTGGAGGAGCGAAAGGGGGTGTCCGGCAAGGGGGGAGGCCTGGTCGGAGCATGGGGGGAGGCTGTGCTCAAGCTCCTCCTTGTCTGCAATGCTCCTGTCTTCTCGCTAGGGGCCGCTGCGTTCAGGTGGTTCCTCCTTGCGCAGGCCGCGCCCCCGTCGTTGTCCCTGCCGGCCTGAAGCCGGTAGCGGGCAGTCTTGCAAGATGGCGGCGCCCAGGCGGCTCCTGCTGGCGCTGGTGAGTGGCGCTTCCGGGCCGCGGCGCTACCGCCGGGCGGGGCTGGTGGAAGCGGGCGGCGCCACGCGGAGCCTGTGCGCGGGCGGCCTCCTGAGAGAGGCCGAGCCCGGAGCGGAACAGGAGCCGGCAGCGGACGGAGCCGGCGCAATGGTGAAGGGTGAGCTGAAGACTCTTCCCTCCGCATGGGCCGGCGGATCTTCCCCTTGGGGGGGGGGGGGCGACAAAGGCAGCGGCCCCGCTTCCGCCATGGGGGCGGCAGATTCTGCCCCCCGGGGAATTGGCGGAACGAGGCCCCCTCTCCCCAGCGTTGGGGGCCGTGTGCGAGCGCAGCACAACCCTCCTCCCTGAGCTCGCCGGCCGGCTTCTTTCTGACTTGAGGGCGGGTAGGCCCAGGCGACGGGCCCCGCACTGCGCGGCACAGCCCCGGCGAGGGAGTTCAGACCTCTGCCGGGAAGGGACGGGACAGGGCGCCCTCTGCGATCTGTGGGTCTCGGGGCCCGCTGGCTGGCTGGCAAACAAGCGCAGGGGGGGAGCTGGTGTTTGGTGTGATCATTGCAGAGAGACTCGTGGGGCCTGGAGTGACCCTGCAGGGCAGGGATTCCTGACTGGAATCTGGAGCAAGGGAGATAAGCGGGTGAGTGGGCCCCCCTGCCCTGTCCTGTCCCTCTCCTACTGCTGCTTCGGCAGGTGAAGTGGCGGAGGGCGGTGCTTTCTAGGGCCCCATCTCTTCTCCCAGTGAGGCCACCAACACGGGTGTGAAACTGCAGGTGCTGATCAACAACGACTCCTGGGCCTGGCTGCTTGGATAACTGTGGAGCACTGCATGTTGGGATGGTGGTGGTGGTGGTGGTTTCTGAAGCCTGTCTTTAATAAAGATGAGGATGGTTCTGGGCTTCCTGAATGTGAATCTCTCAGTGTTATGAACATTCATTCTGTTCTCTGCCTCTGATTTACAAATAGGGTGGATTGGATGCTCGGGAGAGTGGTGAAAGGCTCCATATCCTTTTACCTCAAGGTCACTTGTTTGAATCTGGTCCAGACTGGCCATGACTGAAAGCCTTTGCATCTCCCAGCCTTCTGGTTTAGCCTATGTGAAATGAAAATATCCTAATAAATGGTCCTCTCTTTGGCATCTGCTGAGGGGTTATCAACTGAACAGGCTGTGGAGAGGAAACATCCTCTCCTATCTGTATAGAGAGCTAGGACAGTGTGTAGGTAGATTTCCCTGCCACTGCCCATACTGTCCCTGTTTTGTGGGCAGAAGACTTCAGTCTGTAGAGCTGGCAGGCTGGCACCTTTGACCAGCTAATGTCTCTGTCCAAACCAAATGAAATGTAAAAAGTAAGCTGGATGTTAAAAATTCCTGTTTACCATACATTCCTATGTGTAACAACTTCCATAAATTACATATGGGAAACTGTTTGTTAGAGCCTGCTGGGGATTCCTCTCTGCATATCATCCTTCAGTGTGTAGCAGACACTCACTTGAGTTACAGTTTGTTTCCCTCTTAATGTCCTTATCCCATTCAGGGCTGACTTAATTGTGCACTTAAAACCTCACACATTTTTAAAAAGCTTTTACACCTTTAAATTATCTAGTTAAAACCTCACATACCCTTTTTAAAAAGGTTGTGTGTCTTTCAAGGATGTTTGCAAATATAGTAATAAGCCATGACAGGCTTACTACAGGCATGATATTAAGCCACTAGTGCACAGATGCTTTGTGAGGGATAATGCCAAAGGCTGAGAGCCTTCATTTACCCAAGAAGTGTCCTGGAAGGTTTATTGCTGTTTTATGATGGTTTACGTGTACATTCTGGTTTTTTTTAAATATAGTGTGTTTTGGTTGGGCTTATGTCTGTGAGCTTCCACTATGGAAATTAGTTCCTACTAAAAGGATAAGAAAAAATAGTAGGGAAAAAGTTATATAAATACCTCTATCTCAAATATTTTCATTTTTTTGAGCCTTCTTT
The DNA here is from genome assembly GCA_003942145.1 of Platysternon megacephalum. NCBI lineage: Eukaryota > Metazoa > Chordata > Testudines > Platysternidae > Platysternon > Platysternon megacephalum. Next base: position 3,631,232 of record QXTE01000112.1, read on the forward strand.
GTCTCTAATTGGTCACTTACTTCCCTTTCCCCTCAAAAGCCCCACTATCCTTTTGGTAGCTTTCAACTCTTGCATATAAATTGGCCTGTTGAACAGCTACCAATTTAACCTGTTTTCCAGTGAAAATGTTAGAACTGAAACAATCCCACCCCCACCCCGCACTCCAAACTGCTTCTGAAAGGGCAGTTTGACACATTGGGAGAGGAGACATTTTAAACTCATTTTTTCTCCTTTAGCACCCCATTTCCCTCCAGACAACTACCGCCTTCTTCATCCATCCCCAGATGCCCTGTCTTTGTGCTTCCCTTAATTTTCCCCAATGCCCATTTAACATAATAGGTATTGCAGTCTTTTTGTGTTTCAGTGAGATCTTGGCTGTACACTGTTGGAAGCTGGCCTACTTTGTGACATCAAAAAGCCCAACCAGCCAACCAGAATGCTGCTTGAGTGTTACAGGCAGACTTTGACAGTGAGAACAGTGATTCAGATAAAGCTGGGGCAGATTGCTGGAGTCTCTTCTTCCTCATTGCCTTGTATTGAGTTCTCCAGTGGTAGACTTTGAGCATGTGAGGTTGTTTCAGGATGCTCACTGAAAGAATAAAAGGTTTGCCTCATTCAACATGTAAGGTATCTTTAAGGGCTCCCTGAAAGCCTTAGCTCCATCTCTGTGACTATTACTTGAGCCCATAGGGAGCATGAAAGTCACTTTGAGGTATTTCTTATGGAGGTAGGTCCCAAGCCTTCCACTGTCAGGTTGGTGTCTTCAGGCTCAATTTATCCAGGTACCTTGGCACTGACATCTGGTGAAACCACTACAGATATTGAAAATGCATCTCTGATCTGAGGGGTTTTCTGGGTCTGTTACTGAAATCCATATGAATTTTGTTTTGCACCAATAAGGAATCTTTTCCTTCCTCTCTGCAGCTACGCAGATTTGCCTCACTAGTTGTCGTTTGTGGTTCTCCAATTTGAGATGGTCTACTGTAGTTCTGAGGGTTATTGCTGTCATACTTAGATCGTAAGCACTTTAGTGCAGGGACTGCATGGTCTTTTATTTGTATTGTGCCTACCCTACTGGGTGATGCTGTATTATAAATATTTGTAATGGAGTCCAACCTGAGAACTCGGGTGTGTAGTCCTGTAGCAAGAAAGGTCCTACTGTAATTATCTACATGAGTGGGTGTTGGAGGGCCACAAGCTTTTCATCCTTGCACATGTTTGATGCTTTGGGGGCATTCTCCATTAATTTTTATGGACCTTGGTCTTCCTGCGTATCTGTTGCTCATTTCCAGCCTCTTTCTGAGGAAGAGGATATGGAGGAAGGTATGAACAGTCAAGATCAACCTAACAGTCTTTTGTTATTCCCCACATAAGAATGTAGGCCATTCAGTCTCTCCACTTAACAATTTTTGGCATTTCCTGGATTTGCTGGGGCTGATAGCGTCTTTGGTGCTATGGATGGGATTTTCAAAAGCACTTGATGTTGGCCTTACTCTGCTCCCATTGAAGTCAGTGGTAAAATTCCCACTGTCTTCTAGAGTTAGGCCAGTGCTGAGTGCTTTTTACAACCCACCTTGACTTGTCTACTGTCCAAGAAGGGAAGACTTTCTCTCTCTCTACAGATGTGGCCTGCTAGGGACTAAAGACTAAAACCAGCGTCCATTTCATCCATCTTGGGGATATCAGGTACCAACTCTCTCAACCGGGTTTTGACTACCTTTTAGCCTATCTGCAATCAGGGCTTCTAGTCTTGACAGTCACAGAGACTGTAGTGGTAGGTGACATCCGCTACATGGTCCCATTGCAGCAGTTAGCCAGCTGCAATCACAGAAAAGCTTCCTAACTGCTACAGAACTGCTTTAAAATCACTGATGGGTACATGACTGGAAATGTGGTGCGCATGGCTTGAAATACTTGATGAGGATGTCAAAATGCACAGTGATGTTGCTGAACGCTTTCCTGGAGACACAGAGAAAGATTGGTTGACCTGGAAATGTTTAAATCACCCCTGAACAAGAGTTGGCAAGTCAAAAGTCAGTATGCAGAAGTGGGGCTGTTCCAACAACCCAGACACATGACTGCATCAAAACACAAATCGTGGGACATCTGCTGGCTCCTGGAGGAACCATGCACCATGGAAGATCTCACCAAGGCTACAGACTGGGCCCAACACTGGAAAAGTCTATGATTGTGGTGGAAGGAGAAGATAAGAAGTCTCAGAGAGAGAAGTCATTCTGCTTTTGGATGAAGGTGCCAAGAAATTCAGTCTGCCAGGGAGGAAACCACACTCGCTGCAACTTTGGGAATTCAGGTTTGCATCTTCAAATACTTCTGGTGATGTATGTCTTCTCCACATGGGATTAGGCCATTTCAGTTCTGGAGTTGAGGATGTAAGATGATTATTGGGGTGACTCCTTGGGCGCTGCACATTCTGTGACAATGTCAGTAGCTTTGAGGCATACATTGTTGCTCAGCTGGCAGTTCAGATCTTGATCTACAAGCCGAAATGGAGGATTTTGCCATTTGGAGGAACCATTCTCCTTTGCTCCCAGATGGATTAAACACTGAAGTTGACTACAGATCCATCTCAAAATCCTTGGTGTCATTATATAAACACGTCTGTTCTTCGTAGATACCTGTGACAAGGTCCTCCTCATCCTTTGTCTGCTCCTTATCACAGATTTCCTCAGAAGCAGTCCTGTTTCTCAAAGCAGAGGCAATCAGAGACCAAAAATACATGCTCTTGTTGATGGCAGTCCATGTAACTCATCATCATCATCTACAAAGTGGGTTTAGTGGGGGTGACTGTGAATTGTTTCTCTCCTTTTCCCCCTAAGAACGGGATTACTGTAGACAGACTATTAGTGTTAGAGGATTGTTAGAAAAGGTTACCCCATGCCACCTACCAACCCTCCCCTCTCTTCATGGACCCCTGTCATGGCACTGTATTGAGTGAAGTAGCCTTCTTCCTGCTCGAAGTGAGAGAGGAGGTTCTTTTAGAAATATCAGGGAGAGGGATTTATTCACATTAGTTTTTCCTAAGAAAAGGCACCATTGCAAATTGTAGCTAACAAAATTGAACAAGTACATCAGACAGTGATGTTAGCTTTCATTAGCCCTTCCCTAATTATACAAGATCGGTTTGAGGCATCCTTTTAGGTTGAGACCATTTTCTCTCTTTCCCCCCCAAAATAAGAGATTAACAGTACAGAGTACTCTGTATGTAGTTCTCTATGGTTCCAGGGGGCTTGACCAGGTAAGTGCCTGGCAGAAGTGGTAGCCCATGTAAAACATAGAGGAATCCAAGTCTCTCCTTGCCTGGATTCTGAAAGCACAGCTCTAGAAGAACCCGGTTGACTCTACAGACAGGGAGGGCACATTTCCTGTCTCTGGGCTGCAGGATAAGCCTAGAAAATTAGAAGGAGTCACAGGGATTGTTCTGGACTCTAGATCAGCATCTTTCTATTTGCCAGAGGACAGAATCCAGGATATGGGAGGTCGGTGGTCTCCAAAAGCCTTTCCATGTAATATAGTTTTTGTGGCTTCTTATACCTGTATGATACTATTTGCCAGGCTTTACACGAAAGCCCTGCAGAGTATATCTGCCACAGTACAACATACACAGTCTGTCAGTGACCTCCCAGAAGATCCAGGAGACAGTCTCTTCTGTGGTGAACAATGTTCAGATGTGTCTGCAAATGATACTGTCTGGTCACTTCAGAGGTAACTCCTTCAATAAATATTTCTGCCTGAAGAGAAAATGCCTTTATCTATACTCCAGAGGTAGCAGCAAATCAATTTCTTGACAGATGCTGTCCTCTTGGCTTGGAATCAGGAGTTCCCATGTGTCTTCCCTCAATATCTCTGCTACCAAGAGCTCTCAGCGAAACTAAACAGCACAGAGTGTGAGTGAGATTAATAGCTCTGACTAGAACAGATCATTTCTTGTTCACATATCTCCTAGGCTTTGGGTTGGTAGCTGAACAGCTGATTCTTTCTCTCATTATCTGAAATCCCTGACTTTTAGCAACCAGGATTGTAATGTATTGATGAAATCTGACTGACCAGGGGAAATTCAGCAAATCTTTCTGGAGAGTTGTAAACCTTCCATGAAAGAGGCCTATGGCTTAAAGGTGACTTGCAAAGGTTCATTAAGGGGCCTCTACAATAACTGGGGAATGTTTCTGTTACTGAAATCTGCTAAACGGCTAAGTGTGTGCTGCATGACATATGACACATTACTCATCTTAGCAGCTGGGACATATGCTCAGCTTGGGTAAGCAGCTCTGCAAACTTTAACCAGTTCTCCTCAGACCCACCTCCTTAGTTGCTGTTAGTGCAAGTTAATCTTGCAAAAGTGGAGGTCTGTGCTGACAAACTCCAAGGAGAGGTCCCATACCAGTAACTGGTTCTCTGAGCAGATTCAGTTTAGATCCCCACTTCCCTTTCCCTCTTCTTTGAGTCCTGCTGCTAAACTTAAATTAAGTGGACAGCAGCTGTGGTGGAGTTAGGGAGCCACAGCTCCTTAAATAACCTCCCACCATGTATCTAGATCCCACAGTGCTTTTCTTCAAGGCACTACTTTCTAGAGGCCATTGACTTGGCAGTGAGTGGGTATGTGCATCCCAAGTATTTGGGTTTGTGCTAACAATCTGTTCAAAATGCAGTTATTGCTCAATAACCTTTTTGCCATTTTACAATTGGTGTTCGGTTGGAGTTTTTTTGAGTTGGGGGGCTTGGGGGGTTGCATTTGTCTCAAGTCAATTAAAACAATTAGCTTCACTTATTTCGTTTCATTTTCTAGCTTCAGGGGCTAGCGCAGTGCCGCACTGTTTAGGTTCTGAACACGTCAAGGGAATGTTTGCATCCAAAGAAATGGATTTCAATTAGATTTTTTTTTTTTTAATCATGGAAATGTTTTAATTCATCTCAAAGCTTATAGAACTTGTTTGTACAACATAAAGTATTTCTAGATTGGCCTTCATGGTGTGTCCTTGAGTCATGAAACCAAAAGTTCTAACCATGAGGCAATCTGAATAGAATATTTTCAGGTTTTTTGAAAGTGGAATAAGTAAACATAGCTGTCTGACTTCTCCTGAAATCCAGACCAGAATAGCTGTTGGTGTGTTGGTAATGGAGTGTTCTCCAGTGCTCAGAGCCCAGGGGACTTCAGGGTTTCTGGATTCTGTTCCACTGACACATTGCAAAACCATGGGCAAAGCACTTTCTGCCTCCAGTTCCCCATCTGTAAAACAGGGATAATATTAGACCTTACAGCACTTCAGCGAGATAAGAGTTTATAACATGCTTTAGCTCCTTTAAACAGGACTATACAAGTATTAAAATGGCATTCACTTTTTCCATTGTTCTTTCAGATTCCAGAGACTTGTTGAAAGAATTTCCACAGCCGAAAAACTTGCTCAACAGTGTGATTGGAAGAGCCCTGGGGATCTCTCATGCAAGAGACAAACTGGTGTATATCCACACTAACGGGCCAAGAAAAAAGGTAATTCCATTATTAACCTCTGGCTGTGGGAGGAGTGCTTGTATGTGTAGGTGGCAAAGGGCCAGGAATACTCAGAGTTGTAATTGATTTTTAATATACACGTCTGAAGCACTATTGCAATTCTGAATGGTTTATTGCACAGTAGTATGTGTTTCAAATATACTCCCCCTTCCGTCTGGTTCTTCATCTCAGCACATTTAATATGCATGTAAAAACCCAGTCTCCATCTCTAACCCACCCTGTTTGTGGAAGGATGATTATTTGACATAACTAGTTTGCTGTAGTTGGCTTCTTTCAGCAGGGGGGCAGCGTGCTAGGAGTCAGACCTGAGTTCTAATCTTAGTTTTGCCACTGACCTACTATGTGATTGCGGGCAAGCCACTTCACTTCTCCGGGCTTCAGCTGTCACATCTGTAAAAAGAGGCTAAATTAAAAGCCCTTTGAGATCCTCTACTGAAAAGTACTAGCTGAAAATAAGTGCTGCTTAGTGATACTTCTTAAACCTTTCTCTTGCCTGGCATTCAGAGAGGTCACCCAAGCACTAGGAGGAGAGGGCTTGGATTCTGCACTGTCTCTCACTTCACTGCTCTTCTTTTCTTTTCAGAAAGTCACTCTGCACATAAAATGGCCTAAGAATGTGGAAGTGGAAGGCTATGGGACCAAAAAGATCGATGCTGAGAGGCAGGCTGCAGCTGCTGCATGCCAGCTCTTCAAGGTGTGCTGCTGTTCCTCCCCTCCATCCCCCCCCCAAACATCCCTGCCAAGAGTCAGGAAGAGGCCTCTGAACTTGCCGGCCTACCTTAATGGCTGTTTGACCTCTGGCTTATTTAAAGCTCTTTCCTCCTCTGTTTTCTCAGTTGTTTTGTCTTCTAGTCAGGAATGGAGGCAGCCCCACTGTTGGCTGGCAGTGGCTGGATGTGACTGAGCTTGCACGCCCACTTGCTCCCATGGCCAAGCAAGTGGGCTGTCTGAACTCATTAACAGCCTTGAGTTACTTCTCCATTATGTCCTTTGTTGTCCTCAATCTCCAACCAGAGCTCATCACTCTTGGGAGAGATGGGTGCACCTAATGCTGTCCCTGTGTGTTCTTCACTGAGAAGCTCTCCCCTGCCTCGCTGTTGGACAATATAAAGTTCTATTGGGAGCTGTTTGGGAGGGAGCACGGTCTAGTGGCTACAGAACCACCCTGGAAGGCTTTTTTTTTTTTAATTTTGCTGTGACCTCGAGCAAGTTGTATCACCTCTCTGTTCCTTTGTTTCCCCGTCTGTAAAACGGGGACAATACTGACCTATGTGCTGTTAATCAACCTAAATACAGGGGTCGCTGCAGCTCCCCCCCAAGAATTGAAATCTAATTGCATCCAAAAATTAAAAGAGCAATGTGGTTGCAAAGCCAGGCACTCAAAGGTTAGGAAATGACAGAATTAAGGTTGCCTATGCAACCCTTAATTTGGCCCCTTTATGCATATGCATTATGATGCAGTCTTTAATTACATGATCACAGATTCTTTTTCCACAGGATCCCTGCCTCATTCAGTGCACAGGATGGATGATGCTCATTGAATGAGTAGCTATGCAATATTTTGTTTTATCATTATTGTTCAGTGTGAAGCTATGAAAAGCTAAAGCTTCTCAATGAAATGGTTGTAAGAATATTTTTTATCATGGGGGGGGATATATTTTACCTCAACTGTGTTCTCAGAAGCAGCTGAACCATTTTTGCTGAAATTTTTCAAAACAGTTCAGCCCAATGCATGCATTTGGCACAGAAAATTTCAACCTGAATGGTTAGTTTAGCAGAGCTTTACGCAACTGAAAACAAGGGTTTTATAATAGGAAACATTGGGCAACTTTATCTAAAGGTGGTGATTCCGGTGCTATCCATAATAAATAAATAGTTTGCCATCCAAGTAAACAGACGGTACTATCTGCTTAGGGCCGGGGACTGTCTTTGTTATATGTGTATGTAGTATGTGGGGCCCCAAATCAGGGATTTGGATCTCAAGGCTCTACCACAGTACAAAATAATACTGTCCTGTCTAATTAGGGGTGTTGTAAGGCTAAATGAATGAATGTTGCCAAAGATCTTTGAAAAGCCACAGTAAAGAAAAGCAAGGTGTGTGTTGTCATGGGTGTCCCTGCACCTGTGTGTGGGTATGTAGGCAATTAGTAATCTTGCAAGTAATCTTGCACATCTAGTACATCTTGCAATTAGTAATTACCCAAACAGCAGTTGGGAGCTCTTTGTAGTTCCAGGCACAGACAAGTTTTGAAGTCTTGTACATTACAAAACTCAGAAACACCAGCATCTGTCACTCAAAGGTAAACGTCTTACTTTCATGAAAGAGGAGGACGTGAAAAATTAACATCTTTGCTAACAAGAGCCCCAGTGGTGCATTTGGTGGGATGTCCCAAATATTTTTGTTCTTTGACGTAAATGTGAAGTTTTTACTTTGGGAATCAATATTGTCTGTTCTGGGAGAGAAAAGAGGAGTCTAGAAAAGTTAGTGTAGTCTGTGTTGTGTTGCGGGTGGGATTCAGTGTGTTAAAACACCAAACAGATAGTGTCTGTTGTATAACAAACCAGCATGCACTGGCAGCCTTTGTAAGCAACGGCATGATACCAAACCACTGTATGTGATCAAAAGAGAAGTTGGCAAGAAACAGATTTCCCTTTTAAGGAGTGACTATAAATAGGTACAGGAGGAATATTCTTTTTTAAGTTATGCAAGTCCCTTTTCAGCTTCCTTTCACTCTCCTGGACACAAGGGATTCACCTCTGCATGTCTCCCTTTGGACCAAGCATGGTCCCACTCTGCTTTAGAAGTTGCCCAGTCCTGTTAGCTCCCTACAGCTGTCTAACAGTGTGTGACTCTTTCATTCAGGGCTGGGGGTTGTTAGGGCCCAGGAACGAGCTGTTCGATGCTGCAAAGTACCGAATCCTTGCTGACCAGCTTGGCTGCCCGGAGGACAGGTGGTGCCCCGAAAGCAGATGGCGTTCCAAGTCTGGACCATCTCTGGCTGACTTGTCGACTTGTTGGAGACGGGTGGAACCAGATGACTCCATCCAGTCCATGGAGCAAGGCAGGATGCCTAAAGCGATGAGAAGAGAGGAGCTGGAGGAAGGGGAGCTGGAGGAAGGGGAATTGGAGGAAGGGGAGCTGGAAGAAGACACGATTGATGTTACTGATTACCTGTCTATGGCACAGAACGAAGCTCGGACCCCAGCTAGAGACATGAGGTAAAACCGTGTTTTGACAAGCTCACTAAAGCAGGGGAGTAGTGAGAAAATGGTCCGTGCACTGGCTGATGTATCCCCATAGACCTCAAAGTTGACCTCTCGCTGCCCACAACATAGTGAGCACACAGAGGACTTCAGCAGAGTCTGAACATAAAGCTCCTGTGCCAGGCTCCACGAGGATGCCGCGCAATGCTGTGCCATTCCCTGGTGGGTCTGCCTGCTTTCATACCTAGGTCAGCACTAGAGGGCGTGGGGTTCTTTTCTGGACTCCTGCTCTTCTGACAGACAATGGCCCCAGCTTACTCACTGTCAGCCTCATAGATCTGGTGGGGAGCAGTTCTCCTGGCCCGCAGAGTTTGTCATCTCCAAAAGCCACACTTAAATTTGGCAGTCTTTCTAAACCTACTTTAGGTGGCCCTTGTACATGGTAATGAGATTATTCCCAGCCTTACCCCCACGGTACCTTGTTTTGTGCTTTTTTCATTGTAAGCGCTTCCGATTGCCAGTGTGCTCCAGGAGAAGGACAAGCCAGGACCTGTATCTCCATTTTTTTTTTAAAGGGAAACAATTTGGGACAAGAGGGGAAATACTTCGAAATTGACTTTGTCTCCTAAAGGAGTAGTAAAAGCCATTCCTGTATTCCAGTTTGCATTGCAGCTGTAAATATTTGGGATGACAGTTACTTTCAGTAGAAGCTAGAATTCTGACTTGAAGGTTCCACTGGCTGAAGGGATTGTCTTCATTCCGAGTTCTGTAACGCAATGTAATGGTACTCGCTACCCAGTTGGCTGCAAACCCTCCATTGCTAATTAACTCCGTAATCTCCTGTACTCACATTGTATTATTTAATTACCCGATTTTAGACCATGGCAAAGGAGCTGGAAGGGGAAGGGTCTGAGCACAAATAGAATTAGGGAGAAGAGAGATTTGTTTTGTTTTTTTACCTACCTGAACTGTTTTACTTTTTGTTTTGCAGGGGAGGAGCCTCTGTTGAAATGACGGATGACAACAATGCCATCAGGGCTCTGACCCAGTTCCCTCTACCCAAAAACCTTCTGGCCCAGGTGATTCAGATTGCAACCTCTTCCTCCACAGTCAAGGTGAGTTGCTGTTCGAATGGCCTCTCCCATCTCCTCTTGTTGGGAATCTGCCTTTCAGCGGCTGGGAAGGATGGGCTGCAGCGATTGAAAGGGTGTAGATTTCAGAGAAGGAGAAGAATTCTTTGGGGTTCTCCAAGGGCTGGCTAGATAGTGATGGGCTGAAATTAGGCTGAAGAACAGGAAAACCTTATTGACAGTGAGACTTGGGGAAGAGTCTCTCAGGAGAAGCAGTGGGAGCGTTGTTACTCAAACGAGAAGCTGCTGTTATATGTGGGTTTGTGTTTTTGCTGGGGTGAATTGTGCTGCAAGCCCCCTTGATTTGTGCAGCCAGCCAGAGCCATATCCTTTATTCTGAGAATTTTGTAATGTTCATTGGTGGTCAAATTTGTCCAGAACTCCACTCCTGCCTACATCTCTGCCTTCCTTCTCCTTCCTCTGAGCGCTTCACCCACCTCCTTTTCAGACTTTGTTGTGCCCTGCACACGCTGAAAAAAAGTTTGACAAGCTTTGCCCCTTGTATCTTTCACCTTCTAACTCCCTCCTTCCATGAAGTGCTCCACACAGCAGCCTGTTCGTTATGTCTTATCTTTGTACCGACCAAGCCTTTAGTACGTGAGCTCTCAGGGGAAGGGGTTTAGCACAGGTCACCTCTGACTACATGGATGCTGCTATATAAACGACTGGCTTAGTGTATGGGGGAAAGCAGTGCATGTGAAATACCTTGATTTTAGTAAGGTTTTTCACACAGTCTCACATGACATTCTCATAAGCAATCTAAGGAAATGTGGTCTATATGAAATTACTGTAAGGTGGGTGAATCATAGAATCTCAGGGTTGGAAGGGACCTCAGGAGGTATCTAGTCCAACCCCCTGCTCAAAGCAGGACCAATCCCAACTAACTGATTGAATGACTGTACTCAGTGGTTTGCTATCAAACTCAGGACATATCTGCTGGGGACTCACATGGTTCTGTCTTGGGTCCAGTACCACTCAATATTTTAATTAATGACTTGGATAATGGTGTAGAGAATGTGCTTATAAAATTTGCAGATGACATGAAGCTGGGAGGGGATTGCAAGCACTTTGGAAGACAGGATTAGAATTCAAAATGACTTGGACAAATTGTAGAATGGGTCTGAGATCAATAAGATGAAGTTCAATAAAGACAAGTGCAAAGTATGTGTCCAGTATAGTGGTAGCTGAGTTGGTCCCAGGATATTCGGAAGCTCGTCTCTCTCGCCAACAGAAGTTGGTCCAGTGAAAGATATTACCTCCCCCACCTGGTCTCTCTAAGTGCAAAGTACTTCATTTAGGAAGGAAAAATCAGAGGCACAAACAGATGCAAAAAAACACAAATTGGGGAATAACTGGCTTGGTGAAAGTACTGCTGAAAAGGATCTGTGGGTTATAGTGCATCACAAACTGAATATGAGCCATCAATGTGATGTAGTTGTGAAAAAGGCTAATATAATTCTGGGGTGTATTAAAGGTGTGTCGTATGTAAGACATGGGAAGTAATTTGCCCACTCTACTCGGTACTGGCGAGGCCTCAGCTGGAGTACTGTGTCCAGTTCTGGGTGCCACACTTCAGGAAAGACATGGACAAATTGGAGAGAGTCCAGTTGAGAGCAACAAAAATGATGAGGCGTAGAAAACCTGACCCACGAGGAAAGGTTAAAAAACTGGGCATGTTTAGTCTTGAGAAAAGATGACTGAGGGGGAGGACCGGATAAGTTTTCAAACATGTTAAGCGTTGATATAAAGAGGATGGTGATCAACTGTTCTCCATGTCCACTGAAGGTAGGACAAGAAGTAATGGGCTTAATCTGCAGCAAGGAAGGTTTAGATTAGATATTAGGAAAAATTTCTCACTACTTTTCTATGATTCTATTCCAGAAGGTACTGAGTTAAAATCTTACATGTAAGAATGCCCTGCTGTTTAGGTAATCTACCCTAGTACATTTTTCAGAGGCTCCCTCTGAATAAACCAGCCTTTCCGTTGCCTTCCTCTTCCCTCAACAGCTGCCTGTCTTTCTTTCAGGAATTCATGCAGTTCCGTACCGTGGGCACCAAGACGAAGATCTGCAAGCTCACTCTGCGCTGGCCCTGCCCGATGACCTTTGCTGCCAAGGGCCGCCGCAAGGTTGAGGCCGAGAACAAAGCAGCAGCACTGGCCTGCCAGAAGTTGAAGGTACGTGGCATGTGTCTGGTAGCAAATCTTGATGTGGCTCCTACCACAGCATCCCTTCCATGCAGGCGCTAGCCAGCCTGCTGTGAACGGACACGGTTCATACCAGAACTGTCCTATTCAGGGGCCAGGCTGAGCCTCCGAGACCTAAGGCTGCTGTTTCTGTGACTCAGTCTGGGTTCCCTGCTGCCACCTAGCGTTGACTCCGTGGGTAAGCCTTGGGTCAGAGAATTGTCCTTGTCTCTAGGCTGATGCCTTAGGACTCTGTGCAGGGGCACAGCAATGGAGTTGGGAAACAGATCGTGAACCTCCATGGCGCTGATGGGGGTTTTGGCCCATCAGCAAAGTGATGTGTAAGGATCAACCTGCGAGTGGTGGGTCTGTCTTTTCAGCCACCTCGCTGCCTCCAGACAGAGTAGGCTGGCTCCCTGCTCCTTCAGGCGGGTCAGTCTGACCACTCTGTTCTCTTCACGGGGAATTACCTGGCTCCAAAATCAATGGGGAGAGGGCAGGCAGGAAAGACTATTCCTGGTCGGCTACCTACTCAAATTTGTGGAAATGCCAGTAAGAGGATTTAATAGCTCTTGTAAGTGGGTCCTACTGGAAATTACTGCCTATGCCATTCCTCTGATTTGAATCTTCCTTGGCGAATTTCCCCATTGGCATTGGTGGCAGGGACAGCGCTGGGCTCCAGTGTGTGTATTTCACAGCAGGGAAGATCCTGCAGGGTTCCCCCGGGTCTTAGCCTCCTGCCCTGGTGAAGGCAGGAATTGTTGGCGTTGGGACCTTCCTGGGTAGGGAGACTTGCCCTTCCCTGCACACCACCTTCCTTTGGGGAAGGGGCTCTCAGTGGCTGGGCAGGGAGAAGCTTAGCTAGATGAAGAGAATGACTCTTGCAGTCAAAGCTGGTCTGGCTCTGAAAATGCTGACTTAATTCTCATCTGTGCTGTGTTCCCTTCCCACTCCCTAGACACTGTTTCATGTTTACTGTCCCCGTTTGTCTCCCTCCTTTCCAGAGCCTTGGCTTAGTGGACAAGAACAACAACCCACTGAGCCATGCCATGTACAACATGACGTCCCTCAGGGAGCTGGGCGAGAATCAGAGGAGACCCTGCCACATCAAAGTCCCTGAGGCCACCCTGCGTAAGATCGAGAACTACCTGAACCACGTAAGACTTATTCACGTGTCGTAGGGACACCTCTGGGCAAAGGGGGCAGCTAGGTTCCCTGTCCCTGAACCAGCTGAGCCACAGGTATCATACGATAGCGTATGAACTCAGTGAGCTGGCTTTTGTCAGCTGTGCACTGGGAGGGCTGCTTTGGTGTGGGACTGGCTTGTTCACAAATCACTCCGGGTAGTGACCGCTGTCTTAGCACAAGCAGCAAAGAATCCTGTGGCACCTTATAGACTAACAGACGTTTTGCAGCATGAGCTTTCGTGGGTGAATACCCACTTCTTCGGACTACTTGCATCCGAAGAAGTGGGTATTCACCCACGAAAGCTCATGCTGCAAAACGTCTGTTAGTCTATAAGGTGCCACAGGATTCTTTGCTGCTTTTACAGATCCAGACTAACACGGCTACCCCTCTGTCTTAGCACAGGCGGGCTTAACAAACTATACAGTGATCTCTGCTTCATTGACTTGGCTTACGATGAGCAGCTGCGAGTATTTGTAGATGGCCCATGGGGATTTTTCTCTCATGGCACTGAATGCATTAAATGTTGGGCGCAACTTTTGTAAGGGTCCTAGAGCAGTAGGTGCTGGTTACACACGGCACTTTACCAAGAAGTCTCGATTCTCAACCCAGAACCAGGCTGGGATGCTGAAATCAGTGGGAGTTGTGCCCACTGCCACTAGGACAGAGGCTGGTGTGTGCAGAGGTGGCCGGGTGGTTGTCCAGTATCCAGTGATGGTGGTACTCTGCAGTCAGTACAGCGTCAGTGTCCCAGCCTGTTTCTGGGAAGCGCTGTGCTGCTGGAAGTGCCATTGTTTGGGTAAGACTGAGTCCTGAGATCCTGACTTGTGGGCTCTAAAACACCTGTAGTCCTTTAAACCTGAATAGGCATGTTCTGGCCAAGTCCTGACCTGAGGAACCACGTTCTGCTCCCTAAAATCCCCTTGTGCTTTCCATGGGATTTGAGATTCATTTCTTGCCACAAGCTGTCGTGTTGCTGTGTGTAACTGAACAGCAGCTGGCCTGACTTCCTGAGGGGATGGGGTTATTTCACAGCACCTAAAGCACTGCTCATGTAAGGCCTGGCCCCTGCCCTGGGGCCCTTACCCCATTTCTAACATTGGATTGTATGGGGGTGGAAGGCAGGCTGAGTCACCACTCCATGATGCTGCGGTTTCTCTGTTCTGTCTTGGGCACCGCATGCGGGTCAGTTATCAGGGCTCTAAAATCTTTGTTGAAAAGATTGAGTGCTCCAAACGAGGTTTGAAATGAGGCAAGCGTAGAGGGCGAGCTGAGGGCTGGTGTGCCAAGCAAAGGGGATGGTTTGAGGTTATGTTCTGAGCTGAGTCTTTACAAAATGAGAATTCAGAAGCTGAATTGCCCAAAGGACATAGGTTGCGACTTGCTCCTGGCCATGCAGTCAGTGCCAAAGCCAGCATCCTGCCTGCTGGTCCCCAGCTCTGACCCCGCAACATGCCCTCCTGGCGTTCTGTGTTCTAAGGAGCTACTTCAAAGTTAAGCATCTGTCTGTGCCAATTTTCTCCTCCTCCCTCAGTACCCGGTGGACTCGAGGGAATCCAGGCCTCGGATTGCTGACGACATGATGAACCTGAGTAAGGAGTCTGGTGCTATTAGTGATGCCATCACAGGGAAGACGTACACACCCATGTCGGAGGGGGAGGAAGTGCGCCTTAGCCAGAACCTCCTGGCCCTTTGGAAGAGGAAGGGTACATCGTGGCTGGAAAGCCACCAGCTGCCTGTGGATCCTCACAAGGACACCATCTTGTCGGCCATTGACCAGAATCCTGTGGTGGTAATAGCAGGAGACACTGGCTGTGGGAAAACCACCCGGATCCCTCAGCTGCTGCTGGAGCGTTACATCCTGGAGGGGCGTGGTGCCCGCTGCAACGTGGTGATCACCCAGCCGAGGAGGATCAGCGCCATCTCGGTCGCCCAGCGGGTTGCGCAGGAGCTGGGTCCCAACATGAGGAAGAACGTGGGTTACCAGGTGCGGCTGGAGAGCAAACCTCCAGCCAGGGGAGGAGCCCTGCTCTTCTGCACGGTGGGCATCCTCCTGCGAAAGCTGCAGGGGAACCCCAGCCTGGAGGGGGTCAGCCACGTGATTGTGGACGAGGTCCATGAGCGGGACGTCAACACCGACTTCCTGCTTATCCTGCTGAAGGGCATCCAGAAGCTCAACCCCGACCTGCGCCTGGTCCTGATGAGCGCCACAGGGGACAACCAGCGCTTCTCGCAGTACTTTGGGGACTGCCCCGTGGTCAAGGTGCCAGGTTTCATGTACCCAGTGAAGGAATATTACCTGGAAGAGATCCTGGCCAAGCTGGGCCGGCACAGACACCGGCACTACGAGGTGAAGGTGAGCGTGCTGCACACTCTCTGATTTGTTTCCCTGTCTATGGCACTAACCCCGGGGATGGCTAGCGGTGAAAAGAGATTTGGGCTGGGGCTAGTTCCTTCCTGCTGCAATTCTTCTGCACTAGCCCAGTGCTGCTGGGTTTGGGTTGCCAGCTGTTGGCAAAGTTTTAATTCCAGCCCAGACCTCCTGAGGTTCCCATTAGGTTTGGTTAGATCCCATTTATGACCTTCATCTAAAATCTGAATCAGATGTCAGACTTGGCTCTAAACTCCTTGGCAGTGGCTCCTTTGTAATGAAATGTTAACTCCCTATGGGTTTGCCTGCACTTGAGTGCTTTGAGATAGAGGAAACTGACGCCAGCCAATTCGAGTTAGCTAACATAAGTATACATGTAAGTCAGGACACTCCAGAGACGTTTGAAGCAGGGCACACCCGGTTATGGTTTACTCTGGCCTCTAGTAGTAAACACAAATGTCTGTGGAGTGTCCAGACTGCAAACCAGTTAGCTGACAGCTCCAGTTAAACAAGTGTAGAATACCTACATGCCTGAATTCTCCTTTCCCTAGTTCTGTCCTTGCACATGCTGCAGCTTGGGCCTATTTTCCTGAACTCCGTCCCCCTGGAACACGTCCCTATGTATAGATTGTTCATAATATTTGTTGGCTTCTGGGGTGTGTCCAATCACAGCAGGGTCCAGTGCCCAGCCACACACACACTCACTCACACACTCACTCACTCACTCACTCACTCACTCACTCACTCACTCACTCACTCACTCACTCACTCTTCTTTCATTCTTTCTGGTTCTGTTATCCTCTTAAAAGGCCTTCCCCACTCCTTGGGTGCGCTCTCTTTCTCACTTGCAAAGAAAAGCTGCTGCCTCGTGCTGCCCAATTGATTCACTGACGTCCCATTCTCACGTAGCACCCTCCTGCCCCCACCAAAAGCCATGTTTTATATGAGCTGATGGTGACTATATAATACGTAATGCTGATATTTACAAATCCTTGCAGACGCTCACAGATGCGAGAAGGGAGGTGGTATCCTCACTGTACAGCAGAGGTTGTGACCAGAATGAGTCTGAGCCTAAATTCAAGCTCCTGGAGTTCTTGGCTCATAGTGCTGTGATCAGACCACTAGCCCATGTCTCTTATTAAAGGTGTTTGCCATCTTAGGGGGATGCTGCGGGGTGTGTAGCACCCCTCTCCCCAGCCCATTGGGTCACTGCTGCTACCTCCGTATTTACATATCCTCCTGTGTTTCTCAGCAATCAGATGATGAATGTGTCCTCGACCTTGAGCTGATCACTGACCTTGTGCTCCAGATCGATGCCCATGGAGAGCCAGGTAGGCGCTGCTTTACTTTCTCCCTTGCCTGGGGTTTTGGAAAATGGAGGAAGAGCAGGTGGAGCCTGGACCTTTTGCCAAAGCAGACCAGACCCATAAAATAGGTCTGGCTCCTGCAAGGGGCTGGGCATCCTGTCTTTCTCTATGGGCACTGAAGGTACTTGGCAAAACCAGCCCTTGATCCTTGTATTGCGCTGGCTGAGAGCACTGTCTTCTGGGTCCTGGTGGTGAAACGGCCACAAAATTGAGGTCCGCGGTGCCTGAAAGCACCTGTGTGAATGTGCCATCAACCCCTTTGTATTGGATCTGCTCTCTGAGCCCTTTGACCCTGAGGCAGCCCAGGGTAAACCCTATTGCCGTTAGTGTGCAGCTGCCATGTGCCCAGGTCTGCTATGAGCTACAGAGAGACCCCATGTCTGGGATTCACTGAGGCTGCAAGAAGATCTGAAGAGTTTGTCAGGAAAGGATGCAGTCACTGGTATCTCGCAGAGTCATAACAAGAGTGAGCCAAGCAAGTGGATTGGTGTGTAAAGGGTGGCCATATAATAAAAAGGGGGTGACGTTCCCAAGTCTCTTGAGATCGCATCAGTAGCTATAAATCACTTGGCACGTCTGTCCCTTGGGGATAAGTAACCCGCTCTCCGAATGCACCGTGCAACTTTGCATCATGTACGGGAGAGTAGTGACCATACTTTCTTGAATCTCCTGGAGCGTGCAGCGTGGTGTCTGGACACTGGGTGGAGTGGTGGTTACTGTGGTGGCAAATACTGTTTGACTTGCATGGCATTTTTCAACATGGATTATAGGGCTTCAGAGATGTCGACACACTGTACCACTGAAATGCAGCCACCCCTAGGACAAAGTGCAGCAGCTGCATTTGTACCAGTGCCCAGGGATCTTATGTTCCCACAGAGCAGACAGGATCTCTGATTATTTTTTTAAGCTTGAGCTCCTCCCAGTAAACTGTATAGAATGGTTCATCTCCCCAGGAAGGATGAAGGCTGGTTTCAAAACTATGCTTTTAGGAAGTCTGGCTGTTTCAAAGCCAATAAGCTCCATTTCCTCTCATGACACTGAGCTGGGATCCGAGGACACCTGGTGCTGACGTCTGTCTCAATGGCAGAATACCCCATGAGCCAGCCACCATGAAGGAGTTGGTTATACTGTGTCTAAGTGCTCTGACAGGCTGTGTCATGTATTAAATCACCCACTACATTCTCCCTCTTGATTTGATTTTGTAACTCCCTGGGGTCCCCAAGCTGGAGGGGTGGCTCACATGGTGCTGTTTGTCTGTGATCTGTATGGGCATGTGTCTGACAGGTTTCAGTGGTGATCAGTCCTGATAGGTCGGTACCACAGACTTGGTAACCTGTTAGTCTCCTGTTCATGTTTCTGGGTCTAGACGGGAAAATACTGGGCTTTCCCAGGACTCCTTGGAGTATGGGAGACCTGGCACAGAGGTAAGAGTCATGGTGTCTGTCTGCAGCTTGGAAAAGAGCCCAATGCATCTCTGTGTTGCCTGTTCTGCTCTTGATCCTTTGCAGGCGGGGTCCTCTGCTTCCTTCCTGGCTGGCAGGAGATCAAAGGAGTGCAGCAGCGCCTGCTGGAAACACTCGGCTCTCAGAACAGCCGGTACCTTGTCTTACCAGGTGAGATGGCTCTCCAGTGCTTGGGGGAGAGGGAGGGATGGGTGGGGCTGAAACATGGTATTCGAGGTAACCCTTCCAGCTGTTGCTGTCTGACGCAGAATGAGTTTGGATGCGTCAGACACACTGGTAACCCTGTCACCTAACTGCATTTGGGGTGGATTGCCCAGGTCATGCTGGCCTGGCTGCTGCTGAGGCCTGTGGGGACATGAGGGGGATGAACTCACTCAGTCTGCCATCATGGAGCCCACCGAATACCATGTTCACCGTAGATATGTGCTGAGCTCCTAAACGGCGTAGCAAGGGGAATCTCCACCTAAACTCCAGGGCCCCTGAATCATCTGCTGTAAGATGGAGCCAGCACAGAGCTCTGCTGGGGCCAGGGAATTGGGGCAGAGTGAGGGCTGGGTGTGTGAGATTCCTAATTCTAGATGCAGCTTTGCACTGTGCATGTAATTTAGTTCTTATCCCAATGGATGTTTTAAAACATTTTTGCAAAATAGTGCTTCATATCTGGTGCCTTCCCACCACACACCGAATGGCCGAGCTCCATAACCAGGCTGCAGCATGCTGGGTTGTGTGAGCAGGAGCTGCTCTCCTCTGAAATATGCTCGCTTATTTCTGGGCCAATTGCTCCACTTACCTGCTGTTCTTTGGGGCCCTCAGCTTGCAAGCCCATCTGCTGTCGGGAATTTCCCCAGGTCCCTGAGCCATAAGAGGAAGTGTGTGGGATGGAGTTACAGGTCTTTGGCTGCAGCCCCTGCTGGTCAGGTGGCATTACGTCATAGCTAGCCAGACCCAATCCCCTAAGCGGGGCCAGGAGGAAGAGCTGGGTGGGAAAAGTGGTGTCCTCTTTAAAAAGTGGAAATGCAAGAACCATGCAGAACGAAATTTCTCCACCTGTGGGTGGGAGTAGGTACTACATCTCCTACAGCCCAGAGTCCTTGGGAAAGTCCAAGTGTGCTCTGTTTAATCTAGGGCAGTGGTTTTTAACCTTCTTTCATTTGCGGATCCCTAAAAAATTTCAAATGGAGGTACCGACCCCTTTGGAAATCTTAGACATAGGCTGCAGACCCCCAGGGGTCCATGACCACAGTTCGAAAGCCACTGTTCTGTAGTAACAACAACGGATCCCTTAGACATAGTCTGCAGACCGCTGATCTAGGGAACCTCTGCCTGGCAGGAAGTTCTCAGATATCCAGGTGCTGCTGATTTTTTTAGGTCACCGAGGTTGAAATGAGCCCTTCCTCTCTGCAGCACCTGGAGTATTTTGCCATCTGCTGTTTCATTTTACTGTGCTGGACCCTTCCAAAGGTTGGTTTGGGGATTATTGGAGGATGCAGTGGTGGGTCTGATGAGTAAGCCTGGGAGAACCATTGGTTGGCTGTTCGCAGTAATGCCAACGTTAGAAACAACTATCTCTGCATGTCATGGCAGTGACTAGCCCCAGCCTCTCGCAGGGGGCCGAGAGAAGGTGCCTACGTGAAGGAAGAGCATGAGCAGTCTAGAGAGAGCTCTGTAGGGCTGAGTAGACCTGGCCACCTCCCTAACTGGTGCTGGTGGGCAGGGCAGGGCTAACTCTGCACTTTCTCATGCCAGTGCACTCCAACATCCCCATGATGGACCAGCAGAACATCTTCCAGCGGCCCCCGCCCGGAGTGAGAAAGATCGTCCTGGCTACCAACATTGCTGAGACCTCCATCACCATCAATGACATCGTGCATGTGGTGGACAGCGGCACTCACAAGGAGGAGCGCTATGACCTCAAAACTAAGGTGCCGGCTCTTCCTTGTCCCGTGTGCATTCCTGGAACAAGCTGCAGCTGATGCATGATTCTTAAAGCAGCATTTGAGATGCCCCCCCGCCTGCCATTAACTCCTTGGTGCTCAGGGCTTGAATTGCTGATTCACTTTGCATGTGATAATGCCCCCCCAATCTCAGAGGCAGGTCAAAAACAGAAAGTCCTTCTCAGGCACAGGCCATTGTGATGGATTGCGCAGGGAGCGTTGGCTGTCTGAGCCAACTCCCTCCCAGTGCACAGCCCGCCCCAGTGTGCACCAGGAAACTCACCCCTGAACAAAGCCTGTTGTCCGTGTGCCACCCTCAGTACCCTCTGTAGATCTCCCTGCCTTACAACCCTCCCTATCAGACTCCCAGCAGTCACGTCCTAGTAGCCAAACCGAGCTGGCTGCTGCTCCACCAGCCGGAGCGAACGCTGTTGAATAGTGGCATGAGGCAGTGCCATGGCTCCTGATTGCCCAGACATCGAGAGAGACTGAATAGGATTTAAAGCGGGTTCTTCATCAGCATAGCGCTATGCCCAGGCCCCCGGGAGCCCCTCTCCCTGGAGCCAGCAGCATTCAGCGAGGCAGTGTGCTGGGTCTCGAATGAATTTGTGCTGTGGCTGCATGTGTGGCCACAGCACATCCATGGTGGCCTCAGTTATGACAGTTAAAATATACTATTGACAGTCTGGTCCCTCCAGAAGTCGTGGTGGCCGCGCTTGAGAATCACTGAGCTAAAGAACAGGAGGACTTGTGGCACCTTAGAGACTAACAAATTTATTTGAGCATAAGCTTTCGTGGGCTACAGCTCACTTCATCGGATGCATGTAGTGGAAAATACAGAAGGAAGATAGATAGATATACACAGAGAGAACATGAAACAATGGGTGTTACCATACACACTATAAGGAGAGTGATCAGTTAAGGTGAGCTTTTACCAGCAGGAGAGAAAAAAAACCTGTTTGTAGTGGTAATGAAAATGGCCCATTTCCGGCAATTGACGAGATATGAGGAACTGTAAGGGGGGGGAATAAGCAAGGGGAAATAGTTTACTTTGTGTAATGGCCCATCCACTCCCAGTCTTTATTCAAACCTAATTTAATGGTGTCCAATTTGCAAATTAATTCCAATTCAGCAGTCTCTCGTTAGTCTGTTTTTGAAGTTTTTTTGTTGTAATATTGCGACTTTTAGGTCTGTAATTAACTGATCACTCTCCTTATAGTGTGTATGGTAACACCCATTGTTTCATGTTCTCTGTGTGTGTGTGTAATGTGTGTGTGTGTGTATATATATATATACACACAATCTTCCTACTGTATTTTCCACTACATGCGTCCGCTGAAGTGGGCTGTAGCCCACGAAAGCTTATGCTCAAATAAATTTGTTAGTCTCTAAGGTGCCACAAGTACTCCTGTTCTTTTTGCGGATACAGACTAACACGGCCGCTACTCTGAAACCTGAGCTAAAGGATGTGCTGTTGAATATTGGGGGGGGGGGAGAGAAGAGTGCAGACTTTGTCCAGCAGATGGCGCCAAACCTGGCGTTTCCCTTCAGCTCAGACAGGGATATGAGAGAGAAGCTGTGAAGAAGGAAGGCAGGTGCTAAGCTGTGCACAGCTGGCTCGCATGCATATCCGGCTTGTTGGCTGCTGTCATTGCAGCAGGGCAGTACAACGGGAACACGGGTTCGACTGGTGGGATAGCTTGTGTGTTTATTGCTGCCGTTTGGCGGACGTGTGAAATCAAGCTCCCTTCTGCCCAACTCGAGGTTGCCTTAGTGGAAGGTAAAGGTCCCATGGTTCTTTCCAATGCCCCGCCATAATGCTGGGGGGTGGTGTGTGTCTGAGATGCCAGGGTTTGTATGAAATGTACAAGCAAGGTCCTTGCCCACTCTGCAATCAACTAAGGATTGTTTTATCCAGCTCTCCCCTCCTCCAAATCCCAGTATAAGTCTCTACACCAGGGGTAGGCAACCTATGGCACTCGTGGCGAAGGCGGCACGTGAGCTGATTGTCAGTGGCACTCACACTGCCCGGGTCCTGGCCACCGGTCCGGGGGGCTCTGCATTTTATTTAATTTTAAATGAAGCTTCTTAAACATTTTAAAAACCTTATTTACTTGACATACAACAATAGTTTAGTTATATATTATCGACTTATAGAAAGAGACCTTCTAAAAACGTTAACATGTATGACTGGCACGCGAAACCTAAAATCAGAGTGAATAAATGAAGACTCGGCACACCACTTCTGAAAGGTTGCCGACCCCGGCTCTACACTTTACATACCTAGTTTCCCCTGTCGCTTGCTGCAATGTTCTTCACTGCTGCTCCTGATTAGGTGTTCAGCCCCAGAGGCAGTTGCATCTCGGTGGTGGGTACAGTTACCCTTTGTGTCTAGTCCCTATAGCAGGTTGTTTGCAAAGCACTTGGCCCCAAAAGGGGTGGGTGTGCGCATGTCACTAACTGGCCCAGGACTGAGGAGAACGGGGAGAGCTTCCCAGCTCCTGCAGTGGGACTCTGCACACTAGAGAAGCAGATTGCCAGCTAGGTGACATGGAGAGCTCTTGGGGCAGGGGTTCCTCGGGTCTCTGGGCTAGAGGGAGAGCTTGGTGAAACAGACTAAATCGCAGCAGGAGCACTTGCCTCTAACGCTCCTCTTCCCCCAGGTCTCCTGCCTGGAAACGGTGTGGGTGTCAAAGTCAAACGTCGTGCAGAGGCGAGGGCGTGCTGGCCGCTGCCAGTCGGGCTTTGCCTATCACCTCTTCCCTCGCAGCCGCCTGGACAAAATGCCCACTTTCCAGGTCCCTGAAATCCTGCGCACTCCCCTGGAGAACCTGGTGGTGCAGGCCAAGATCCACATGCCAGAGAAGACGGTAGGTGTAGCACACGGCTAGGAGACCACGGTGCTGGCGGAACTCCCTCTGCCAGCGTGTTTTTGCCCACTCTGTGCCCCTTCCAGTCAGTGGTTTTGAGCTCAGGTCTGCAGGCAGTAAACAGGAAATCCAGGGTGCTGCAGGAGGTGCTGATAAGTAGGTAGGATGTTCCCCGAGAGCTGGTACTGAACCATGCTTAGGGGGCCCTATGGTCTTGTCCATGGATACTCATTAAAGATCCTCTTTGCCTGAGCACTGATAATTTCACTTCGCCTCCCTACACTCCCCTTATCATTTCAGTGAGCTACAGTTTTCACCATCTCTTCCTGCCCTAGACAGAAGTGCTAATGCAGGGAGCCCCCAGGAGGGAAATGTGCAGATTAGCCAGGGTTAGCGCCCGGCAGATGTGGTGCCCTGCGGAAATGCAGAGCACTGAACTCTGCTCCCTGCGGGTAAGCAAAGGAGGAAATGACATTCCAGTGTTTCGATGTAGAGCAGCCATTTCTGGGCAGGGTGGAGACTTCTGCGTGGGTCAGAGTCGCTTCTGCGTTGGGGGAGTCTCATGTTGTCTCTGCGTGTGTGTGTTGCAGGCAGTCGAATTCCTCTCCAAGGCTCTGGATAGCCCCGACATCAAAGCTGTGGATGAAGCAGTGATCCTCCTGCAGGAAATTGGTGAGCTAACTCTGAACGTGGAAAGGGAGAGGAGCCACAGCTCCTGTCCAGATATAAGATGCTGGGCTTGGGACGGGATCCTCTTGCTCTGGGTTGGAGTGGGATCTTGACAACACACCTGAGCCCTCGATCAGAGTGGGGAGTAGCTGGGACCTTTCCAGCCATATTCACTTAGCTTGTGCTGGTCTAACTCTTGATTTCGTGCACTGCTTTGCTTATTGGGGTAGATAAAGAGAGGGAGGAGAGCAGTGGTTCCAGGAGTTACGGCTGGGTGCTCAGCTGACCACGTGGTCATCTTGCAGCCCTTTCACTCTTTCCTAAGACGTCCGAAGCTGCTGGGGGCTCAGTGACTCCCCCAGGGCAATGTGGTCCTGAAGGGTCGTGGCTGGAACCCAGGGGGCCGTGCCCATCCTGGAGGTGACTCATTGGCTGGCACTCCAGTCTCCTGCGTCAGGTTGCTGCACTCAGCAGGATGTCTCTGCAGGGTACTTGCCCTGCCTGCTGAGCGGCACTGTGTCTGAAACCCTTCCCTGTCCCGTCGGTGCTGTGGGGAGGCTGATGGATGCGCCCCATGGCGGGGTTCTGTTGCAGGAGTGCTGGATCAGCGGGAAGCCCTCACCACGCTGGGCAAACGCCTGGCCCAAATCTCCACGGACCCTCGGCTGGCCAAAGCCATTGTCTTGGCATCCATCTATCGCTGCCTTCATCCGCTGCTCGTCATCGTCTCCTGCCTCACTCGGGACCCCTTCAGCAGCAGCCTGCAGAACCGAGCGGAGGTGGACAAGGTGAGGGCTGCCCGCCGGGGCCGTGGCAGGGAGGGGGCGAGGAGGGTTTGTTGCTCATCTAACTCAGCTTCCTGGCTCTAGGCGAAGGCCATTCTGAGCAGAGAGAGCGGGAGCGACCACCTGGCCTTTGTCAGGGCTGTGGCAGGCTGGGAGGAGGTGCTGAGGCGCAGAGACAGCCGTGCCAGAGATAACTACCTGCAGGACTACTTCCTCTACGCCCCCAGCCTGCGCTTCATCAACGGTGAGTCCCGCAGGCCCCTCCCACCGCTGGAGCAAGTGCCATGCAGTAGAGGCCCTGCATCCCAGGCCCAAGGGGCGAGAGCTTGGCTGTAATGGGGGTGGGTGAACGCAGGGGGGTGGGACTCTGGGCAAATCCGTCGTGGGCGAGCCCCAACCTTCGAGTGACTGCACAGCTGGGTCTCCTGCCCCTCTGCACAGGAACTGCCAGGGAGCCTCAGGCCAGGCATTTGCCTGGGACAGCGAGTGAATCGGCCTCGCGTGACCTGACAGGTGTGGGTGCCTCTGCGCAGACCCTCGGGAGTCAGTCTGTGTCCAACCACGGGTGTCCATCCCACTGAGGGAAGGGAGCAAAGGGTCCGTGGTGAAGCACCCGAGTGGGGAATGGGCTGGCAGGTCTCTGGGTACAGGCTGTGAGCTGGGGCTTACAAAGGGGTGGGCAGCGGCTCCTGTGCTGAGAGCCGGGCGCTCATGCCTGGCCTGGCTCCTCCCCACAGGCCTTGTCAAGCAGTTCTCCGAGAACATCTACGAAACCTTCCTGGTGTCGGCGTCCTCAGACTGCACCATGCCCTCTGCGGCCTGCAACCAGTACAGTGAGGAGGAGGAGCTGGTGAAAGGCGTCCTCATGGCCGGCCTCTACCCCAACCTCATCCAGGTAGGAGACCCCCCAGGTGACGGGAGCTCCCCTTCCTCTGTGGCTGCCCCATTCCCAGGGCTCAGCAGGCTGCCAGTTCTCCTGGGCATTGTGGCCCCACCGCACAATCTCCTGGCTCCCTGGACGTTGTCCATTTGCAGTGTGAGAGAGGGTGGGGGTGGGGGGCTGTGTTCTGGGATCACTCTCCTTCCACTGGGGCTCTGTGCTCGTGTGTCTGTTGCTAGGGCACGGCCAAGGGCAAATAGCCTGTGCCCCATCCTGTGTGACATAATCAACCCCCCCAAATCTCTCCCACTGCCAAACCAACCAGGCCGTCTGGTCTCAAACACAGGCCTGTGCTCATCCAGCCATGGCTCATTGAGGCGATGGACAATTCCTCCCCAGTTGGGCTCCCCAATCCTCTGCCTCCTGTGACGTGCTTTGCGGCAGCCAGGGCTGGCTATCACTTCTTCCTGCCCACAGCTGTCTCCTGCCAGCAGCAGGGAGAGGGCAAGGCTGCCACAGCAGCTCAAGGTGGCCAGGAGGGAAATCCCAGCTCAGGTCTTGCTGGTTGCCCTGGATTCCAGGAGCACCTGGCAGGCCTGTGTGTAAACTGACTCTCCTGCTTGCTGAGGTGCCTTTCCTGTTCCCAGGTGAGACAAGGCAAAGTGACCCGGCAGGGAAAGTTCAAGCCCAACAGTTACTCCTATCGGACAAAGGCTGGCACCGTCCTGCTGCACAAGTCGACCATCAACAGGCAAGTGGCAGATGTGAGGGTGTGAACGCGGGGGCAGAGGGTCCTGGTGCACGCTGAGGCCCGGACAGCGGGGCTGGAACCTCCTCCTAGGTGGGTTTGCTGGGGCCGCTCTCTGCTGCCGTTCCGAAGAGGAGCTCCGCTGTTCCAGGGCTGCCTGGCCTCGCCCTTTGGACAGGGCCGTCCCCTCAAGGCCCTTCGCTCTGGGCTGTGCCTGGCGTGTTGTAAGTGGCAGGGGTGGGGTGGGCTGGTAGCAGGTACCTGCTTGTGCTCCGCAGTAACCCCCTGCTTTTCCTGACCAGGGAGGCCTCTAAGCTGTACAGCCGCTGGCTGACGTACTTCATGGCGGTGAAGTCCAACGGTGGGGTGTTTGTGCGGGACTCCTCCCAGGTCCATCCGCTGGCCGTGCTGCTAATGACTGACACGGATATCCACGTCCGAGGTGGGTGCTACGGCCGGTTTCCCCTGCTCTCACGGTCATGCTACGCCGCAGTGCTGCCTTCCCACCTCTGCTCAGTCCCTGCCCCCGGCGGTAGAGGGGTGCAAACGGAGGCATTTGTCCGAGCAGGAGCCCTGGCTCCTGTGTGACCTCTCCCTGGTAGCTCCTGGCAGAGTTAACCCTTCGAGCACCATGGAGGCAGTGGTTACTTACCTATAATCTGGTCTGTCCATTCCACCCAGCTACTGGAGCCCACGCTCCCTGCATGCTCCCAGTCCTGTGTCCTCTGCCGCCTGCATGGCAGGACTCTTGCTTTGGGCTGGATGCTGATAAGATGGCTACACCGTGGCTTTCGGACCATTCCCCTCTGGCTGGCTTAGCACCTGAGGCAGGAAGGGCTGCCAGACCCAGACAGTGTCTGAACAAGCAGGCGTGTGTGAAATCTCGTGCTCGGCAGCTACCGTTTCACAAGCTGGGCCAGTCCCGATAGCTCGAGGGCCTGACTTGTGTGGCTACACCAGCAAGAGGCAGACAATGGCTTCTAGCCTAAACGCTGTCACTTGGTGATTGAGGTGGGGCCTGGAGCTGAGGAACAATTTCTCCTCCCCAGGGAGATGCAGCTTTATCACTTCACATGTAAGCAATGCCTCAGCAGGCCCCAGGGTCTGGACATCCTCGGGAACGTAACCTCCTGTTCATGGCTATGGTGGCCTTTCCCAGTCCCTCTCCCAAGGCAGCAGCCTGGAGTGAGTGAGGGTAAAGCCATCAGCGATGTGCTGGGACCTGGTGAGCTGCTTCTCCCTGTCTTCCTTTCGCGTGTGCACAGACCTCGAGCTGCTCCTTCCCGAAATGTGTGGAGGAGCCCGAGTGCTCTGGCAGGTGAGAGCACAGCGTGCAGAGGGGATCTCAGACTTTGGCAAACTGAGGGCAGGGGGTGGGTCTGCACCACGCCCTCCTGCTCCAGCGGCAGGGGAAAGGCTGAAGTGCATTGTGACATGCTGGGCCCAGTCAGCTCCATCCTGCTGGTTAACTCACTCAACTGCTCCTTTCTTTTCCCTCAAGACGATGGCTGGCGGGCGACGGTCTCCCTGACCGACAGTGACCTTCTGGTACTGGAAGGAGACTCGTACACGATCCGCCTCTTGCGTGATTTCCGTGTGTCGCTCTCCAAGATGGTGGAGACCTGCCTGTGTTACGAAATGTCTGCTATCCCGGGGGACCTGCACCATCAGCACAGCCAGCTGCTTGACATCCTGGTGGATCTGCTCAAGGGACCTCCTGGCAGCTTTGGCGCCTAGACAGAGGTGGAGGATTGAGCGTGGGGACTTGTAATTTGTATAAAGATGTTCACAAATGTTTATTTAAATAAAGTTCTATTTATCCCTTGTGAAGTCATCTCTCTCCATCCTAGAAGATCAGTGTTGTCAGAATCTCCTGCTCTTGGCTCCGGGCATGGTCATCGTGTAGGAGGAACCAGCACAGCCCTGGCGTCGGCCGCTGCTGAGAAAGAGAGAATGGACTGGAAGTGCTGATGCCCCCGAGTTCAATGGAAAGCCACTTCCTCCCTTCCAAAGGTCGTCGTAGCCCCTGAACTGGAAAGCAATCGACACCGCTGACTCCTGCAACCCTTCTGTCGCCTCCATCCCGCGGGGCGTGCCCAGAGCAGCTCTCCCCAGTTTGAGAGCTGCTCTCAGCTTAGGAGGAAGATGGACTTCCAGCTCATGGCTGTGCCTGCACTGAGGGTCGGGGCCAGCCAGAGCGGAGCTGGCAGCTCTGCTGCAGGGTGGTGGTTTGTCTTAATTTTCCACTTGCTGAGCCCAGTCTGAAGAGGCCAAGAGGGAGAGCGAGCCCTGGAAGGGGCTGGACCCAACATTCCGTGCAGAGGGCATCTCTGAGCCTGTGGCAGCTAGAGGCGGTTTCCTGCTGCACAAATCGAGCTCAGTGTTGGCATTAGGAGTGTGAGATGTCGTGTAGTTTCTATCTGCCTGTACTTTTGTCCTTTTTTGCTTTTTATTTTTTTTAAATTTCTTGTTCTCCCTCTGTCAAGGAGGCCAGCTCCCTGTAACCTGTACAAACCCATAAAGCGATTGCAGAGGCCACTCGTTCTGGTAGCCTGTCTCCTTGAGTAATGCTATTCCCCGTCTTTCTATGACCTGGGACCGGAGTAGCACAGACGGAGCGTTCTGTGACTAATGCACAACGTTCTGAGGCAAGAGCTCTAGTCCCAGCTCCGTCTCCGTTCCCTGGCTGTCGATGAAGAGAGCAACCTACCTCACAGGGCTGTTGTGAGGATAAATTCACTCATGTCTGTAACGGGTGTGAGACGGGTGGCTGGAGAGTGCTACAGCCGAGCCGGTATCGGACAGTCGCTTTGCAGATGTCTGTTATGAAGTGCACCAGAGGTGCAGGTGAAAGTCCTGTATCCTAACATTGCAGGCGCCTGCTTGCTAGTACCGGCAGTGCTAAGGTGGTCACTGCACTTGCGGTTTGTTTTTATTTCTACTGCTCTTTGTAACTAAAAAGAGATTAACACTACCCGAAGGGCAGCTGGCAGAGGCGATAACTATTCCTGGCCTGACCCGGCCCAGAGTCTAGTTTATGTAGGGGGCACAGTATTGTAACTGGGTCCCCTGTTACCCTTCTAATTGGGCTGGTAATAAGCCACTAGGAGCTCCATCCTCCCACACGGGAGCCAGCAGGTTTCCATGTGTGGATTAACTACAGGAGCAAAAACTAGCCTGTCGTGGCCTGCAGTGCTTGCATTGGGCTATAACTGGTGCAAAGACATGAAGCAGCCCCTTGCCCTTGTAAGTGAAGTATTCCATCTGGTGTAGTGGAGATGGAATTGCTCTGCTCTAGCTATGGGCTGAAGCACAGGGGCAGAGGGTGGGTGGTTACAAGGGACCAGCTGTCATTGTTGGCAGTGAGCTCCAGGTAGAGGTTACTTTGGCTTCAGCCTCTCTTTGAGTAGCGTTGTTCATAACTGCACCTGAGGGAGGGGCTGTCCTAGGCAGCCTGGCAGTCCGGGAGCCTGTAGTCCTGCAAAACTTTTCATCTACATTTCACTTGCTTGAGAGGTTGTCACAATAATTTGACCAGTGTTTTACTTTTTCAGTCTGTACAATAAACAGTATGGTTTTTCCCTTCCAGCAGGTAAAAAAAAAACTAAGCTATTGTCTAAATGGTTCAGAACTAGTGTGATATTGGGATACTTCAGTGGCTGTTATGTGATACTGGATCTTTTTACAACATTAGATTAAAGACAATAAAAAGGGATAGAGTAGTAACCGGTTCTGTCCTTTATTAACCACTGTATTCAAAGCAGATTCTCTTGCTACAGACTGCAGCCAAACAGCCTAGGATATGCCCCCCATGGCCCCAGCTGCCTAATGTTCTTTTATTTTGCTGTATCAGTGACAATGGGAGGAAAGAGGCAAAGCTACCATTAAATCAGTGCTGAGCCCATAGGTGCTTGAGCGAGAATGGAGCCGGTGCCCTACGGCCAAAAGGTTACAGAGCTCAGGGGTGGCTTGTAGTCTCAACCTGATTTCAAGTGCAGCAGGTAGTTTTAAAGAGGTACTAACACTTGCAGTGTGGGATGCTCCTGCTATTGGGATGGCCTGTGCTACACCAGGCATCAGACTAGGTGATCTGGTGGGTCCCTTCTGGGCTTAAATTCAATGCAGCCTCAGGCCATTGTTTTACCATTTTTAGTTGAGCGACGCTGCACCTGGTCCTCCCAGCCTAAGGGGTCCAGGTGCAGAGGAGGAATAAAGGCAACTGTGTAATTAGAAGCTGCACCTGCAGAATAGGAGGCTTAAGAACAAGGTGGAGTCAAACGGCTGTAGGCCTTCAAAGCAGTAGACACCTGACGGAGCAAGCAATGTGACCCATGACTTACAGGCCGCTCCTTGAGGCCACACAAGTGTTGCCAACAGTGTTCCTGCTCTGCAAACAAGCTGGACAGAGTAGGGACCTAAGGAAGAGATTTCAGTCACAGCCAGGAAGAAGCCTGTTGAACGGCCAGAGGAGTTTGCTCCTATGCTGTTTACTGGTCCCTACCAGCAATTTCAGCCTGTTAACTGATTGTCTCCTGCAATCCTTGACCATGCACAACACAAGAGCTGCAGAAGGGCCCCTAGTCAGAATGCTGGCACAGTACAGAAAGCTGACAGGGACAGCTAGAAGGCCAGGCTGAGGACAGATACATAGCAGCCCTACACAGTATACTGAGGTGTGGTGTCTCCAACTTCCCTCTCCATCCATCACCTAAGCCAGTCTTCTTCAGGGGGTAACCCCAGTTTTATCTATTGAGCCTCCCCAGGCTACAGCTGCGAAGAGCAGGGGTAGCTTGTCCCCTGTCCAGAAAATCCTAGACCTCAGAGGCTGCTTGTCTTTGAAGAGGGTGATCTTGCTGCAGTCAGGTTCTTATACTGCACCCAGCCCCATACCTGTGTTACCCCAGCCTTGACTATCTAGGTCTGTTCTGTTTGTTAAGGGCTCGCGATGGTGACACTGAGGGAGTGTTACTCAGCAAGTGAAGCTGGGTAACACTCCCTGGGAGCTCCATAGTCCCCACAGAAAAAAGACCAAATGAGGGGAGGCAAAGGTAGGAAGGACCAAGCCCCACCCTGCTGTGATTACAGGTACAGGGCACTACCTCATGCTGGTTGAAGGTTTTAAAACCAAGAGGCAGGTAGCAACTTGCATAGGGCTCATAAAAGGAAGAGGAGAGAAGCCGTTACAGCCGGGGTCTCAAACTCAATTTACCTTAGGGCCAGGGCCAGTCCTCAAATCCTCCCAGCGGGCCAATGTCACTCATGCCACCCAGAACCCACTCCCCAAAAACTCTGCCCCCCACCTGCCTAAGGCTCTGGGAGGGAGTTTGGGTGCAGAAGGGGTGAAAGGGGCTCTGGGAGGGAGTGTGGGGAGGGGGTGCAGGCTCTGGGAGGGAGTTTGGGGGCAGGAGGGGGTATGGGGATCAGGTGCAGGCTCTGGGTGGGAGTTTGGGTGCAGAAGGGGTGAGAGGTTGGGCTGGGGGAGTGTGGGGAGGGAGTGCAGGCTCTGGGAGGGAGTTTGGGGGCAGGAGGGGTGAGAGGTTGGGCTCTGGGAGGGAGTTTGGGGGTGTGGGAAGGGGGTGGGGGTGCAGGCTCTGGGAGTGAGTTTGGGGTGCAGCGTTTACCTGGGGCTCCAAGGCTGGGCAGGCCAGGGGGCCTCCCCTCACTGCTGCCCCCAGGCACTGCCGCCTCGGGTGCTCAGGGCAGGGGCAGTGCACTGAGGCGCAGCCCCACCCCGCCCCTGGAGTGAGCAGGCAGACTTGGATCAGCTCCATTGCACTGCCAGAGCCCCTGACAGGGGAGCGCCTGGGGGCGGTAGGTGGGGCCAAGGGAGAGACCCAGCCCCGCAGGCTGCAGATGGCCCACGGGCCGGGAGTTTGAGACCCCTGCATTACGGTCAGGATGAAGAGAGCAGCTGTTTCCCCACAGCACTAGGCCTGGACTTGATAAAGGGACAAAAATAAGAGGAACTCAATGCGGGGAGCTGGAGAGGTTTCGTTTGTGCACCACTCCAGGGCCTTGGGATCCAGATGCAGGAGGTGCATAATTGAGTTTCTAAAAACAGCCCTGCCCCTCCCCTTTCTTCTAATTCTGCCTCTCAGCCTGATTTGCAGCAGTGCTCAACCCCAACAGCTCACGGGTGGAAGAGTTGCAGATACTCATCGTGTCTGGAAATCTGGTCACTGAGCTTTAGGTCTCCAAAGCACTTTGCCGACATTAAAGTATCCACAGGAAGCAAGATTTACGCCATCTTCCGTATCAAGAAACTGAGACCAAGATACAGTAAGTGACTTGCCAAAAGTCATAGAATTAAGTTCACAGCTGGGAGTCAAGACTCAACTTAGCAGAACAGCAAACTGGAACCTCACTTTATATTTCCTCTCTGCTCCCTGTAGCACAGGCACAGCAGCTCCTGTTGAGAAGCAGCACCAGTGACACTGAAGGAAACCTAACAGTCCATTCTCCTACCACCCAGCCACGTACACCACAGGTCAGAGGACTTGGGCTCCCCAGATTTTGCCATTTATACAGCACCATCAGCGCACGTGGTGCATTAGGATCTAAGAGAGATCCCCATTTCACTCAACTCCATTCTATTCGCTGTGGAGGTCAGTCCAGAGAAGAGGGGAATATGGAGGCTGAGTGACTGACAACACAAGGCAAACGAGATCCCTCTCAGAGCTGAAGCTGCTAATACTGCAGGAGAATGAATGTACCCTGCTCCTGCCTCTGCCCGTGGTGGATTTACTCGGCAGCAGCCTAGGATTAACCCACCATCCAAAGAATGGGTGTGTTTCCCAGAAAAATATCAGCCCCCAAAGAAATGCAAATTCACACTGGTGCCAAGGTTGAACATCTAGAAGCTTTATTTCAATCCTTTACAATAGTAAGAATCACAACGTCAAATCAGGAAATGTTGCTAACGGAGACACCAGTCTTGTACAGTCAACGAGGAGGGTGAAACAAAGGCAGAAGTAAACCAGTACGAATTCACTCCCTGGTGTCAGTACCAGGGGTTTGCACTCCCCCTCTCGTATTCTACCACCTCTCCCAAGTAGCTGGAGTCTCAGACTTTACATCCATGCAATAATCTCCCCCTCCCACCCCCAACAGCACCCTCTAGATTATAGAAACATTTGTATCACTCAACATTACAGCAACAGTTGGCTGCACAGTTGCTGCCAAAACTGGACAGCTCCATGCTCTCCTCAGTCATTATGGTGCATCTCATGTGACGCGGAAGGAGCCTCTGTATAATATTCCTACAACACAAAAATGTTAATACTTAACCCTTAGAGAGCACCTTATACACACTGATCATACCTCACACCTCCACTGTGAGGTAACTATTATTACCCCCATTTTGCAGATGAGGAAACTGAGTCCGAGAGGTTAAGTGATTTCCCAAGACTACAGAGGGAGACAGTATCGAAGCCAGGATTAGAACTCCAGTGTTCCTTGCTTCTAGCCCTGTGCTCAGAGCATACCTGCCTCTCAGTCCACCCCCTCTCCCACTTTCCTTCTATGCCTTTTCCACCATGTACCTATGTTAAGGGATTACTGAGCCTTCAGGGAATACCGAGTGCCAGAAAGGGAAGTCAGCAGAGGGCTGGAATAAAGGAGTCTTGACTGATCTTAATACAGGATGGCATCCAGTGTAAGAGAGAGGTTTGTGAGAAGGAAAATGTATATTGTAGCTAGATCGTCAGTGGCAAAGGGCAACAAAAGGTGGAGGATGCTTTCCACAGATTTCTTCCATAGTTCTACATTTATCTTGGCTTCTACTGCTTGTCAAACTCCTCTGGGAAGCGAAGAATCTTCCTGTGAATTTCCCCCACACACTCTGAAACTGCCTTTGGCGAAGTGACAATGTCTGTGGGGGAGGTCATATCTTTTATTGGAGCAATGTCTGTTGGTGAGAGACAAGCTTTTGTGCTCTGAAGTCAGCCCAATAAAAGCTGTGACTTCACCCACCTTGTCTCTCTAATATCCTGGGACCAACATGGCTACAACAACACTGCATGGACTTGGGCAGAATGGCATTTCTTCCACCCTGAAAAGACACGACTGTTCTCCAGCCAACTAACCGGTTACTCCTCCTACTGAGCCTTTGCAGAGTGGTCCAGCGAAAGCACTAAAAAGGAAATGGCCTGAGGCTAAAGAGGTCTTGGCCTTTTCTTTCCTTCTGTCACCTGTGGTAGAACATGGGACATCCTGGCAGTTCGAGAATCTGGAAGACACCGAGTAGCCGTGTTTCAATCATGTCAGAGAACAAAACTCTGCTCAGAGGGCACCAAACACACAATGGTTCTAGTCTAGGGCCTCATTCATACTGACACATTACGCTGTGTACAGGGGACGACAGCAAGGATCAGCATAGAGAACTACATTCAATTAGCAGTACGGGACCGAGAGTGACAACGGGAGGCACATTCAGGCTGTAACCCAGCCTCTGGGGCCAGGTGCTGCACAGCAGAACACACGCAGCCCCGTAACAGCAAAGGCCAATGCAGCCAGACCATGCAGCCTCCTGCTGTTGTGGCCTTGAGTCCATCCACTTGTTTATTTGAATGTCCTTTGTTTTACAGTATGAAAGCCCCACTGAACAGTGTATGTCACTGATATGCAATGGGATGCAAGGCTCCACTGTCAACTAAACAGTCCCCAGGCACTGAGAAGCCAGCCATTCCCACCGAGGCCCTGACCGCACCCCAATGCGACATGCTGGTGTGTTAGAGAGCTCAAGTATGGAAGGTGGAACCAAGAGTCAGCACAGAAAAGGAACCTCCAAGCTCCTGCAGGAGTCACTTTCCAAAGAGCCTATTAACCTCACCGGAGCCTTTCACCACATCAGCCATTACAGACATTTCAAAGCCTATCCCAGCATTAACCACAAGCCCAGAAAAAGATTCCTTTTCCCCCAAAGGTGAGAGTTGTCATGGCCCTAGAGGACACATTCCCATCTAGCCTTGCTGTGGCTACAATGGAGCTGCTCTTGCTAGCAGGGCGCATCTCCATTTCTAGCCCATCACACTCTGCCACGGGGCTGCTCAGTGCTGAGACCACAGCAGCAGGTTGCTTTTATGCCCCATCCATCGTGAGTCAAGTCCATTGTAGCCTAAAGTTTCCTGTCAGATGTGCTTATGAAACCCAACCCAACTGCCACCAGGGAAAAGAACGCTAACCCCACCCCACCTGTCCCCTGGCTGTGCCAAGCCATGCCAGCTTCTTGCAGATACCTGAGAAACCAGAGGAATTCCCTGGGTCTACAAGGGCATCTCAGGCCAGGAACATTTACATTCAAGCCACGTTTAATTCAGACTCAACTCACCACTTTTCAAAATGGAATTTATTTACTACATAGGCCTAGGATCAACCCTAACAAGAACACACACCGATCCCTGGCGTTACGCTACCTCCTGCCAGTTGAACCCCACCCAACTGGCATCCCTAATGTCTGGGAAGAGGAGCCCGGCTCACGAGAAGCCTTCCGTTTTACATGCATCATCTGGAGAAGATGCAGCTGAAGAGAGAACCTCTGGCTCCTTCGCGCAGCGCAAGTCAACACGGCTCAGAAGCCTTTCCCCGCATGGGGGCCGATCCTGCTCCCACTGGAGTCAGTGGCTGACTGCAACGGGAGCAGCATTGAGCCGTGAGGGGCAACAGCTCAGGAGTTTTCAATGAGCGGGTCAATGTCCCAAATATTTAAAGGCAAACCAGGACTAACGGGATTTTCAGCTTCTCGCAGAGATTTTCCAACCTGCTGCAGAATAGCCAGTAACGCTTCCCGCAGCTTTCATTTTCAGGTCTCAGCATAACTCAGCGCTTGCTCCCATCCCTCCATATAGGAAACCAGAGCCATTTCAACCACACACACACAACTATTCCCAGGCGAGCAATACTTACAGCTATTTCTTTAAAATAAAATACAAAATTCTTAGTAAAACTGAAGCTGTCCTAACAAAACCAAACTGGTATATCTGGATCTAGTGTAAGTCACCTAAACACAGGCACAACGAGTGTTAGAGAGAAGTGGCACAGAAGCACAGAGAGCTTAGTGCTCAGCTGAAACCTGGGAGAGTTTGGGACGATTTGTGCACATTTAGAGATAGGCCTTCACTCTGCTGCTGCCTTAAGATGCTGTGTGAGCTTATCGACCGACCAATTCATCAGAGAAAAGCAATCAAGAGGGATGGGGAGGAGGTAAAACTTAACTCTTGGCAAAACAGGTTTTTTTTCTTTTTCTGCAATCTCAGAACATAAAGTGCAATGTTGCTATCTGCCTTCCTATCATGGCCCCCGAACTAAACACTCGTCGCCCCGTGAAATCGGTAAAAAGGACCATCAGACACATCCTGCCTCAATGGCTTTACTCTTCCCTGCAGTCTCTAGCAGCATGAAGTGAAAAAAACGTGATATTTCAGCTTCCACCTGTCTCCGAGTCATTCAGAAGAAAACAAATGAGCGTTGGCCCATATGTATCTGGAGCACGTGGCTGGATTTTACAGCAGTGACTGGAGTCTGTTATCAGCTGCTCCCCTACAGGAACCTCGCTCATTAGTGCGCATTTCTCAACTCCTGGGTCTGGAGGGGAGCCCCAAGTCTGCCTTCAGATTACCACCAATCCCAGCATCTGGTGTTAAACAGGAATTTAGCTGGAGCTCCACATACCTGCAGACATGGGACTGAGAGATTGTCATTGGGTGATGTGCACCTACTGCAGAAATGCGCCAGCCAGTGCAGCCCTGTCAAGTCTCCTAGTTCAGAGCAAACTTCCATTATTGCTTTGGGAAACAAAGTCTGTGCCTTTTCCTGTTAAGGGGATTAACCTTCCCTCTTGAAACCATTTCTCTTGCTCAAATACCCCCTTCCCGCTCAATCCCAGTTCACAGATTTAAAGAGATCTCACTGGTGTTTAGAATTTAGTAACAAAACGTAGGAAGCATCGGAGAAGGGGCAGTGATATATACCGGGAGGGGTACATGCAGGTGGATGGGTGATAAACATCAAGCAAGATCTGAGCCAGCACCTGCAGAGCCAGAGCGGCTGTCACGGTGCTTCACGGCATCACAACACAATTCTGCCGTCTTACCCTGGGGGGGTGCTTGACATCGAATACGTTCTCCTCCCTTACTGAGGCAGCAGGACAGCAAGAGCAACTGGCTATGGAACCACCTCTTAATCCACCCCACTGGGAGCAGTCTTTCAATGGATGGGTTGGCTATTACTGGATATGGTGCTGCCTCTGCTTGTGCAGCCTCAGCCCTACATCTCTCCAGAGCTACAGGGCAAGGTAAACGTTGGAAGAAAGAACAAAGAGGGTTACAAGAATATTAACCGCCTCGGGATGGGCCCTGAAAACAAGCATTGAGAGATGTAAACAACTATGTGGAACTTTCAAGCACAGAGGGCAGGAGAATTTGATGAGCCCAGCAACTTCTCCCTGGTCTTAGGGTAGCGTGCGTGTGGCATGAATTGGAGAGGGAAGGTGGTGGTGATGGGGAAGAGGGGAACAGAGGGAGTTTTATGGAGAGAACAGGGTATATATAACAGCCCCTTTCAGGTGCAAATCTGCATTGTTTATTCAATTTTGTATTTAGAGGAAAAAGCACTTACAAGACTAGCAGACCACTTGGATGCAAACTGTTACATTTTAATGCCATTTTATTAGAAATCATGCAAACTTTAATATAAAAAATACAAGTGCAATAAGAATCTTTGTGTGTAAATACAGATTCCGGGTTACCGTGTCATTGTCAGCTTCCCAAAGAGAAATATTCCCACAAGCAGGGGAAGATGTGGGCTCCTCTCCGCCCCCCCTACTTCAAA
The DNA here is from genome assembly GCA_003942145.1 of Platysternon megacephalum. Classification (NCBI taxonomy): domain Eukaryota; kingdom Metazoa; phylum Chordata; order Testudines; family Platysternidae; genus Platysternon; species Platysternon megacephalum. Next base: position 3,669,376 of record QXTE01000112.1, read on the forward strand.
TAGGCCAGCCCCCTTAGCAGAAGTCTGTCTTCAGTTAGCTTTGATCCCTGTATTTTGTTATTCTGCTTTTTGCTTTAAGTTAGTTTGATGACTCAAGACCACTAGTTTTTTATATACATTTTGTTTCTTTAGTGTCGTTCGCAACATAAAACAAGGAGCTCAAACCACAATGGTGTGTGATCTCTGGATGAGCCAGGGCTGTAACGCCTCTGTATTCTAAGCCTGCCTACTCTGCCCCTTCCAACCCTTCACGGACATTCAGCTCTCCCTCTCTGGCTCCCTGGATGAGAGGCAGCCTTTCATTTCTTCCCCATCCTAACCTCCCACCAGATTGCATCTAGCCAGGTAATCTCTTTACCCCTACATTTAACCTTTGTTAAAAATAATACACATCACACTGGATCCCTTGCATCAGAACACACACCCTGCATTAACCTGCAACGTACTGTTTGAAGCAACTTCCTGGCCTGATACCCTAACCCTGGCCTGATACCATGGCAAAGAAAAACAATCAACAAATGGTCTGTGGCTATTCGAGTTAATAAATATACTTTGCGCCCTTTGTTAATCCAATAGAAGCAACTACAAAGGTGCCAGGGCATCCTCTAGGGCTTGGTTATTTACCCCGATAGGAGGTTCACTAAGCATCCCCTTAGCATCGCTTGTTGCAGTCAATACAAGGCTTAGTTGAACTGTTACAGCAAGAGATTTTTTTTTAAGCACATTCTTATGCCTTTCCTTTCAGACATGGCTTAATCCCATGAATTTGCTCCATCATTTTAAAATATTTAAAATAAAACAACACAAAGAAAAACAGTTACAATTGCTGGATATGTCGATAAGAAGCCAGCACTGCAGCAGCGGTTAATGTCTTTATCCCTATGGTTAGGAAAAGAAGGAAAGAGAGAAAAGGAAACTTAGCGTGGTCATAGCACAATAAATCATCAACATTTCGTCACCAAAAAAAAAAATAAAAAATGAAACGGTTAAAGTCAACAGTTAAAACAGCCTAATGTGTGTGTATAATATCGATAGTCATTAAATAGGAACAGCCGGAACTGAAGCAGCAGGAGGAAAAGTTAAAAAAGAGAAAGATCACAGCTTAGCCCCATTAACTCCGGCCTGGCTTTGGCCACTTGTAGCACAGCCCCACCACTTCCGCCCAAACGCAGCCATAGAATGAGGCTTGGCGCCCACCCCAGAACGAGAAGTGGCTTTAAGCACATGTTTAGTCTAGAGATCTCCAGCTGCCTGTCCCTAAGAAACACGTCATTCAGACTCACGCTGGTGCCCTCCTAAGAGCAAGAGGATTGGCGGTGAGGCGAGGAAAGGATCCCCTTTCCACCCAACACGGATCACCAGAGACTGACACACACTGGGGCAGGTGGAGCCAGCGTCACGATGAAATGACCCTGATTCCTGGGCTGTTTGGGTGAACAACTACGTTGCCCCGTTGACAGACAGCACCACTGAAAGGGAAGCTAGCCCTGCTAAAACGCTGTCCCCTTCCCACCTAAAGCCAAGTGCCGGGTTAAGGGATCCAAGCTGAGTTACTCTGGGAAGCACACGGGAGGCGGGGCGGGTGGGGACAGTCACAAGCCTTGCAGAGAAAGCACCGCAGAAAAGTCTTCTGCACGGGGAGCCGGCTGTTGCAGCGGTGACGAGGAGGCGATGGAGCCCAGGCTCTCGCTGACGGACGTGCTACACCAGGGGGAAGTGCTGCTGGAAAGGTTGGGGGATTTGGAGACGACGATGTCCGCTCCGTGGTCCGTGCGAGCCTTGGCCTTCTCACGGAACGTCCGTTTGTGGGATTCAATCTGCAGCGACACAAGGGGGTAGGTGAGATGGGGAGCGGGGGAGGGGGCGGGGGAGCGGAGGATGATACCATAATGTCATCATTAGATGCCTGGAAAATAAAAGGCAATTTTGTTCATTAAAAATATGGCAAAATATGGATAGAAAAATGTAACTTTTAAGCTTAAATCCGTGAGATCAACGTCCACAGGCTGCTCCGCCCCTGCTGCGAGTGCTCGCCCCGCCCCGCCCTGCGGAGCTGAGAAGAGAGGAAGGCACAAGCACTTACTTGTTTCTTGTATCTGAGTGCCGAAGCTCTGAATTTCCCTTTGGTCACCACCACCCACAGCGGGCGCAGTCGGCCCTACTCCGTTCTCCCGCATTTCGCTGTCCGCCTGGGGCGCCGTCACATCTCCATTCCGAGGGGCCTGAGCCAGCAGCGCTGCCCCTTCGCTCCCCTCAGGCTATAATGAAACAATGGGGTTGGGGAGGACAATGACGTGTCAGTAGAAGGATGGGAATGAAATGGAGTGAAATGAAGGAACTCCAGTCAGGGTCCCACGGAGACCCCCCTCCGCACACACCAAGATGGGGGGTGGTTAGAAATGGAGCAGAGAAGTGCTACAATCAACTCCCCGGTTTCCTGAAAGCCCACCTGTATTGAGCAGCTCTCCAATCAGAGCGACCGCCGACAGCAACGCGCTTCAATAACCCACAACCCCAGCTCGTCTCACAAAACCTCACTGGGCCCCGCCACATCTCAGCTAGCGAGGCATAGCCGTCACTGAATGAGCGCTGATGTTATTAAACATCTAGTCACTTCCATGGAATACGCAGTACATTCACATGTAGTGCCAGGCTAGCAGCAAGAAGACTAGAACAAAGTGACACCATCAGACTACCAAGCATTACCCTGTAGGATTAAAAGCGAAGGGACTTGTGAAAATAAGTGAACTGAATATATTGCAATGAGACAGTCTCCTTGATTTGATTGTTTCTATTTCTTATTTGCTTACTTGCCAGATTAATAATCCACAGTGGAGCCCACAGCCACAAAGGCAAGTTAGCACAGAAGACCAGCTTCAGCCAGTATGGCAAGGATGTGGTCTCTGGCCATTGGGTGCAGCTCTTCAGGGGATAGGATTCTGTTCAGTGGCATGTTCTCCTTAACACGGGTGATCCTATTTGGAATCACTGATTTCCAGTACACTGCTGTTGGGAAAATGAGTTTATCCTGCTAAATTAGAGCTGTGGCTTCTTCAGGGGAAATGCAGAATTATCTGGAAAGCCCCTCAGCAGATGTGACTAGCAGCACAGGAGGGGGCTGAGAAGAGACAAGACACCATCTGGAAGCAGGCTGTGTTCACAGGGGCAGAGTGAGCACTGCAGACAGAACTCATCTGTATTGTGCACTCTCTGTATTGAGGGGTGCCGTGGATGGTCCTGACTCTAACAATGAATGCACGCCATGATACTTTGGCCACCATCCTACTCACCACGCTCCTTTGGAGAAAGGCTTTACAAAATGGGTTCCTCAAGCGGCCACGGGAATGCATTTGGAACAAGGATTTTGCTGTTTCCTTTCAGAGAATCTGAGTGGGGGCTGAGAGATCTTATTGGCTATAGGTATGGCCATTTCCTACACTGCCTAGTGGGGCTGCAAATCTAGCAATTGCTGGCAATTCCCCACCAGCCTCGTGCAGCCTCAACAGACAGTGCACCCGTCTGACCCCCTTTCTGGGGTTTAAACCCACATGAACACAACCATAATTTTGGTACCTAGATAATTCTGAAGGAAAACACACAGAAACGTGCAAGGTTCCCACCTCTACACCTCTCTTCCGCAAGCAGAGCAAGACCAGCTGTCTTGCACCTAAACCCCTTGACAGACCACTAAAGGGCAGTTACAGCCAGAAAAGTACCTCTCTCACTCAGTTCTGCGCATCTGTGATTTACTATTTAAAACAAGGTCTGACTCCCGAGAGCCCTGAACAGCCCCCAGAGCTATAGATGAGCAAGCTGGAGTCTAGTCTGCCTCACACACTGGCAACAGAGATAGATAAGATCTGACGGCAGGTGTTGAGGGAAGAGGTACTAGGCACAATACTTGGCTTCTCGCACCCCCAGGCGAATGTCCAGCTCCGACAGGGAAATCACAATGCAAACTGGATGTGGAGGTGACAGAGACACTATCTATGGAACCCAACACCACTGGACAACATTGGCCATCAGCAAACTGCACTAGTGTAATTACTGTAGAGCATAAATAGCTGGAACAGCCTGGCATGAAATAGGACAGGGATTAGATTCCAACCCCTACCCTAATATATCAGCTACTTTTATACCGACTTCAAGCCATTTGCCTGCTAAAGTCTGATTGCCTGGGAGTTAAAATTAAGTTTAAAGGATTCAAAAGTGGAAGAAAAATCCTACTTTTCCCTAAATAAATATTGTTGGCAGTGTCTCAATTGTAATGGGGTCTATTTGTATCCTTGTCTGTGTGTGAATCCTGCCATGTCTGCTATTCTCCCAGCCCCTACATGGACTCCGGAACGGGGACTGTGCAGAAGCTAGCACAATGGGCCCCAACCTAGACGGCCTCTCGGTGTTCCCACAACATAAACGTCAGTTACGAACAAACAGGATTGAGACAATGGCAAGCTAAAGCATTTTGAAGGGGATGCTTTTCTCCGGTGCTCTCCCCAGTGGCCGAGATGACGCTGGCTTTTGTGCTGGAACACAGGATTTCTTCCTTCCTATGCCACAGTGCTTAGAATTAAACCCCTGGTGCCAATGAATCTACCTGAAAATGTGAACTCCAGCTCCATTCCCATGTGTACATGGCTTGGCATGTTAGCCTGCACATTCACATTCATCTAAGTGGGGGCAATTCCCCACTCCTAAAAGCAGACGCCTCATGGCTGTAGTAAAGCCGAGAGATGTTCCAGTGCAGTGGCTGAGGGTAGTTTGAATTATTTCATGTCCTTGTGGCAGAGAAGTGCTGTACCAAGATAGCATCCCAACTCTAAAGCAAGAATTCATTCTTACAGTTATCCAGAGGAAGGGTTCAGAGCTGGGTTTAGTATGAGGTTAAACCCACCCATGGAGGATTCTACCAGACAGATTCCTTGATGCAGTAAAATGCCTGTTGGCAGCCCAGAGCACACTGATCTCAGCAGCTCTGTTTGGGAGAGAGCTTCCAACTAGCCATTTCGGTTGCTCTGACTGGTGCAATAAGGAAGTTACACAAACACTTAGCCAGGACTAGCGAGCTGGTATTCTAACAGCACAACAGAGGGAGGAAAAGGCGGACGCAAGGCTTTCCTCTCACCCTTGAGACAATGGACCTGCTTATAGATCTAGCCTAAAAGGTTACGCCTCTTCTCAGACGCTCTAGAGCAGGGGTCGGCAACCTTTCAGAAGTGGTGTGCCGAGTCTTCATTTATTCACTCTGATTTAAGGTTTCGCGTGCCGGTAATACATTTTAACGTTTTTAGAAGGTCTCTTTCTATAAGTCTATAATATATAACTAAACTATTGTTGTCTGTAAAGTAAATAAGGTTTTTAAAATGTTTAAGAAGCTTCATTTAAAATTAAATTAAAATGCAGAGCCCCCCGGACTGGTGGCCAGGACCCGGGCAGTGTGAGTGCCACTGAAAATCAGCTCGCGTGCCGCCTTTGGCACGCGTGCCATAGGTTGCCTACCCCTGCTCTAGAGGGAGGGAGACAAAATTAACCAGGCTGCTCTCTCCGAGCAGCGGTTCTCACACTCTGCATCGTGACCCGTTTTATTGGGGTCGCCAGGGCTTGCGTTAGACTCGCTAGGACCTGGGGCTGAAGCCCGAAGGCTTGAGTCCAGGCTACGGCTTCAGCCCTACGTGGGATCGTGTCGTAATGTTTGCTGTCAGAAAGGGGTCGTGGTGCAATGAAGTTTGAGAACCGCTGCTCTAGAGACATGCAGTGGGACCCATCTAGAATGGACACTGACATGGTTCAGAGCTCTCTCCCATTTAGCCCTTCCTTGTTTTCTGGATTTAATGACAGAGTGATTATGGAAGTGATGCTGGGAATGAGTAAATGGCCACAGGCTGACTGAAGGGGGCAGCTGGATGCATTAGCAACGAGATAGGAAGCTGAACTGAGCTCAAGAAAACCTCTCTCACAGAGCAGAAGAAAACGTACCTTCACTGTGCCTCCTGCTGGCATGTGTCCGACGTCCAGAGAGCCCACTTTCGCCTGCGCCTTCTCCTTGAAGTTCAGCTTCTGGTTCTCGATTTTGACATCTCCTCCCCCTGGAACAAGAGAGGCGGATGGAATTCATTATTGGTTTCAGAACAGGGGAGCACTTGGAGCAGAGTCTGACCCAGGACCGCCCTCCTCCTCCTGCTCCAAACCCACCCCCAGAGTTCTGCGTTAAGCCAATTACTTTGTAGGGGGTAGAGTGGAACAGTGCATTAAGTGTCTCAGCCTTTCACCAATGGAGGCCTGGGCTCAAATTTGATCATTGTCAAGATGAAAGTTGGTGAACTCCACCTCTGCATACAAAACCACAATACAAGCATGAGTTCCAGAGTCCAACCCTGGAGATGCCCCTGTGCAGAGAATGCTGCATGTTAGGACGGGTATGTAGGAAGAACTGCACATTACCACCTTCATTATACCAGAGGTGCTTCCAACTTCTCTCCTCCAAAGCAGTACGGTCAATCCACGTTTAAATGTCAAGGTTATTTCTGATTGCACCCTCTAACTGTCCACTCACATAAATGTGCAGACACCTCTCCCTCCATGTCCTTTGGCAACCTCATCTCATTATTTACGTGGATGTTTGCAAGGGATCCACGACCTTATCTTGGTATATGATTTCTGACTCTCTTTCATTCCCCCACTAGTTTATCTGCATTCCCCCACTAGTTTATCTAGTTCAACAAAGAACTAGATAAATTCATGGAGGATAGGTCCATCAATGGCTATTAGCCAGGGTGGGCGGGGATGGTGTCCCCAGCCTCTGTTTGCCAGAAGCTGGGAATGGGCGACAGGGAATGGATCACTTGATGATTCCCTGTTCTGCTCATTCCCTCTGGGGCACCTGACATTGGTCACCGTCAGAAGACAGGATACAGGGCTAGATGGACTTTTGGTCTGACCCAGTCTGGCCGTTCTTATGTTCACTTATTTTCCATTCCCTCTCCATCAGCTGCAATTGTAAAACTGCATCCACTAATCACTGTCTTCTAGGGCAGGAAGACCTGCCTCATGCCAGACAGACTCCCGTGACACTGCATGAACAGCTCAGGAGGCAACCCTGTGTCAGCAATGCAGCCAACAGCACGACCCATAGAACAAGCAAATCCTCACTTTGTCCTCCCCAAACATTGGGGTGGGGGAGGAGAGAAATAAGCCAGTTCCTATGTTTGACAGTGCTGCACTCTGCTGGAGGGATGGAAAGAGGCTCAAAGACCTACTTGAGATTTGAATGTGGGAGGGCTGCAACCCCCATCAAGTAACAGGAGACGTGCAGTGTATTGTTCTGCTTCCTCTAACAATTTTATTAGAAAGCTGTTCATATAGTCAAACACTGGCGGCAATTTCAGCCCTCCAGGCACATCATTAAATACATAAGCTCCTCAGCATTTAAAAAGAATTTCTGAGCTTTGCGTGGGAGAACAGAATCCTTTCTGGCCAATGGATTTTATCCCATCATTTTGGCCACACAGAATTGCTTAAAAATGTGACATAACAGATAATTCTTGCAGGACTATTGTGTTTTAATCAGCCCTGGACAAGAGCAGCTATTGTAGTGTAGCGTACAGCTTGTTACTGCAAAGCACCGAACAGACAGAGGCCAAGCTTGTCACACTATGTTCTCAAAGTGGGAGAGAGTTTTTGATGCACTGAACCATGATGTTCTGTGCACAAGGTTGAACTGCTTTCAACCCAAGAGACTTTCGAGCTGGGTCTGGGGACTTCTTTGGAAACAAAGACTAGCTTGTAGTGTTTGTTTTCAGGTTTGGTCTGTGAACTCTGTTTTCTTCACACAGGCATGTTTCATTACCAGGGGACTCTTCTGTGCAGGTGAATGTCCCTTGCTATTGAAAAAGCCAGCAAGTCAAGGGCCAGGACCATACTCTTTGGGCTTACTCAAGGGTCAGCTTGATCTGACACGAAGCAAAGTTTAGAGAACTGGCCTGCAGCTGTAACACCTCGGACTGTGATCCTGTCAGCATTTCAGCTAAAGAGAGGGTCTGCTCAGTGAGGAGTCCAATGGAAATCTCAGATATTGGAAGAATTGGTGCCTCTGCTGTGTTGTCAGTGGGGAACAAAGGATTCTTGCACATCCATTCTGTAAAGTGATTTAGGATCATTTGAGGACAGGTGTTACATAAAAAGTATGGATTGTTACTGTACAACACACTAAAAGGTCTCCTGCATCTGTTCCGGAGAACTGGAGAGAGGTTACTTCACCCTTCTCTAATGCCTTCCCTCTGAGGATCTCATTAAGTCTCAAACCCCTTGAAAGGCAGGTGTATCACCATTTTAGAGTTGGGGAAACTGAGGCAGACAGGTTAAGTGACTTGCCTTGTTCTAAGCTTGGCTGTAACAATGACTTGCTATTTGGGGCAAGTCATTGTCTCAGCGAGGCTTAGAACAAGGCAAGTCACTGTCACAGCCAGGATTAGAATCAGCTCTCCTGATTCCCAGTCCCCTTCTCTAACCAGGAGATCATGCTCCATCCATAAGAAACTAGATACTTCCCTTCGGAATACCATCCATCCACCTAACTTGCTCCAATTGGGATCACAGGTTCTGCCCGAATGACATGCAACATTCACTAACCGGCGAAGTGTGAGGGTGCACACTAAGAGTTTTACCTGGCTTGTGTTTTATATTCGTTTTAGAGCCACACTTTGAGGACACTTTGGAAATGTCAACTTTCTTGCTCTGGATCTGCACCTACAGAAACAGGAAGGAACAACTCAGCACAAAGAAACATCTCTTATGAAACTGGAAACCACTGTCTCACCGCAAAGGGCAGTTTATATTTAACGAGGTCTTAATCTCCCCTTGCCATACTTTTCCTATTAATCACCTGGCTGGTAGGTGTCAAAGAGCATTGCTCATGTAGGTTTCAAGAATTCTTAAGAAAAAGGCAAACATTCATTAGTATTATCAAAAGCCCTGTCCCAGTCCACAAAGGGTGAATATGTGCAAGTAGAAACGTGTGCTGAATAAAACCAGTAGAGATGGATAGTGACCAGAAATGAGTCTCTCTTATGGCATATGCATATGAGTATTAAAGTTTGACCAAAGAAGCCAATTCCACCACCANAACAGGAAGGAACAACTCAGCACAAAGAAACATTTCTTATGAAACTGGAAACCACTGTCTCACCGCAAAGGGCAGTTTATATTTAATGAGGTCTTAATCTCCCCTTGCCACACTTTTCCCATTAATCACCTGGCTGGTAGGTGTCAAAGAGCATTGCTGATGTAGGTTTCAAGAATTCTTAAGAAAAAGGCAAACATTCATTAGTATTATCAAAAGCCCTGTCCCAGTCCACAAAGGGTGAATATGTGCAAGTAGAAACGTGTACTGAATAAAACCAGTAGAGATGGATAGTGACCAGAAATGAATGTCTCTTATGGCATATGCATATGAGTATTAAAGTTTGACCAAAGAAGCCAATTCCACCACCAAGTTCCCCAGACTCTTTCTACCCAACACCAGCCTTGACTTTTAAACCTGTCCCACGTTGCCTTCAGCCAAGTGCCAGGAGAGAAGTTATCTGTATTGGTCCATTTGGAGCAAGGCTATCCTGCTGTGGTGCCAAGCATATACCATAGGCTCCAACTTTTTCTCTACCATCTTCAGCCAACACACCAAGATGTGGATCCACCCGATATTAAGTCTGTTTCTTTAGGGCATGTTGACAGGCATGCGCTGCTACGTGTGGGGATAGACTGCATCGCCACACCTAAGACTGTGTCTTACCGCTATTATAAAAACAGCCTGGATTTGGGGGTTCTCGGAGATAAGCTATGGAAATACATATATTTTATTTCCTGGGTTTTATTTGCTGCAGCAACATCATCACAAGGTTGTTTTCTTGACAAATCTCAAACTACGCACATTTGGGCCTGATCAATACCTGACTGGGAAACCTCCAGAAAACCAGCAACAGCAGTTGTGTAAGTGATTCAATAGATGGCCCTCTTCTGGGTCAGTAATGAGTCAATGTCCCAGCGTGAAGTTAGCATAGGGCTGCTGGTGGAGGTGTCCTCTTTTGGAAAAGATGTAAAGCGAAGGCTGTTGCTACTTTAAGTCATTAAAGATTTCACAGCCTTTTCCCCCAGAATGGGGTTTTAGCCCTGATACCTACACTGTGCCTCCTGGAGTTTCAGTAGGATGTGTGATTCTTCCCCTGCTGCCCCTAACCTGCTGTGTGCCACCAAACANGTCTTACCGCTATTATAAAAACAGCCTGGATTTGGGGGTTCTCGGAGATAAGCTATGGAAATACATATATTTTATTTCCTGGGTTTTATTTGCTGCAGCAACATCATCACAAGGTTGTTTTCTTGACAAATCTCAAACTACGCACATTTGGGCCTGATCAATACCTGACTGGGAAACCTCCAGAAAACCAGCAACAGCAGTTGTGTAAGTGATTCAATAGATGGCCCTCTTCTGGGTCAGTAATGAGTCAATGTCCCAGCATGAAGTTAGCATAGGGCTGCTGGTGGAGGTGTCCTCTTTTGGAAAAGATGTAAAGCGAAGGCTGTTGCTACTTTAAGTCATTAAAGATTTCACAGCCTTTTCCCCCAGAATGGGGTTTTAGCCCTGATACCTACACTGTGCCTCCTGGAGTTTCAGTAGGATGTGTGATTCTTCCCCTGCTGCCCCTAACCTGCTGTGTGCCACCAAACAGTTGACCTATTCCATCCCAGAGGAAGCTGCATTTCAGTGGCAAATGAAGTTATTCTTGCCTGGTTAATTTGTAAAATGCTGCATGGAAGATGTTATATCACCAAGATTTCCCCCACAAGGAATTAATAACTTCTAGTTATTTTAATAGGACTAATTCGGGGGGGGGGATGGGGGGGGGACTTGGGAAGATTCTCTTATCTAGTTCCTCCCTTGCTTGGAATATTCAGTATCAGATTATCCATATAAACAAAATGAAAGTATTTCCTTAGTATTTAATTCACCTCTTTATAAACTAAAGAGAGAAAGTGAATGAGGGAATATCTTTTATGGGACCAACTTCTGTTGGTAAGAGAGAAGCTTTCAAGCTTACACAGAGCTCTTCTTTAGGTCTGGGAGCTTATAAACCACTGCAATTGCCATGATGAAGCCCATTCAGAGCCTACTGAGAAGTTTCAGGATTCATTGTGTGCACGTGTAAAGCTCTGTATTTGTAACTTGGCTTGGGGGGGGGGGGGGGGGGGGANAAGCACTGTTCAGACCAGCACTTTTAGTTGACAAAACTTGTGTCTTTTGGGAGCGGAGGTGTGCATTGTTAAACACCTCTGAATGACAACATTTTGTTGTTAAACTTTGTCTACACTGACAACTGAACTTGAATTATTGAACGTGTCCCTCTAAAGGACATGTTCTCGGACTCAGGGGCCAAAGTGAAGTGCTGATTTAGTTGCCTGACTTTAGGCACTCTGGGTAGGAAGTGTGACTGTTACTTTCCTTTAGTTTTTCACCTCTCTAACCCACTCTCCGTCCATTCTCCATTAGCAGGGTGGTAGCCTCAAGGCACCAAAGAACCCACATGCTCTTAGAAGAATTCCGAATGATCTCACCCAGATCCTTTGACAACAGGGATAAAATGAATATACAGGTTGTCCTCGGACTTTTATGACACAATTGGTTCCTGAAAATTGCATTTTAAGTCGAAAATGTCATAACTCGAATTTCCCATAGGAACAATGTCGGATCGAGTGTCGTAAAGTCGAAACTGATGTTGTAAAGTCGAAACAGGATGTCAATTTATAAACGTCGTAAGTGTCGTTCGTTGTAACTCTAATGCCGTAAAGTCGAGGACTGCCTGTACGATGGGTTATCCAAATGTCTTACTCCTCACTAGGTTTAAACTTACTGTAGACATTTTATTTCTATTGTTTTGCTTTTGTAGTTTTTCTCCTTATTTATAAAAATATAACAAACACTATTTCCAGGTAAAATCTAATGCTCCATGCTTTGGGGTCTTTCTACTAAACATAATGAAAGCAGTAAAATAGTCTACAGCCTTCGACCTCAACTTCTCAGTATCCAGTCAATCACCACCTTTGCACATAGGAGGCAGAGCAAGCAGGTTCCTCCCACCCCCCCAATTTTTTCCCCAAAAGGTAATTGAATGAATTGGCTAGCGAGTCCCAGTCACTTCTACCACAGCAGACCTTTTTTTTAAAATGGCAACACTAAACCTGAATAGCTAGCTTTTGCCAACCACTCTGCTTGCCCCAAAAATGCCCAACAGCCATTACTGAGGAGAGAGTAGCACTGAAACCGTGGACTAGAGTAGCATTGGAACCGTGGACTTTTCAATCATTCCCATCAGCTGTATGGTTAAAAACTTTAAGAACAGGGAGTTTCTGTGAGCAGATGCAATGAGACAACTCTCTCATGCTGTCTGACTGGACAGAAAACGCCTCAGAAGTGGACACCTGGTACAGTGCCCAGGAATAGCGGAGGGAATGCAAAACGGACAAAAGGAAATCCAATCATAAGAAGCCAGGTGTGCCAGTCTGGCTCTTCTACTCACATTGGTACTGCCTGGGCTGGGTTTGGGGGCGATGGACGGCTGGGAGCGGCTGCCTGAAGCTGGCTTTGGGGCATTTGGAACCTGAAAATGATAAGCACTTTATTCTCTGTTCTTAAAGTGAACAGCTTAACTAGTGGACTGAGGAGGAGAGATGTAGTGGTGACAGGAAGAGAGAGATTGGGAGAACAAAGAGCTGAAAGAGGATACCTCTTCCCTAGAGCTGGAAACATCCCCTAGAGGGGACAGAAGAACAGCAAAACTGAGAGAAGAGGACAGGTTTGGTGGTTTATTACATGGGATTTTTAATGTAAAGTAAAAAAAAACATTCCCCACAACCCAAGGTTTTATTCTCTAACATGTCTGTTGATAACAGAGGAGGAAAATGTACATGAGGCCCAGCCAGAAATGTGCTGTACAAAACACCAATCAACAGAAAAGGAGTGGTTTATAAAATAAAGCCCCTTTGGGTGCATAACAGCTGCTCTTTAGCAGTACGGCTGAAAGAACCAGTGCCAGCAATCCAGATTATATCTAAACATTATGTTCCAAGCTCTGGGGATACAGTTAGACCAAGTTAGCAGTAAGAAACAGGAATGTACCATAGCCAGAAAACAACATTGTACATGCACACAAACACCAGTTGATGAGCCAGTCTTTGACCACCTCCACCCCAATCTTCCTGACTGAGCTGCAGAGCACAAAGTAGAGTTCACCTACGAAATCGCCTCCACAGGAGATTACACACACTCCAACCCCAAGAACATTAGGAATCCATGGAGGATACAAATGTGTAACTAACACTATGGATGCCAAGCACTGGCAAACTGAAATGTGAGACAATCTCAGCACAAATATAAAAAGTCTCAGCAGTCATAAATCTTGAAGAGAACAAAAGCCTGATTCAATAAAAATTACACCTGTACTGCTTCGTAGCTGGGCTCTTCCTACACCTGGAAGAAAAGGTTGTTATCCCCTGAGAAAAGGATGACTAGCCTTTGATTTAACAAGCTTTTTTAATAAAACCCACCATGAACGTCTTCAGGATCTTCTTGCAGTAACTTATGAAAGAATTTAAATGCAAGAGTTGATGCATAACCATGAAGACAACCACACGCATATTTCTCAAGAAGGTGCTTACAGAGCATGACCTGCACCACAAGCAATATTCGAGGCAGCATTTACAGCCTCCGAATCCAGCGAGTGGCAAGTGCTCAAGATGCAGAAGCAGGTGACCAGGCACGGAGTACATGGCCAAGCACTAACACTTGCCTCCAACGGTTGACTCCCCACTCCAGCCTGGAAGAGGAGCTGAAGGGATTTAGTTTAGCGTTTTTAAACAGCATTGCATTAATACGTTTTTAATCCCACACCTGCATAGAGTCAGTGGAATGGAGAAGGGAAAGCCAGGACATCACTATAGGTGACACTCCCACTCAGTCCAGGGATTCTGAACTTCAAAGGCCAATGGCTGTCAGTGTGTTGGGCGCAGGGACAATGGAAAATTAGCAGCAGCAAGAAACAGACTCTTCCACCCGGTCACCCTCCTTATTTAAAACAGTGGCAAAGTTGCTATTGCTACTAGCACCCACACTCTGCATTCCCAGAAACTATCACTACTTAGGAAGTAAACAAACCCTGGCACAGATGTCTATATATTTTTTAAAGGTAATACAAGCTGTGTCTGCTGGGAAACAGGTGACCTGTCAGGTCAACACAGGACGTCTTTAAAGCCTATAGTTTTACAGCATCCAGATGGGTATTTGGCATTGCTCCACCCACTCAGCTCGAGGCAGCTAGCAATACTACCTCCATCTGAAATCCATAGCGTGTACTCCAAGTTCATATACAACCCTCACAATATTAGCTCGCAACACCTCAGCAAGCTCACCTCCCTATTTCCAGTGAAACCAGTAGCCTTGAATGTTAGAAGTCGCTCTTAAGTTAGTAACTAAACAAAGATCGGAAACTTTCACCCCCAGAAGCATTTCAAAGTCCTTCTCCTGATACAAAGTCCTCCTTGCTTTAGATCACTGGGAAATGGGTCGAATGCACGGCTGTGAAATGTAACATATGCTCACACATTTAACCTACTTCAGCTTAGGGAAAAGTCTACCTACACACTTCCCAGAAATCTTAATTCTGCCGTGCTCATCTGCCTGAAACAGAATATTCTCAAGAGACCACATAAAAAAGCAGAACAAGAAATGAAGTTAGTAGAAAGACAGCTTGTCCAGAGCCCATACTTACATTCCCACCTCCAGGGACATGCTTAATATTGTCCTTGGAACCACACTTGGACTGAACATGGCTGTAGTTCGCTTTTTTGGAGACTATCTGGACCTAGAGTGTTACAGAGTGGAAAAACAACACAAGGGAAGAGGACTGGTTAGAACTGTCATACGGCAGGCTGGAGTGATGCTGTAACATGGTGGATAAACAAAGAGCTGTGTTAAACTTCAACCCAACTTCAGTATTAGGTGTGAAAGAACTTGAAAGACAGAGAGAAAAAGAGTGAACAAACAAGGAGAGGCAGAGTACAGCTAAGCAGACAGTGGTAGTGGTGACAGCTTAAGTGCTATTGTGGAGGACAACACTTTCTTAGCGTTTTGTACAGATGAGCAATACAAGAGCGCCTGGCTGCCAAGACGACTGTGTATGCTAGCTTCCTCAGAGCATGTTCAGCCATGCATTCCAGCAGTGAGAACTAACATGGCCATCTCCACCCCTTCATTCTCACACTTTCACCTCGTTGATCCAAGTCACTGCCTCTGACAACATACTTGTTAGTTTCTGCAGTTTTTAACTATTCCAGTTTGCCTGGGAACGACTCAAATCCTAGGCAATGCATCTGAAAACCTCTCAGCGGTATAGCCTACTCCTGAAAGCAATAACTACATGGAAGGTTGTCAAACCACCAATTTAACTTAATTGGCAGCAGTCTGATGCCAGCCAGATACAGGAGAAACAATGTATCTAACAAACTGAAACAGTTCCAGACCCATTAAACACACAAAAAAGCCTAAGGCTATGAACCCTCAAAAGTTAAGTGAAAGCTACAACTCTATTCTTAAAAAAAGATCAGTTATGACAAGTCCTCGAGTTCAGTCCTAGAGGTTACTTACAGTACAGCATGTTCAGAAACACCTATGGTACAACAAGATAAATTAAATATGGGGTGGAAGCTTTACCTCTTACAGTACTTTGGTTTTGTACATTGAAGATATCACCTGTAGCTAGAACCAGCAACATGGATTTTTCAAAGGATACTTGCCAATTTAGGTAGATTGGATTCAGTGCAACAAGGACCCTCAAATTTACCCTGCCATGGAAACATACCAGTTTGCTGGCTCTAATTCAGAGGAGCAAAACATTTAAGAGCAAGACCAATGCCATCCTATACATATTTAAGGTCTACCTGATGGTATCTCAGAAGATAGCACCAGCTCACAAGTTAAACTTTCACTGCCAGCCCCTCCTCTTCTCAACTCCCTTCCCCCACATAGCTCAGATCGGGGATAAGACTTCATGACAGAACTTCAGGGTAGGACGTCAACAACTGGCAACCGCCAGCTGTGCGGGGTTAGAGAACAGTATTGGTGAAACTAGGTCTGGAAAGTTACAGGGAGAACATTAGGTCACCAGTTCTCCATTATTATTTTTTTTGGTTTGAAAGTGCCAGGACCATTGATCCCTCTTCCTAATCCCAAACTGGCAGCATCCATAGAGAAGGGAGGTTTTCCCTCACAGAAGACCAGCCCATCTTAGAGTTAGCCCATCTAAAAGTGAAGTCAGAGCACACCACTCAAGCAATGTGTAAGTCAGGCCTTGAAAAAAACTATATGTGATGTCAGCAGAAATACTTCTGACTGTATTTTACTGGCAGTGTCAGGACATACAGGAAAGATGTGGAAAAGGTGCGCGTGGGGGAGGGAGAAAACAGTGACACTGACACGAGAAAGCATAAAAGCTAAATAGAAGGGAAAGTGACTCAAATGGAAAAAAGTTTTCCTTTCATCTTTCAGGGATAAAAGACTGAAACAAAACTCACTTTCCCATTGGGCTGCTTTTGTGCCCCCTCTTTTGTTACAGTTGTTTTAGTAGTAGCCATTTTAGAGACTGCATTGGGTTCAGACTTTCGCGCAGCACCGGCTGATTCTGGTTTTTTCTCTACTTTAGCCTAGATGGAGACAAATGGAGGATGATTTTAACCATGAGAATCAAAGTAAATGATGGAAGGAAATGATGGAATTCAAATCAACAACCAAGATAGATTCAGTGGACTGGACACGCCAGGGAGAACTTTTTATAAATCAACATGTTAAAATGGTGAGAACTGGTAAAGCAGAAGGCTCGGTTTCACTCAGACTGAAAGATCCCTTCATGCATCAGGATTTTAGCACTTCCTAGTGGGGTAGGTGGTCACGGCTCTGTGGAAGAATTATGCCCGGCCTCATAATAACTGAACAATTGTGCCAGCTTCTGTCCTGACCGCTGAGCCTATGCTATAGTTTTTTAGCTCCACAGGTCTACCTGGAGACTTCCTCCCACCTCTAAAATGCTGCTACAGTAGGCGTTCTGCTGGATGTGTCTGCACTGTATTTCCATTACAAAAAATTGCAGTTAGTTCAACATGAGGATTTGCAGTTTTGGAAAAACTCAGTGTCAACCTGAGAGAACCCATTTTTCTGCTGATTTCTTACTTTTTAACCAATGCTCACCACAAAAGGTGAGTGCACTCAAGGCTGAATTTTTTAAGACCAGGGCTTCTGCAGCAGCCCTGTACCCTGCTGAACCAATTAATAATACAGCAGTAAAACAGGCAACACTTCAAAGTTATTCTTCTTTTGGGAGTGTCCTAATAAACAGAGAAGACTTTAAAATCCCTGGAAGAAATACAATGATTCTCTTTGACATACAGTCTATGTTAACATACATGCTAACACACTGCTATTATGAAATGGAAATGGTCCAACAAAACAAGGGAGTACATTGTACAAACAATGCCCCTTTAACAGACAGCCCTGAAGTCTAGTCAGAAAGCTTCCCATGCCTCTGGAATTCTAGAACAGTCTAAAAAATTAAAGTGAGCTTTAGAGCTCCTTTTGACCAGATTTCTGAAGGACCTTAACGGTGTTAGTGAACCTCCAATCTAGTCTCGACTTGCATTCAATTTGTGAGCACTCCTCCCCGGTTCTCACTTCCAAGTCCTCCAGCCAGGTTTGGTTTACCCTGTTTGGAAGCTTCTCCCCTTGTGAATGCTGGCACAGCTTTCCCTAAAGAGCCAGACATTCTCTGTCATTACTTAGATATCCACTTTTTGTACCCCAGTGCATACTCGCGGAAGCACTCTTTGGGCTTCTTGGCTCTGAGGAATAGGTCATGACCGTCTACGGGTATAACACGCTGGACTTTTAACAGTTTGGTGGTACCTTCTTTTTCAAGCAGGTGATATGGTTTATGGTATACTACAATGCAGCTCATGACTGCCCTTAGGATTAGTGTGCCTTTCAGAGGCTAGGGCTCCCATCAAAAAGTGCTTCACCTTGGTTACAGAGATCAGAATGGAAAATCAGTTTCAGGAGACCACTCCTCTGTATTAAAAGTAATGGTGCTGCAGTTTGCTCCATTTTACACAAAGTAAAGCCCTCGGACTAAAGGCAGGTTGCTAATTCAATACTCGGTCAGACAAAGTTTGGGAGTATCTGTTATATGATGTCTGATAATAGTTTCATGTTTCTGCATCTACAAGATGTATAGGATGGAAATGTTAATGATTGCCTTCTGATTAAAAATGAATACACATTAATCAGTCTAATGTCTGACCCTTACAAGGAACTCCATAGAAATATTCCAAGGCTTTTCTCATTCAGAGAATCACAGGGAAAAAATTAATTAGCACCTCTGTATTAAACGAGAGCCTCAAGCTATGTCCTACCGACTCCTTCAACCTGGGCATCTACTTTTTCCCATGGCAGTTCTCTCAATCCATCTCCCTCTCCCTTAGTTATCTGTCTGTGGCCACCAGAGGGTGTCCTGAGAACAGCACATGCTGCCCTACTCCACCTCTGCTTGAAGCCTAACCTGTACAGCAGCACTTCTCAAAGCCGGTCCGCCGCTTGTTCAGGGAAAGCCCCTGGCGGGCCGGGCCGGTTTGTTTACCTGCTGCGTCCGCAGGTTCGGCCGATTGTGGCTCCCACTGGCTGCGGTTCGCCGCTCCGGGCCAATGGGGGCTGCAGGAAGGGGCGCGGGCCGAGGGATGTGCTGGCCGCCCTTCCCGCAGCCCCCGCGGCAGGTAAACAAACTGGCCTGGCCCGTCAGGGGCTTTCCCTGCACAAGCGGCAGACCGGCTTTGAGAAGCTCTGCCGTACAGCACATTGCTCATGTCAACAGAGACAGTATGTCCTGGGACTTGCTCCTGAATCCAGATCTTCCACGTAGTGGCACATTACTCTACCTGGTGTACAATTCAGCAGTCCCAAATCCTCTGCTCAAACAGATACTCTGAAATATAAATGAGCTCTGAGCTTTCACATAAGCTAGTCTCCAGATCAGGAGTGTGGCTCTGTTTCTCCGTATCAAAGAGTTGTGAATTTTTGTTCATATTCCAAATACTTCCATGAAACCTTTTAAAGTGTATTTCCTCTATATGATAATGGTGCTGCCTTGTGCACATGGGGAACCTAAAAGGAGCTCTGCAGAGTCTGAATATAGGAAAGCCAGTGAGCATAGAGTGACTGAAAGCGGTGAGGACTACCAATAGCTCTTAAATGCATGAGTAGTCCTAAAAGCCGATTGAGGAGACTTACCCTTCCTCCACCAGGTTGGTATTTAATGTTATCTGTTGATCCGATTTTGGATCGTATGTTCTTCAGGTCAGGGGCAGAAACACTGCTGGTTGGGCGAGGCGGCTTGGGAACAGTGCTGGTTTTAAGTGGAGCTTTAACTGTTGATGGTTTTTTAGCTTCTGGAGTTGCAGTCGATGCTGTGGTGGGTCTGGCTGCAGCTGGCTTGGGTTTGGGGCGGCTGGTGGCGACTCCAGGTGAGGCAGGAGTACCTGGGGTTGTAGCAGTAGGGGTAGTGGCGCTGCTCTTCGCAGAGTTTGCAGGCGCACTCTTTGGGCGGCTCAGGTCTGCTGCAATAATCAAAGCAGAAAGGGAAGTTTGAGTAAATATCAATCACATCAAGCAAATACCCAACTGTAAAGATACACAGTAACATGTTGATTGAACACACTTCTGTAGTCAAGTAGAGAAGCATTTAGATGCAGGAACTGAGGGACATTACCTGATGGTGACTTCGCAGTGGTCTTCCTGGCATCTGCAAACTTTGTTTCAGTCTTGATAGCTAAAGAGTACAAAAACAGTCAATCTTTTCTGCATGTTTTCATTGTGAACAGATTCATTGGTGTTACTGGGAGTGAAAGCCAACACACAGACCGACCCTTTGTGGATGCTGGCATAGTTTCCATGAGTGGCCATACACATTCTCCGTTGCTTCTTAGATATCAGCTTCTTCTGTATCCCCAATGCATACTTGTGAGATGCAAAAAAGGATGACTGCTACTCATTTTAGGGCTAGCCTCTTTCCTGCTATTTAGAGGGAAACGCCAAAGTATCTCATAAAATCAGCTGCTCCCCATGCCTGGGTGAACTTCCTCTCATTACAAAAGCTGCTTCTTATTTCACAAGATACGGTAAAACTCATGTCCTTCAGAGGTAGACTCAATCCCATAGAATAAAGTCTTGGGGAGGCTAGAGAATGTCATAAGATGGTTAGGCCTCAGGATGGTGGGTAAGGGTTGCTTTATTTTTACTTTTATTCATTTTTATATAATGGTTTTCTCATGTCTCAGCAATTGCTTGCTAGTGACATTCAATTGATACCTTTAATGACTCCCCCTCTCTGCTTCTCTTAATTCAATTTGGGGCCTTCTCTCAACTGTCTTCATTTAATATCAAAGGCAAAAATGCATCCCTTGGCAAACTTGTCTGTCTATAAACTTTGGCATCATCTCTAACCTGATGATAATTTTACTAGATAATTTTCTGACACATGAAGGCACTGTACCCAATACAAGGTTACTATTTTGAACCTTACTATGATGGACAAAAATGAATTATTCAAGAGATTGGAATTTGGTGGTTGCCAAGGGACCAGTGATCATGACCTGATTACATTCAATGTAGGCAAATAAAAGACAGTCCCAAGCAATAATAGATATACTTGGTGCTTCAAAAGGGCTAATTTCCAAAAATTGAGGAAACTTATGAGCCAAACTGATTGGGAAGAAAAATTTAGACAGAAAAAGGTAAATGAAAATTGTGAGTTCTTTAAGAAAAGGTAATTAGATGGCCAAAAAGCCACAATTCCCCAACCAAGATAGAGGACAACTTTGGCTGACAGCCCATCCTGATTGTGGCAAATTGAAGTGAGCAATTAGAAGCCAAAAAAACCCAAAAGAAATATATAGCAATCAATATAAATTAGAAATTATGAAGTGCAGAAAATTGCTAAGGGACACTAAAGACATCAGGGAAATTCCATGGCTGGCAGGGCTAAGGCCAAGAAGAAGGAGGTGTTTTTTTTAATTTTTTGTTTTTGTTAATATCAGGAACAAAATAAATACTAGCAATGGTGTAGGCCCATTACTAGATGTAGACGGTAACATTGTTAATAATGTTGCAGAAAAGGCAGAAGTGTTCAATAAATATTTCTGTTATATATTTGGAAAGAAGCAGGATAATGTACTCCTATCACATGAAGTACTTTCCAGCCTATTAGAACTAAGGAGGATGTTAAATAACATCTCCTAAGGATAAATATTTTTAAATCAACAGGACTGGATAACTTACAACCAAGAGTCCCAAAGAGTTGCCTAAGAAGATCACTGGCCTGCAGATGTTCATTTTAAAATAAGCTTGGAGTACCATGGACGTTCTAGAAGACCGGAAGAGTGTTAATGCTGTGGAAATTTTTGAAAAGGGCCAGCGAGATGGCAGGGTAACTGTAGGTGGGTTAGTCCTGGGATCAATCCCAAGCAAAACAGTGGAAAAGGTCATACAGGACTCTATAGGTAAAGAATTAAAGAATTGGAATATGATTAAATTCCAGTCAATATGGTTTAATGGAAAATAGATCTTGTCAAACAAACCTGATTTCATTCTTTGATGAGATTGCAAGTTTGGTTGATAAAGGTAACTGCATCGATGCAACAGACAGACTTTCATAAGGCTTTTGACTTGGTATCACATGATATTCTGATTAAAAATGGGCACTATACAAAATCAATAAAAGACAAATTCAATGAATTAAGAAGTGGCTAACGGAGGTCTCAGAAATTAGCTGTCAATGAGGAATCATCATCACTGAATGGGAGTGTTTCTAGTAGGGTTCCATGGGGCCTGGTACAAGGCCTAGTGCTATTCAACATGTTCATCAGTGATCTGGAAGTAAATATAAAATCACTGCTGATAAAATTTGCAGATGACAGACTGGCACAGTAATAACTGATGAGGACTAGTAAGTCATACAGAGCAATCTGGATTGTTTAGTAAGACGGGCACATTCAGATAAAATGTGTTTTAATACAGCCAAATGCAAAATTACCCATCTAGGAACAAGGATTGCAGGCCATACCTACAGACTGAGGGACTCTGGGTTCTGAAAAGGTTTTAGAGGTCATAGTGGACAAGTAACACAATATATTCCCAGTGTGATGCTGTGGCAAAAAAAGCTAATGTGATCCTTGGATGTATACACAGGGGAGTGGTGAGTAGGGGTAGGGAGGTGATTTTACCACTGTATATGGCACTGGTGAGACTGACACTGGAATACTGCATCCAGTTCTGAATGGTGAAAAGTTGGAGGAGAGGGTGCAGAAAACAGCCACAAAAATCATTTGAGGGCTGGAGAAAATGCCTTACAGTGAAAGACTTAAAGAGCTCAATCTGTTTAGCATGTTAAGACGACTGAGAATTGACTTGATTACAGTCCCTTCACAGGGAGAAAATACCAGATACTAAAGGGCTCTTTAATCTAGCAAGAAAGGCAGAACAAGAAGCAATGGCTGGAAGCTGAAGCCAGACAATTCAATTAGAAATAAGGCACAATTTTTTAACAGTGAGGGTGATTAACCATTGGAACAAATTACAAAGAGGAGTGAGGGGTTTCCCATTCCTTGATATCTTCAGATCAACACTGGGTGTCTTTGCTTTAGCCAAGTACAAGTTACCCCTTCATTGAGCAAAGTGTAAACAGGGTGAAACTTAGATGGCCTGTGATATACACAGGCTTGGAAGTATTAGATTCTTATCAGTAAATATTGATAAATGTCAATTTCATCCAACACATACAAACCAACAGAAAAATATTTCCATAGATAACAGAAATTTACAGATCGGCAAAATAAAAAAAAATGCTGCTGGCGAACTTAGAGTTTGATTTAAGGGTATTTACTTGATTATTTTGATGTGATGTTGACAATTTGTGTTTTAGACTTTTATGAAAAGCTTTAACTTTTTGAACTTCAACATCTACTGTCAATAAATAATTTCGTGACCCCTCTTATTGTCTGACCACCCCATAATTTCCTGTGAAAATTTTAAATAGACAAAAATAAAAAATGCTTAAAACCAAAACGTTAATATCTGTTGAAGTTACAAAAAAATAAAAATCTAATTCTGCCAAGACTACATATACAGGTGGTCAGAATGGATCATCTAATGGTCCCTTCTGGTCTCAGACTCTGAATTTATGAAACTTAAATTTTCTGTCTCCTATGTCTATGCATCTGCCTACCACCATCTCTACACACCTATCACACTTCAAGTTCACACCTATCACCGCTCAAGCAGCCTCACCATTTGTGGCCAAAAATGTGATAGTTTTATTTGCAACTGAAGAACTAGCCACTTTATTTAATGGCAGCCTAAATGTGACAAACTTCTGGGGCCAGAGAAGTGCAAGCGTGGAATTTGCTGATTATTTCCTCAGTTCAAACTGTCAGGGGCGCAATGAGCTGCAAGAGGTGGCTACATTTCTGTGAACTAATCCAAATGCTAACATTTTTCAACAGAAGCTAGCAACAGTTTAGAAAGAAAGGGCGCTCGCCCTGAGCTCAGCAAGGCAATGCTTACATGTTGGCCTTTTGGGTGGGGAAGTAGCAGTGTTTCTCAGACCGGAGGCTGTTGTAACTGGAGACGCTGCAGTTGTCCTGGGCGTGGCAGGGCTGCCCTTTACAGCAGCTCGAGGTGTAGTAGCAGACAGTGGCTTTGAAAGTGAGGTCCGTTTGTCTGGGCTCTTCGCATCTGTTACCTGGTAACAAAAGGCTATACTGAAACTGATGGCCCATTTACAAACACTACTCTCAAGATGTAGCTGAAAGAGAACTTGGAAAGTGCTGAAATTCCTTTTCAAAAGTGCCGAAGCACAATTGTTTGGATTCTTAAATACATAAGCTAGCCACTGCTAAGAAAAGTTCTGTAACATGGAAAATTCTAAAACAAATGTCCTATAGTACATGAAAACCTGCGGCTGGCTATACTTAGTGAAGGATACATGGGACAGGGAGGTTGGTGCACCCTAAAATTCATTATTCAGTATCTGGGAAGCTCCACTGGATTCCCGAGCTGACAGGAGTAGTCCATTTGTAGACTTGAACAAAACATTTATTTTGAGCTCCACTGTGTTTTTTCAAAAAGAATAGGAGTACTTGTGGCATCTTACAGACTAACAAATGGGGAGGAATAGCTCAGTGGTTTGAGCATTGGCCTGCTAAACCCAGGGTTGTCAGTTCAATCCTTGAGGGGGCCACTTAGGGATCTGGGGCAAAATTGGTCCTGCTAGTGAAGGCAGGGGGCTGGACTCGATGATCCTTCGGGGTCCCTTCCAGCTCTATGAGATAGGTATATCTCCATATATTATTATTATTATTATAAATTTATTGTAGCATAAGCTTTCGTGGGTTACAGCTCACTTCATCGGATGCATGTAGTGGAAAATACAGAAGGAAGATATATATATATATACATGAAACAATGGGTGTTACCATACACATTATAAGGAGAGTGATCAGTTGTCAGCAGGAGAGAAAAATAAGTGTTTGCAGTGGTAATGAAAATGGCCCATTTCCCAAGTGCTATTACTCTGAAACCTGTGTTTTTTCAGTCATTAGTTCCCTAGCATCATGTCACTCACTAACCTCTGGGAGAGGAAGCTATTTAATTACAGGCCAAAATGCTTTCCAGGCTAAAAAGGCATTTGGCAGATCATCTGGAACACAATAGATCGATCAATTTATGAACAACTGACCCATCAGGAAAATGGAGAGTGGCTCATTCTTTCCTGGAAAACTAAACAGATGGGACGATTTGACTGCAACATCAACAGAAATTGGAAATAATTTAGAAGTGGTTATTTGGGGAAGGGGGGCAGGGGAGTTACACAATATTAGGTAATGACTCAGAATTTCTGCAGTATTATGGTTTACCTAAAATCAATTTTAAAAAGTGTTATAAATTTATGATTAATGATAATTTTAGAAAAGTAACTATGGAAGGAGAAAGTGAAAGTGGGATTACCTACCCAAAAACCAGTATTTCCATCAAAATATATATTGGCTTTGTTCAGACAGACAAAGACACTTATATCTGACCTTTTGTAACCACCTGTATAGGGGACACTCAAACACAATCCTTTAGATCTGTGTTTGACAGTAAAGGCCTTAAACACACTGATGAATATAAAGATTTACAGCTGAAATTTATTTTAACATTCCTTTGCAGTTTTTGTACTACTGCATGAGAGTATACACATGAAGTTGTTATAAAAAAAAATGTCTTGCTTCAAATTGGATGTAAATGTAAGCACCTAGATGTAATAGTTGATTAAATTTAAACATCTAGAGATGATGCAGTGAGAGGAGAAGTAAACAGTTTTATTTTCCTACCTGAGTGAGGAGCAGAAAGTCCATTAGATTTTTAAATTGCTCCAATTTAATAATCTCTGATGCAATTACAAACAAGAACTTTAAAAAAAAAATTTGTATTTTGTCAGCGTCCCTTTAAAAGTCTGGTGTTCTACAAATACCAAATACACACTGCACAACCCACTTACAGGTCACAATCAGCATGTGGGACATTGAAGACAGGCTTCCAGTTCTCTAAATTGAGTGCTTATATCCTTCTTTAGCTCTAGGATATGATGCTTTAGAGTTGACTGGCACGTGAATGACCACGGAATTACAAACTGCAAGCATTTACTGGGCAGATCAATGAATAAGTCATATCTAATGGCATCCATCACCATGGTATCTGGGCACTATCGAAATTACATAAAGTGACATTGAATTGGAAGGATTGCACCCAATCCGCAAACGCCATTAGGGTATGTATGTGTGGGGTGAGGAGGTTATTCCTGCTGCTCATCTCAAGGGGAGTGTTGGTAGAGTATTCTTCAGGGTATTTATTTGGGAAGACATTGGAGAAGATTTCACAGAGCTATTTATGAGTGGAAGCATCTCTATTCGGTCACCTCGTCTATACCCCTGCTTTGTGTCACGATTGATATTACCTAAAATGGGTGATTAGTCTGTGTCTCGAAGACATCCAATGATGGTAGATTTCCACAACCTGTTTCGGCAGCTTCTTCCAGTCCCTTATTAATATTTAAGAGGACTTTTCCCTACCATAGCTTAAACCCAGTTATTACTGTAATAGTCTCTGCTTTGCCTTGTTAGACTGTAGCTATCCAGTACTCTTAACCTTTCCCCTTCCCACGTCCCAGTGGTCTTCTTTACCTTCTGTTTTACCAGTTTTCTTGTTGACTTATTTGGTCTAGCTCTTTTTATAGAATGTGGAGTTGAACATTAACATTAAGTTCCCAATTCGATCACATTAATTCAACAGTTCTCTGAAGTATATAATGCAGAACAAAGAAGGTTACAGGCTTTTGTTTTAAATTTAAAAAAATAAAGAATTTTCTTGAGCACCTTTCAGTAGTTCATGAAAATAACTACCAAAACACAGAGGAAAGTTTCAACTCTCTCCTGCTCTTCCTACTCCTCAGTGCCAAAATACATATTCTGCTCAGATCCATGGAGGCAGAATCTTGTGTCCATGCAGATCTGATAGCAAGATCAAGCTTTAATCTTATTGTTCCATTGTTGTCTCTAGAACTATGCTACCCTTTGGTTCCTATCGACTGTTGCTAGTCAGATAAAACAGTTACCTGGATTTTGGTCTACAAGCCTTGGAGCTTCAATGTGCAAGTGAAATATTCTCTCTTACCTTTGGTTTAGTGTCTTTAGGAGTTAAAGTGGAGGGACGTGTAGTACTGGTGGCTGGGCGTTTGGGAGTAGTGGCCGAAGTAGGACCTGCAGTAGGGCTGGTGGGTTTTTTGTTTTGGCCAGGTGTGGCAGAAGCTGGCCGCTTGGGGCTTGTAGTGGGCAAAGGCTTGGTTTTCGTTGCTGCAGGTTTTGCTGATGGTGTGGATGCTGAAGGCTTTACATTTTTCAAAAAGCAACATCCAATGTAAACACAAACACAGACAAAAAGAAAAAAAAACAGCGCATTGTAAACAAAAATGTTAAGCAGCAAGGAACATAAAATGCTATTTAGAGGAAACAAAAACATTAAACGTCCTGTTTTCTGAGCGTAACAAAAGAAAGGCTGGGAGCTGGCATATAACATTGACAGGAAGTAATGTATTACCGGCTTTACAGATGGGGAAAAGCAACACTGGGACCAGGATTTTGCCCTCTGAAGTGAATAAGAGTTTTGCTATTAAATTCAATGGGACCAGAATTTGGCCCAGAGACAATGAAGGCCCCAGAAGGGAGTCAGTGGTGGAGCTGCAATTAATACTTGGAGTTCCTGACATTTAGTCCTATGCTCAATGAATGGGACATTTCTGTCTAATTGTACATATATAATGCAGTGCAAGATCTAAATCCTAATCTAATCTAAACCAATGGCCAAATTCCCAATGTCTTCAATGTGACCTGGATTCAGCCTTAGGTATCAACTCTTAATAAAAATTGGAGCTTAGTTGTTTAAAGCCTATTCCTTTGGATTTGTCAGGTGACAATGTGAATGAGAGTAAAACCATGGCATTCACTGATAGAGAGATTACTGTTTGGGTTCAAAACTTCAGTAAGAGTTCTGGTTCAGACTGCTGAATGCTACCATCTCTTTGAGGTAGAGACCATCTGTTTGTACAATGCCAAGCAGACTACGGCCCCAGGTCCTGATGGGGACCCCTGGATGCTACTGAAATACAAATAAATTAATAATAATAATGAAACTATCAAGTGGATCAAAATTTGAATATTCTTGAAATGTCATTATGAAAATGTATTGTTCTCCCCACCATGGACATTGCCTAATGTATTATTTTCCATTTAAATTGAGCATAAATTTGTTGGGCTAAATCCAGTTTCAATTAGATTTACTGAAGGCCGATTTGTTTGTAACTTTACAATTGAATTACATTGTTTGGTGTTCAAATGAAATACTGCCCAGAAGCCACTAGCTCAGAAAACAGAACTGTATCATCACAGCTTAAGAAGCAAGGAGCAAAGCAGGCAGGGGAAACCAAACCCACAGAGCTGGGTATAAAGAAGCCATGAAATAATGGCACACCTACCTTGGTCTTCTTCTCAGGGCTTGGAGGAAGCTCTTTGTTTGGAGGTGCTGTGATGTCACTTCCCGTCACAAGCTCCACCGGTTTTATCTCTTCCGGTTTTGCTGACCAAAAAAAGAAGACACCCATATATATTTTAAACTTCATTTACATTCATTTATTTTAAAAATGCCACTATAATGGCATTGAAAGACAAATACTGCACAAAGAGCAGCTAAGGTTATATGATGGCTGCTTCTGGAAAGGCTCTTGGGAGTTGGAATGCCTTTCCATGAGCCTTTCCAGAGATCATGAACTTCCCAAATACCCAAATGGTTTAACTAGAGAAACTAACAGCTGACCCAACGAGCCATTATTAACATCTGTAGAAAAACTCTTTTTAGTGTCTATAGGAAAACTCATTGTCTAATAAGTTGTACCTAAAAACTGTTAGGTATATAGGTTGCTTATTTACTTGGACCAATTTCAGCCCAGAGTATAAAACCCCAAAATATAAAACTGCTTTTATGCTGTCCCTGCTTTATACCCACACTAGTGATACTGCTGGTACTTTTCTCTGACTTTAGTTCCTCTTATGTCACACTATATGGCAGTTCCCCACATCCAAATTTTACACTCTGAATACGGGAGATTCCCAGCAGCCAAAGTAATTTGACTGTTATAGCAGTAGAGGTTAAAAAGGTAAAGTAGAGATGTGGCAATTATGTTTAGACATAAAATAAATAGTACAGAAATGTATTAGTACAGAAGTTGTTAGACTTATCATGCTTTGGCATTGAATGTTTCACAGCACAAAAAGCTTTAATTTATGGGTTACAAAGTCAAGGGATGCCAGGATTTTGACTGCAATTTCTAATTTTCTTCACTGTTCTTCCAAGAAAAGATGTCATTAAATTCCCAGCCATCAAAATTATATTTACTGACTCTCACAAAGAAGTAGGGCTATAGTTAAATGTGTCCCTGTCCACTTCCAAAAAATTTATCTGAAAACACTGTCCAAACACCAGTGAAAGACAAATCCCCCCCAAAAAGCCCAAGCAAAACCCTTTTAAATAGCAACCTAATGATATTTTTCTTCCCAAATCTTTTAATTTGGCACAAAATAGAAAAGCACTTGAAGATCTAAAGTGGAGTAACTATAACAGAAAATTGCAATTTGCACCCTGCAATACATTAAAAAAAAAGTACAGTAACATCTGCTTCACCATCACCAGAGTTTTACAATATCAGAACTATAAGCAGAGTCCGCTACACTATGAAGTGATTTACTGTTGCACTTTCAGTGGTATCTGAACTCTATGAACCATGTGGCCCACAAAACCCTTCACAAGTTTACTCAGTTTCCCTTGTCATCTGGAGAGTAAGATGCAGAATATTTGTATTTCTAAACATAAGAACATAAGGTATTTCTAAAAAAAGAACATCCATTATGCAACAGATTGTCATGTTGTACGACCATGGTAAGGATCTACTGGAACAGATGTGTGGTAAGTTGAACAACGAAAAGAGCCCTTCCCAAGGTCTTCCAAGAATTGCTGTGTACATTTCATATTTTCTGGCTTGCACATTTCACAGAGGCAAAGCCTTAAACACACACTCGCAGAGCTGGTTTTGCTCACCCAAAGCATATTTAGTTTCTTACCTGCTTTTGTCTACTTGGTGTTGCTCCATAATGCTTAATGTTTTCTTCCCCCTGTACTAATTACAGGGGACTTTTTTCTTGCATTATATTCGTCCTCTCTCCTTTTCCTGAGAAACTACATTAAAAGTTACAGAGCTGCAGTTTCTTTTCTAAACACAAAAATATTTCCATAGAAAAACTAGCACTGAAACTGATAGGGGTATTTCTTATTGTAGGTCTGAGGCCAGAATCATTGACCAGCTCACTTTCTAATAGAGCCCAATTATTTTTGGTAACTAATCTAAATTGGCCCATACACACAAGTAACTTCTACTGAAGTTCAATAAACCATTATGTTTTTCCCTTAGTTTGTCAACCTTAACTGTAGCAGCAGCATAGGAAATAATCATTGTCAGCAATTCTGGAATCTGAACAGCGTATTTCTGTCCATTAGTTGGTTGAGGCTAAGTCTCTACAGGCATTTATTCTGCCTTGAAACTTGGGTCTGGAGAGAGTTATTTATTAGTTCAAATTTGTACAAAATTATAATGGTCTTATATAAAAACACGCATCTCTCTATCTTCCTATTGGCCTCTGTGGTACCACAGATCCCAAGGTGACCCTCCACCAATTAGCAATTGCCTTCAGGTAATATCAGCTGCTTATCATTTCAGCTAATTCAGCAGCAACACCAAACCTTGTTTGATGATAATGTTTGAACATTCCATGTATATAATGTGAAGCTGTTTATTCAGGCACAGGCTGTGTCACCCAGTTGAATCCTATTCAGATGTATTCCTGATTAGTTTCTTACTGTCTTTTGAGTACAAAAGTAATGCAATGAAATTCCCTTTCTTTTGCAGACAGCAGTGTAATCTATACCCATGGAAGTAAGCATTGGACACCGTAAATGAATCTCACTCCAACCAAGGCACAATCAGAATGAAAATTCTGAGACAATGGTGTTAAGGTTCTAAAAACTTAACAACAACTTAAGGGGAAGAAAATCTTAACAGAACACTGAAGTTTAAAAAAAAAAAAAAATCATGCCACCTAAGCAGCCTGGATATTTGAAGATGATACAGCTACACTGTATCATCAAGGTGATGGCACTACATTGGGGGATGTCACTGTTACATTATGAATTAGGTGGTGATTTGTGTAGATAATCATTAGTTACCTTCTTATAGATGCCAGCCTGGTGGGGTGCAGCAGCAATTTCCGACCACAAGGGGCCAACCAAGAAAACAGCATTTGTGCAGGTGTCTCCTTTCCCATTATAAACTCGGATGGGGAAGGGGGGGGTTTGGCAGGGCCTCAAGGGACATTAGACGGGCATTTTTGTTTTACATTCTCTTTCTTTCTTTCATTTAATTAACCACCCAACACGCTCATCAGTACATTTGCCTTCGTTCATCACTTAATTACTTGGCTGCTCTCTTTTCAAACATGGAGCACAGCACTGCCTGGGAAGATTTGTTAGTTACAGGGAATATTAGGAAAAGCTGCCAAATCTTAATCAAATTTGTTCATTAGTCTGTAAGAATCATTGAGGAGACCTTTCAGTTTGCTAGCTCCTCCAGTCACAGCAGTTAACCTACCAAAAGGTATTTCAAGGACATTTTTGTTCAAAGCTACAATGAAGTCTATTGCTACACTCTCCTGAGTAGAATTCTTTCTTTGTCTACTCCAGCTCTTGCTTCTCACTGAGTTTGCTGACGGTGAAACAACTCAGCTCAGCTGATCCAGCACAGAGAATCCAATTAATCCCTTTGGGGAAAAGTGAGAAGGGTATTTGAAGGAGAAAGAAAAAGGACATTCCACATAATGACCTGGCACTGAGAAAATGACTTGTATAATGCTGGGATCAATTGTACTGGCCATACTGTTACTCCATGTAATCACAGCCATGGGAATAGCCGGCAGGATACTGTAACTCTATTCTTTCTTTTCCCAAAATGAGCCATTCATTAATCCAAACATAAATAAGCATGGAAATGATCAAACTTTTATTACATTTCAATTTTAAGATAGTACAATCTGCCCCTGCCTCTCAGAATTTCCAGTAAATGAACTTTCCAGTAAATGAACTTTCCTATTCCTCAAACTATGTTGACTTGAGACATCAAAGCAATTACGGAAATCCAAAATAATTTAACACCGCATCTCTAACTCCAATGCTGTCTTTACAAAAGCCTTGAATGTAAATCAAACCCAAAGGAAAGTTGTAATATTAAATAATTAGTGCATAATATTAGCATTAATAGGCACATTCAAGTGTGCATCAAAAACTCTCTATAAACACCGTCAACAGAACATGGCAGTTTCAGAGTTCAGGAGCTGCTGCTGATCACAGGTGTGGCTGGTAAGTGCCACCTGTTACTAAAGTTGCCCACTTTCCATTATAAGACCCTGTTTTTCAGTTGCTTATAAAACTTTGCCAAATGAACCATCTGGGCTGATATTTTATGTTCTGGGTTTCTGCCGCAGGCTTTTCATTTCAGCCAAACTGGTTCAGTCATTTCTGAGAATGAAGCTAGGGAAAAGTAACCATCATTACTTGTGCAGTAATGATGGTTCTTCGAGATGTGTCCCCCGATGGGTGCTCCGTGACACACCCTCCTCCCCTCTACTTCGCAGTCCTTGTCAAGGACTTTGTAGTAGAGAAGGAACTGAGGGGGGTTCGCCCACGCAGCACTGGTTAGCCTCATGGCAGAGCACGAGGGCAGGGACAGCGCATGTGCGGGCCGAACAGACACTGTTACCAAAGTTCTCCGATCAGCAGCACAGGGACGCAAATGCACCTACAGTGGAGCACCCATAGGGACACTACTTGAATAAGAAATAAATTTTACCCTTGTTAAAAAATTCTGGCAACCCTTTGAAAACCTCTAGCGCCCACATGCTTTGGAGTAGGGACTTGAAATTTGGCAGAGGTAGTCTTTTGCCAACCCGGTGAACATCTGCCCAAACTTGGCCAAGTTATAAGCCTTTGAAAAAAATCACAGTTCACACATGATCCGTTGAAACTTTGATTTTAGCAGCTAAAATTTCAGAAGATTCTGTCCTCAACGAGCATGCTCAAACCTCTCTCAGCTCCTAGTGCTGACCAGATTGCACATGTGCCATCCCCACAGAGCAGCTCTTCAGCCCAAGGCTACAGGGTCACAGCCAGTCTTTCCCTGTAATGGTTGCTCCCAGCAGTTCCAAGCCAGGATGGGGCTGGGCACTGGAACTGAGAACAGGGAGCCTGTTTCTCCTGTGCTCTCAGTGACCCCTCTTCTGCTATTCAGGCAATGTTGAAGAACCACCATCTGATCTGAATGCAGGAGGTCAGGAATAGATTGGGACACAAGGTCTGGAGGGGGGGTTGAGAAAGGAGACTTTGGTCAGTTTGGAAATGCGATGAGGTAATGGTCACCTGACTCTGAAGTGTGTGTGTGTGGGGGGGGGGGGGGGGGGGGGGGGGGGGGGGGGGGGGGNTTTGTTTATACAACCTGAAGCAGTGCATTTGGTTTGAAGTGTGTCAGAGGTTCCCCTTGGGATAACAAGCCTGGTACATATCAATTTCTTTGTTAAACTGATGAACTCATATAAGCTTACAGCATCCAACAGGCATAACTGGGCACTGGAAGACGGAGGTTCCTCGGGTTGTGTCTGGGACCAGAGATATTGGCTAGTGTCATTCGCTTGCACAATCCAAGGAGCAGCTTACATGCCAGAGGCTGTGCGTGAACAGCCCAGGAGTGGGGGTTCTCACAGCAGAGCAGAGTAAGGCTGGCTCCCAAAGTCAAGGATTGGAGTGACCTAGCAGATCACCTGTCCAGATAACACCAGAAGGGAACATCACACCAACCCTGCTGGCGAATAAGGTGGGTGTGTGGCAGGGTGCTGCTGCAAACACACCTAATTATCCCCTGCCACGCCAGCCCCAATCAAGGGGGATAGACTGGGGCTGGTTGAAAAGCCTTATGTCTGCCTGGCAATTGGCAACACCTGCCAGCCTGATAGGCCAGGAACTACAAAGGCTGGGAAAGAGCCAGAAGGAGCAGGGGCAGCCAGAGAGAGAGGGGTCAGTCAGGGAGGCAGGTGGAAGCCCTCTAGCTGGTTACTGACCCAGCCTGCGGTAGGCAAGAAACCTGTAAGGATTGTATATAGTTGGACACCGGTGGTGGGAAAACGCGTAAAGAATAAAGGACACGGGTGTTGCACAGAGCTGAAGTCTCCCTGGACTTATTTGGGAGGGCAACCAGGCCCAGAAGAAGAGGGGCCGGCTGTGCACCCCATGACATGTGGAGGCTTGTCCAGGATCCTTTTGTGCCAGAGCTACAGTTTGGTGACCCGGGGATGGAGGGAACCCTGCAGTGGCTGGCTCAGCAGCAGGAGGAGATGCAGAAGACGCTGCAGGCCTTCCAGCAATCCCACCAGGTGGAGAGACGGGCTCTACTCGCCTGGCAGGCCGAGCGGCACAGGACTGTACAGGACTTTATTAAGGCGGGGGTGCAGCAACAACTCCTGCAGTAACTGGTGAGTTCCTTGGGGGGAGATGGCACCTGCACTATGGGGTTGGGCCTTTGTAAAATGGGCCCTGCCCTGACGACGACCCCAACGTCTTCCTCTGCACCTTTGAGCAAGTAGCCGTGGGCACCAGATGGGACAGGGCAACCTGGGCCCTACAGCTAGCCCCATATCTCGCTGGGGAGGCACAGGCTGCATATATGGCCCTGACTGATGCACAAGCCAGGGAGTATGACACCGTGAAGGTGGCCGTCCTAGATCGGGTGGGGCTTTGGTCCGAGAAATATCAACAGACATTTCAGTCGGCCAGGTGGACAGGGGTGTGTGGCCCGGTCCTTCGCCCAGAAATTGACGGACTGGGCCACACGGTGGTTGCGGCCCAACACCCAAACGGTGGGGCAGATCATGGACCAGGTGATACTGGAACAGTTTGTGCAGGGCCTCCCAGAGAACATGCGAGTCTGGGTCCGGCAACACCAGCAGTCAAGCTGATGGAGGAATATGCCCTGGGAGAAAGAGGGGAAGTAACCCAAAGCATGGGGGTGAGACCCCTACATGGGTGGACCCCAGTGAGAGGGAGGACCCTCGGTCCCAGGGAGAAGGGGATCTAGACCTTAGACAACATAGCCAGGAAAGAGACCGCACAGGAGTAGAAGGGGGACCAAAGGAGCACCCTGGATTAGAATCCTCAGGGGAGGAGACCCCAGGGGCAGAGGGGGAGCGGTCTAAGGAAGGCCTGAAGGTGGGACCTCTTCTTCTGGGCAACCGGGCCCAGAAGAAGAGGGGCCGGCCATGCACCCCATGATAGGGTGTCAATACAATGCCACATGATGGAATTTGCTTTTTCAGTTTGCTATTTTAAAAACCCATGAAATTATGCGTACACATACACACACATTCACAAACTATGTTAAAAGAACATTAAGGTTGCAAAAATCAAGCACTCAGAAATTTTGAAATTCCCCAAGCTCACCACCCTGCAAATTTTTAGGGCTGAGTTTTAGGATAAAGGGCAATTAGAGCACCAGCCAATATGACCATGGAACCATAGGCTATGACCAGTTAAAGAGATTTTGAGATTTCAGTTAATGACTCGAAATCTCCTGGTGAAAAAGGGCACTTTCCTTCCATTGATATTCAACTGGCCTCCTCTAAAGATCAGATTTCTCTAATCCATCTAGACTTCCAGTACCAAACCACGTCTGACCTCCATATCAGGTAAGAACGAACATTTAAGGTAGAACCAGAAGCATACAGCAATTAATCTCGCTGCTCCCTACATGTCTCTCTTCATTCTGAGCCTAGCAATCCAAGGAACATAACTTCCCCATTCCACGATGGTAGCAAGAACCTGGCTGCTGATTGCATATAAGGTTGACAATCTCGGCTATGGCTGATGCCTAAATAAGAGCTTTCAGCATGCAGGAGGGTAACTGAATTGCTCAGCAGGGCAACATGAGGATGTCAACATGGATGATAGGGTAGATTGCTTGATAAATTGCCCTGTTCTGTTCATTCCCTCTGAAGCATCTGGCCACTGTCGGAAAACAGGATACTGGGCTAGGTGGATCATTTGTCTAATCTAGTATGGCCATTCTTATGCTCAATCAGGGAAGGCATGAGACATATCAGTCATGCCAATCTTTTGAGTTGGCACCACCACCATTTCCCTGAATAACCCAGTAGCAATACTGCTTTCCACTAACAAAGGCACCATTGCAGGCACATGTGTTGAACACGGAGACAAAGTGTCATAGTTTTTAAACTTAAAATTGTTCGGTCTAAATGGGATAATACATACTTCACAGGACTACTGTGGGCATTAAGTAGTCAGTGTTTGTATAGCATATTGGAAACACAAGGCATTGTGTAAGTGCTAACTATGATGGTCACTCAACAGGATGGGGTAGTTAAATAGCTACAAATGCTTTCAAGACTAGTTTTATCCGAAAAGGAACTGGTTTAAAACAATGTATAACCTGGCACATAACTAAGATGGAATGGGCCATTTACTGTTTATGGAAGTGTTACTCTGTTTAAAGTCTCAAATATTTATTAAGTATCAGAGGGGTAGCCGTGTTTGCTGCTTCTACAGATCCAGACTAAGAATCCTGTGGCACCTTATAGACTAACAGACGTTTTGCAGCATGAGCTTTCGTGGGTGAATACCCACTTCTTCGGATGCATCCGAAGAAGTGGGTATTCACCCACGAAAGCTCAAGCTGCAAAACGTCTGTTAGTCTATAAGGTGCCACAGGATTCTTTGCTGCTTCTACAAATATTTATTACTATCTCAAAGCTACATTGGGAACAGAATGGAGAAAGATGTCTGCACTGTAAATGATTAATTACATATCTTCTTGAAGTCTGGTAATGTGACCGAGGACATGAACTGAATGATTAAATTAAGTTTCTCCTGACTCAAAGGGACACTAAGGAAACTTTCTCTCGCACAAATGTATTTCTAAAATCAAAAGGGAACTGAGCATCTTGCATCAGGGAAACAAGGGAGAGAGAAAAAGGAAATTTCCATTTCCAGCATGACCTGAAGGAAGAATGACATGGAAATATTCTTACTCACATCAATAGATCTCAATAAAGTTACTAAAGCTGGGTAAGCATTATTCCCCCCCCCCCCTTTTTTTTTTGTTAATAGGTGAGGAAATGGAGGCACAGAGAGGTTGTGACTTGGCCTAGGACACCCGTGAGTCAGAAGAGTAGAATACAGATCTCCAAACTTCCAAGTCCCTACTACTATCCATTTGACAAGAACAATCCTCTCATGGAAGATACTGTCCTTAGTGAAAAGGCTACGATGGACACACCCAGTGCTTGAATAGCTTTACAGTTTATATTCTCTTCTCTTTCCCAATCATAGTTTTAAAGATAGGCATGTTATAGAAATACACTCACAGACATGCATCTAGATTGTGTCACTGCTTTGCTGTTATACATTTTATAGATCTAAAAAGTATTTTAGAAGATAAAGTAGTTTAAATATTGTGCACCAGCTGGTTCACCGAAGAAAAAACACTATCAAAGTTCATTCTAAGGCCAAGAGGAACGATACATGAAAAATACATCTGCATCTTAAAAGTCTCAAAGCAGGGAATTGTATTTACAGCTACAATTCTTAAGCCTCTGGGGACGTCTGGCTGAATTAAAATAGTGAGCACAAGCTAGGAAACTGGGGTGGAGATGGAAGGTAGGAATGATTATATGCAGCATGTTTGAAAAAAGGTCTCTGATAAGGTGAGGTCTTATTTCCCATATATTTTTCTTTAAAACTTTATAAACTCAGTGTATCAAAAAATATTTGGGAATAGCAGTTCATTAATACTTAAATCCCTGTCCTCCTACTCATCTCCTGGGAGACAGTCACTTCAGTTTTATGCAAATGATTTATTTCATCTGCCTGGCACCTATTGGCTGATTATGTTTGGGTCATTAATGTGCCTCAAAATGGAGGTATAGCCATATTCAAATGCGCTTGTGAATGAGGCTATGCACTCAACTCCATATGCTTCACAGCAAGGGATATTCAGCAGGCTAAACTGAACTGAAACATCTTTCACTGAAATAGCTCCATAATTCTCAAAATGGATTTTCTGTTGATGGCTCTAATCCTTAAAAATAGTAGATTAAGCAATAAGGGAATGATCATCCTTACTCTCCTTCTTAAACTAAAATACAACCAAACAGCCTTTGAAACAAAATGTAGATGCTTTAAACAATGTATATCCCCCACAAAAAGCTGCTGCACCAGCACGGCAAAAATCAACACCACTTAAACCTTTTCTTTGTCTAAGACTCTTAAAACAAAGTTTATCTACAAATATAACACGGCTCAATTTAAGCAGAGGTACAATCCTCACCCCTCCCCTTTCCAAAAAAAGGCTAAAGAAAATTTAAGTCTCTTTGACCCAAATACAGAATCACTAAGCATTTTATCTGGCAGAGAATGTAACTCAATCAGCCCGTACATGTTCACTTAATATCAAGTATTGAGAACATCCGATTTATACCTCTTTGCCTGAATTCTGTGCATTTAGGCTCATTTATTGAAGCTCTATACTTCACCCAAGCAAGAAAAAGCAGGAGGAACTGGAGGGGTGGGGGGAAACTTGGCTCAATGTCCATTAGCAACTATGAAATTCAACTATCATGAGCACTGGAGAAAAATACATACTATTCGCCAAACTCAGCCTTATGCTCACAAGCCTGATAAGATAAACTTCTATATTTAGAGATAAATAACGTAAATATACTCTACTGAATCACACTGTTTTGCACTTGAAATTTGACACTAGGGTATGAACAGGACTGGCTAAACCACTGATGTATCTCGCTTGTCAATTCTTCCTTCCTACTAACGATAATGAAACTCAAAGTTACACAACTTTATGAACTGTTAAATGGCCAGCAATTAGGTGAGAGGGTCATAAGACTGACTATATCTAGTTACATGTGACTCCCCCTTCCGAGGACAACATCTAAGCACCTCCCAAGTATATAAAAAACAGAAACCACCACCATGAGAAAAACTTGGCAGAGGGTCTCAACTCATAGGGCACTAAGAGATAGGGCAAGTGATCTGAGTGAATATAAATTTAGGGACCAATATGAGGGACAGACTAAAAGTTGAAGAAAAGTCTCAAAATTATTCAAAATGACAGGTCATACTAGTGCCAGTTATGCTATTGGCTAAAGTGAGTCATATACTTACTACTTCAGGCATTACAGTCCACAGTGTTATTTTCAATATGTGAGAGAAGAGAGTATAATCACACTTCCTCTGAGATTGAAAGAGTAACCAATCTTGTGTCTGTCTACATAGTGCCTAGTACACGGTTGGCCCTCTTTGGGGACCATCACCTTGTTGTGGTGAAGGGGCTTACGTGTTCCAATGAACCTCAGAGCTAAGTTGTTGGGAGTTTCATGTTCCTGGTAGGGTCTCCCAAGGCAAACAGGTCTGAAGGGAGGTCCCAGATAAAGCAGGGTCCAATCCCCCAAGTAATCAACAGTGGATCAGGCGGAAGAGGGTCCTTGGATTTCAGTGGCTGTGAAAGCAGATGAAGGCTGCAGCAAGCGGAGATTTCCAGTCATCTCAGAGACTTTCCCTGCCACTGGGCCCCAGACCTCCAACTTGTCATGATTGTGTGGTCGCTGTAGGCGCACCAGCTTCCCCACGTTAAAAGAAATCACACGCAGGCTTCTACCACGGGTAATACCTTTCCAACCTTCCAAGCCCTGCGGCGACCAACTAGTGGTGATGGGCACAAAATTGGTGAATCTGGCAGTCCCTAGCCACAAATCTGCATGTAGGCGGCGATAGTTAGATGGTCATCTGGTACCTAGATTGAGACGGGTGCAATTCAGCAGCTACTATTGCGACTGAGCAGTCCTCTTTAGGATCCCCTCTGCTCACCCCGCATGGGGAGAGGGCTAGAAAAGATGCCCTAAACCTAGGCTGTCTCATACACTCCTGGCTGGATTACCACATCCAGTGGGATCACTCTGCCTGCGGTTGAAGCTACAAAAAGACAGTGACTTTTGCTACATGGAATGTTCACACGCTTATGGATAACAAAGATAATGTACAACCAGAAAGAAGAACTGCTATCGTCGCCAGGAAACCTGTGAGATATAACATCGATGTTGCTGCCTTGAGTGAGACAAAGTGCCCAGATGAAGATCAACTGAGAGAAGGTGGAGGCTACACCTTTTTCTGGAAAGGAAAATCTGCAGAGGACAGGCGCATTCATGGTGTCGGTTTTGCAATTAGGAATAAGTTTGTCAGTCAGCTTATAAAGCAACAGAGAGTCCTGTGGCACCTTTAAGACTAACAGATGTATTGGAGCATAAGCTTTCGTGGGTGACGAAGTGGGTATTCACCCACAAAAGCTTATGCTCCAATACATCTGTTAGTCTTAAAGGTGCCACAGGACTCTCTGTTGCTTTATAAGCTGACTGACAAACTTATTCCTAATTGNAGCTTATAGAATTTCCTGTAGGACTCAATGAATGTCTTATGACTCTTCATCTTGAGCTCAGCAACAACCAGTCTGCTGCTGTCATCAGTGCATATGCCCCAACGCTTGATTCTATCGAGGATATCAAGGAACAATTCTATACAGATCTTGACAGAGTCTTGACCAACATTCCCAAGGAGGACAAGATAATTCTCCTCAGAGATTTTAACGCTAGAGTCGGGCGGGAGTCAGATCTCTGGAATGGCACTATCGGAAAAGAAGGAGTAGGAAAACCTAACTCCAACGGCATCCTCCTCCTGAGCAAATGCGTAGAACATGGCCTGGTCATCACGAACACCCTCTTTAGACAAAGTGAGAAGTATAAGACCACTTGGAGACACCCCTGCTCCAGGCATTGGCACCTTCTTGACTACGTTATTGTTAGAGCTCGAGTTCGGAAGGATATTATCATCACAAGGGCCATGCATGGAACTGATGACTGTTGGACAGACCATTGCCTTGTTAGATCAATCATGAATTTCCAGATCGCCTCAAGGCATCGCAAGCAGGCAAAATCAGTACTAAAGAAATTCAACATCAAGTCCCTTGAAGATATAGTGACTCGGGAAAAACTTCAGCAGTGTCTCCAACAGAAGGTTACCACTAAGCCTACAGCTGATGATGATAATGAAAATTTCTGGAAGGGATTAAAGACTGCCGTTCTCTCAGCATGTGCCGAGTCCATTGGCTATGTCACTCACCATCACCAAGATTGGCTTGATGAGAACGATGCTGAGATTCAGGGCCTGCTTGACCAGAAAAGTAAAGCTCACCGCATGTGGCAAAACAATATATCACACCAGCAGAAGAAAGGGTCATACACGCAACTCAAGGCTGAAGCCCAAAGAAAAATCCATGACATCAAAAATAAGTGGTGGTGAGAAAAGGCCAAGGAGATTGAGCTTTATGCTGATCAACATGACATGAGGAGTTTCTTTCAGGCAATAAGGGTCATTTACGGCCCATGCTCCCACAGACCCACACCACTCCGAGCCCAAGACAGGTCAATGTATTTTAAGGACAGTGAAGCCATCAAAGCCAGATGGAAGGAGCATTTTGAGTTACTCCTGAAACGTGAGTCAACTGTCTCTGATGCCACTATTGAATCTATACCTCAATGACATGAAAGAGAATCTCTTGCTGACCCCTGGCCCCAAGCCTTGAAGAAGTAACACTAGCCATTATGCAACAACAAGGCAGCAGGGCCAGATGGCATACCAGCTGAAGAACTGGTAGGAAATTTTTTCTTCATATCTGGTATAATAAGATTCCAGAAGACTTGAGAAACACTAACATTGTTACAATCTTTAAGAAAGGAGATAAGTCGGAGTGTGGAAACTATAGAGGCATT
Source organism: Platysternon megacephalum (assembly GCA_003942145.1). NCBI lineage: Eukaryota > Metazoa > Chordata > Testudines > Platysternidae > Platysternon > Platysternon megacephalum. The sequence continues at coordinate 3,711,103 of QXTE01000112.1, forward strand.
GCCTTGCTATCTACAGCAGGGAAAATTCTTGCCTGTATCCTCTTAAATCGATTACTCCCCCTTGCTAAGGAAATATTGCCAGAATCTCAGTGCAGTTTTAGACCATCCCACAGGACAATCGACATGATCTTCGTTGCCCGCCAAATCCAGGAAAAGTCTCTGGAGCAAAATCAGGACCTGTACATGGCTTTCATCGATTTGACAAAGGCCTTTGACTCTGTCAATCGCAAAGCTCTGTGGAAGGTGCTGGCCAGATTTGGCTGCCCTCCAAAATTTATTAAGGTCCTAAGTCTTCTCCATGATCAGATGATGCCATGGTTCTCTGTAATGGCATTGAGATGGAACCTTTCATCATCAAAATTGGGGTTAAGCAAGGATGCGTTATTGCCCCAACCCTGTTCTCCATCTATTTAGCAGTCATTTGGGTCCTCATTAAAAATCACCTCCCCAGTGGAGTTGACATTCAATATAGAATGGGTGGGCGGCTCTTTAATCTTCAACGTCTTCGCTCCAAGTCTAAAGTCTTCAGTCTCCATTACTGATCTTCAATATGCTGATGATTGTCTCATCCTCGTGCACACTGAGAATGACCTTCAATCCACACTGGATTTTCTTGCACAAACTTACCAAAGCCTAGGACTCTCACTCAATATTGAGAAGACTAAAGTGCTCTATCAACCTGCTTCAGGCCTTGCACATGACCCACCACAAATCATCATCGAGGGTCAGACTTTGGAAACAATTGAGCACTTTTGCTACCTCGGTAGCCAACTTTCTCAAAATGCAAAAATCAACAGAGATCTAGCACAGGATCCAGTGCGCAAGTGCTTACTTTGGGAAATTGCTCCGACACGTTTTCACAGACCGTGACCTACGGCAGGACACCAAGATCCAGGTCTATAAGAAAATTGTTATTCCTACACTCCTCTATGGATGCGAAACCTGAGTGACCTATCGACAACACCTCAACAGTTTGGAGAGGTATCACTAATGATCCAGAAGATCCTTCGTGTCAAGTGGCAAGATCGCCGCACTAGCGCCAGCATCCTCGCTGAAGCCAATGTCACCAGCATTGAAGAAATGATCCTCATACAACAACTTCACTGGGCTGGACATTATGTGCGGATGCCAGACTCTCGCCTCCCAAAACAAGTCCTCTACTCTCAGCTCACCCATTGTCAGAGATCCCGTGGTGGTCAGAGGAAATGCTACAAAGACACGTAAAGAGCCTTCAAGCATATCTTAAGCCTTATTCGCTTGAAGATATGCTACAAAGACACGTAAAGAGGCTTCTAAAGAGCCTGTTATGAGATTCAGGTCTGGTTCTTTGTGGTAATTCAACAGCTACTGATATTTCAACAGCAACTGATAAGATAGCATATTCAAGCGTATCTTAAGAAAACTGATGTGGACATCACAAGCTGGGAAGAGCAAGCCACCAACCGACCCCAATGGTGCCATATCTTCCATCGGGCAGTGGCCCACTTCAAGGAGAAGCACCTTGCCATCTAAGCTGAAAAGAGAGAGAGGAGGAAAGAAAAAAACAACTTTGTCCCAGCAAGCCACTGGCGTGCCACAAAATGTCTGTACCTACTGCAGGCTGATTTGCGGTTCCAGGACTGAGGAGCCCATTATTAACTATCTGTTCCCCATGAAGGTATTTTACAGCCTGTAATCAGTCATCCCATAACCTTCTCTTTGATAAGCTAAACACATTGAACTCTCAGTCTATTACTATTTTCTAATCCTTTAATCATTCCCATGGCTCTGAATCCTCTCCAATCTACCAACACCCTTAAAAATAAACCTGTTTAGTGAATGAAATAAATAAAATCTGAAAATGAGAATGCCCCTTTCCTCAGAAAATAACTGAAGTACAAATGGAAAAACGGATTAAAAATCAATCATCTAAATCAAGGCTTTCCTCTTGATTTAAATAGCTGATTTAAATCACCTTTATTTAAATCAGTCTATCCAGCCTTGTAGTTAGAAAGTTTTTCCTATTATCTAACTTAAATCTCCCTTGCTGCAGATTATGCCAATTGCTTTTTGTCCTACCTTCAGTGAACATGGAAAACAATTGATCCCCATTCTCTTCTCACCTGATCTGGCTCTTTTTTTCAACTCTGTGAAACTGGCCCTATTAAAGCAGCAAGTTTATATAATATCGGTCTGGTCTTTATTCTGCTTGCACGTTATAAATGTGATCAAGTCATGATCACTTGTAAGCTATTAATTTCAGGTTCTGCAATCAGTTTCTCTTTCTCTGTTAGGACAAGGTCTAATATAGAATTCCCCCATGTTGGCTTTAAGACTTTTTGAGTTTGGAAATTATCATCTATAATATTTAGAAATTCCAAGGATGTTTTAGTACTTGCAGCATGAGACACCCCCCCACCCCAGCATATGTCATTCAAATTGAAGTCCCCCATGACCATGTAGTTTTTTCCCTACACATTATAGACAGGTACATATGAAGGTGGTTATCCTGCTCCTAGTGGGATTTGGTGGTCTGTAGCATACACCAAATAATATCCCACCTTGTGCTTTATCTATTAGAACATCGATCCATAAGCATTCAAAATCATTTTCTTCCAAGTTATCAGTGACTCAGAAACAGGCAATACCATTTTTGACAGAGTGCCACTTCCCCTCACCTTTTTCCCCACTCTGTCCTTCCTAAGTAGACTATAACCATTGATTTTAACATTCCAATGTTGCAAATCATCCCACCATGTTCCAGTAATACCAACTAGACTGAATTTATGCTCATAAATGAGCAATTCAAATTCCTCGTTTGTTACCCAGGCTCTTAGCATTAGTGTATAGGCAATTCAAGAATTTTTTCTAATCATGTCCTTTGTTTCCTTGATTAATTTTGTTTTCAGCATCTCAATTTTGTGCCAACAGTGCTCAACCTTCCCTCTTTTTACACTCCCCTTTTATTAGTTTAACCTTCTCCTGATTACTCTAGCCAGCCTGTCCCCAAGGAGATTGGTCCCCCTTCTACTGAGGTAGAGGCCATCCAATCTATATAGCCTCTCTCCCCACAGAAGGGGACCAATGTTCCACAAAACCAAAACCCTCCACCCTACACCATTTACCTAGCCAGTGGTTCACTTCCAGAAACTTGTGCCTTGTGTCTTCCTTCGCCCGTGGGACAGGAAGGATCTCAGAGAAGACTGCTCGCACATTCTTCTTCAACACACTTCCGAGTTCCCTGAAGTCATCTACTAGCTGCAAGATATCCCACTGATTTGAACTATCACCGATGGCTCCTTTCCCATCAACTTCAGAAACCTATCCTATCTTAGAGTGATATCTCATGTCTTGGCTCCGGGAAGGCAGCACATTGTCCTATTGTCAGTCTGTCCCTTGCAGGATGTTCTTTCTATTCTTCTGAGTATTGAGTCTCCAACAAGGATAGTTTGTATTCTTTGGACAGTTGGAGAACTCTTTGCCGGGAAGCTTGATTTTCTTACAGGTTGAGCTGAGCTGCCATCCACATGTCCCATACACCTCTCTGCTCCCTAGGACCTGCTGGAGGTACCTTGAGAGAGATCTTCCAAAATTTCCATGTTGAAAGGATCTGTATCCATTTGAAACTCTGAGCTCTGTGGAATTCCTTCTGGTCCTCTTCTCTCTGGTGGCCACAGCCTGTCATCCTCATCTGTTTCCAGCCACATAGAATACTGCCATGACCTCTTGCTTCTGGTGGTTATGAACCACCAGGCCTCTTCTCTGACTTCTTCTCTCTCCAGTTCCTAGGTGGCCAGCTACATTCTTTCTTGAACCTAGGGTATTGGTGTTTCCAGAACCTGGCTATTTAGGAATTCCTCAGCTTCTCTGATTCTCAGTAGCTTCTCAACTTGCTCCTCCAATCCAAGAATCTTTTCCTTCAGCACAGCCACCAACTTGCACTTCATGCGCATGAAATCCCATCCGTCTTCAGGCAGGAAAGAACACGGCACATCTGTTGCAGGCCACCACCACTGTTCCATCGCTGGCCATCTTGACATCATATGTAGTGCTGCACCTGGAAGGAAATCGCCTCACACTCCCTCTCTAAGCTTCCTCCAAAGTTCTCCTGTTCGATGCCTCTGTTCACCCAGCAAGCGACTATTATACCAAGTCTTCCCTGCTTAGCTCAACCCTGCCCCTCACCACCAGTGACAAACTAACCACTCAGGGACTTCAAACAGCTGGGTTGATGAAAGCTCCAGGGGCTAGAGCTGCACGGCCTTTAGCAAGGCACCCTACTTACTCAGGGATCCACAGCCCATACACAGAGGCTATGACAAGTGTATTGGATGCAGTTATAATTTATCACACAGCTCTTTATAAGCAAGCACATTTATTCTTAAGGTGCAAGCAGTACAGAGAAAACACTAAAAATAAAAGAACCTACGTGCATGCTAAAGAGCTTACCGAAGGTCACCCCAACTCCAGTCTCGGGTTCTGGTAGGTGTCAGTCCTTCAAAACCCACAATTGGATTTTTCCCAAGGTTACAAGTTCATAACTGTCTCAGATTCAGAACCAGAACAGAGACTGGCCAGAGCAGCCTGTTTCTTTATATGCTCAGACCTTGACCTCTAGTCACTGGGAACACGTAATCAGCAGACAATCACTTTCTCCTCAGCATGTAGCTTCAAAAGGCTGGATTTTTGCATAACCAGAGGTGCAGAATTTACTTTCACCTCTCCCTAGGTATTCACCAGGAAATCCACTTAACATTTATTGTCCCCAAAGTCCATTCCTGTCTGGCACATTTTTAACATAGTCCTTTGAACTCCCACATCTCACATCTGTCACATCTCCCCAACAGGGGAGGTTACATACAATCCCAGCCCACAAAAATACATAAGCCATTCATTTAATACAATGGCCACCGAACATACTTAAATTTAATTCAGTAAGATCTCCCAAGGATGTGGCAGGACATTACCATATCTGTCACAGTCATTATCCACATAAATATCTAATCTTTATTTCATTTTGAGTCCTGCTAAACTCTTGGCCTCAATGAATTGTGATAGACGTTCTGCACGTTAATTATGCATTGTGGAAAACAATATTTCCTTCTCAAATTTTAGATGTGTTGCCTTTCAATATCACTGAATTCTCCTTGTTCCTGTACAATCAGAGAGGGTAAATAGGAATTTCTGATTTACCTTCTCTAGATCGCCCATCATTTTGAAAAAACATCTATTATAGTCTAGGTCTACGGGTGGTATAGGTATACTTGGTCCTGCCTGAGCATAGGGGGGATGGACTAGATGACCTCTTTAGGTACCTTCCAGTCCTACATTATGTGATTTTGATTATATCCCCTCATTTGTCTGTTTCTAAACTAAACTTTCCCAACCTTCTCTTTTCCCATCTTTCCTCAGCTAATAATTTATCTCAATTTATGAGAAAGGGTGACCAAAACTGAAATGAATATTGCAAAAGAGGGTATTAACATTGATTTATAGAACTGTATTACAATATTTTTTTCATTATTTTCTATTCCTTACCATGTACTCCCATTTTGTTTGCTTTTTAAGATTGCCAGATGCACACTGAGCAGAGGTTTTCACTGGGCTGTTCAAAATGACGACCAGGCATTTCTAATACATCTATCACTGGTAGCTAGTCACTTCAATTTCCCCCTTCCTCCCATAGTCTATCATTTTTTCTTGTTATCCATCTAATTTAGGATGTAAGCCTTTTGGGCAGGAACCTTGTTACATGTCTGTTAAGCACTACCCACACTAATGACTTTATAGAAATAAATAAATTGCAGCATCTCATTACTGGGTAGTGGGAGTGTGACATTTTCTACTACCTTCTAGTCATGCATTAACATTTAATGCATTTAATCTCACTTTACATACTACCACAATTTTACACTCATTACAAATGTTTGAAGCCTTTCTTTAAAGAACTTTTGAAGTCTGACATTCCCAGCTACACAAATTAATTCAAATGGTGCCTCATTTATCAAGACTGTATAGGAAACAAAATTATCTGTACGTAAAGGCATGTGGGAAACTGAACACTGTAAACTGTAGGATATATGCACACAGGTGTGCACACAAAATGTGCCCACTGGGGAGGAAAATACTTGGAAAACAAGATGGCAGCAGGAGACCTGGAAATGTTATTAACAGCACACATTGTTTATAGACTTGTAACAAAATAAGCTGGTCAAAAGTCCAATTGGATTTTGTGCTGCACGCCCGAAGATATCAGGAATCAGAAAGGTGATAGTCCCTTTCTTTACAGCTCTAGCACAATGATACCTAGAATTTGGGGACCTCAAAACCCAAAAGATGGCAAATTATTGGAGGAAATTCAAAGCAGAGGAACCACACTCAGAGTGGAAAGGTGTCAATAAACGAGGAAATAAATATGTATAGGTTAGGTAACAACAGGAGGGAGAGGGTGTGAGAAATAAATTCCATCCTTCGTAACCTAGTATGCAAACAGTCAAGTTGGATTTCTATTTGGTGGGAAAGCATGGTAGGGATTTTAAGCTCTACAAACTGATGATTAAATGATATGGAACAAGAAATAAATTCTCTTGTTCTGCACAGTTTTATGTAACTCTGATGTAATTGCTTTTTAAATCTACATCACGGGCACCCAAGAGCTTTGGATGGACACCCTATGGGGTAGAGCAGGGGTCGGCAACCTACGGCACGCGAGCCAATTTTTGATGGCACGCGGCAGCGGGCTGAGCGGCTCAGCCCACCGCCGCTCTGGGGTTCCGGCTGCTGCTCCGTTGCCAGCCGGGGTCCCGGCCGCCGGCCCCACTCAGCGCCCGCTGCTGGCCTGGGGACCCCCAAGGAACCCCAGGCTGGCAGCAGGCTGAGCAGGCCGGCGGCTGAGACCCCGGCTGGCAGGAGCCGGTGGCCGGAACCCCAGAGTGGCGGGGGGCTGAATGGCTCAGTCCGCTGCCAGTCTGGGGTGCCGGCAGCACTCAGCCTGCTGCCGGTCTGGGGTTCCGGCTGCCGGCCTTGTCAGTCGGGGTCCCAGCCGCCTGCCCCGGGTGAGCAGAACCCCAGGCTGGTAGCGGGCTGAGGGGGGCCGGCAGCCGGGATCCCAGCTGGCAGGAGCTGGTGGATGGAACCCCAGACCGGCAGTGGGCTGAGTCGTGCCAGCGGCCAGGACCTCAGACCGGCAGCAGACTGAGCCGCTCAGCCCGCCGGCGGCCCCGCTCAGCCCAGACCAACAGCAGGCTGAGCAGGGCCTGGGATCCTTGTCTGGGGTTCCAGCCACCAGCCCCGCTCAGCCTGCTGCTGGTCTGGGGTTCCATTCACTCAGCTGGCAGCGGGCTGAGCGGGGTCGGCGGCGGGCTGAGCGGGGCCGGTGGCCGGGACCCCAGACAAGGATCCCAGGCCCTGCTCAGCCCACTGCCGGTCTGGGGTTCCATTCACTCACCTGGCAGCAGGCTGAGCGAGGCCGCCGGCGGGCTGAGCGGCTCAGCCCGCTACCAGCCTGGGGTTCTGCTCACCCAGGCCGGCAGGAGGCTGAGCGGGGCCCGCGGCTGGGACCCCGACTGGCAAGGGGCCGGCAGCCGGAACCCCAGACCGGCAGCAGGCTGAGTGCTGCCAGCACCCCAGACTGGCAGCGGACTGAGCCACTCAGCCCCCCGCCAGCCCACTGCCGGCTGAGTGAATGGAACCCCAGGACAGCAGCGGGCTGAGCAGGGCCAGCGGCTGGACCCCAGACCAGCAGTGGGCTGAGCGGGGCTGGTGGCTGGAACCCCAGACAAGGATCCCAGGCAAGGATCACACTAAATTGATAAGATCTGCATTTTAATTTTATTTTAAATGAAGCTTCTTAAATATTTTAAAAACCTTATTTACTTTAAATACAACAATAGTTTATTTATATAATACAGACATAGAGAGAGACCTTCTACAAACGTTAAAATGTATTACTGGCACGGGAAACCTTAAATTACAGTGAACTTGGCACACCACTTCTGAAAGGTTGCCGACCCCTGGGGTAGAGTGTTTTAGACTGAAGTCTAAATAAATTTGCACCACCCACAAAATCTGAATTTATAGGTAGAAAATTTCTAAAAACATAGAAACAGGAGTAAGGCGAAGAAATTTAGCAAAGGAAAGATCAATACAAGAGTCTCAATGTGGAATCTTCTTTCCAACAGAAGTCAGCAGAAGCACCATTATTTGAATAATTCAAAATTAGACTTGACAAATCATGAGTATTTGGAAGGGAAATGTTGGCAGGTGATGAGAGTTGCAGAACCTTGAAACAAGGACCAGAAGTTTAACTTAATTCACAGAGTGAGAGGAAACCAACAGAGGAGGAGGAAGCTTATGGCTGTATCAGCAGACAACAAAAAGTTGATTTTGGCAATGATGTTTTGGACAGATTGATTGTGTGTATGGAGGGGGGCTTCAAGGTGAGTATAAATAAGACCAGAGAAAAGGAAGTTGCTGTCTTTAACACAGGAAATTATTAGGATATGAGAGAGCAATTTAGATACGAGAACAAAGAGGAAAAGACAGATTTTTGACTGATACTGTCTCTTAGCCAAAAAGCTGCTTCCTTGGACAAGTTACTTCTTCTGTCACAATTTCACCATTCAATAATGAAGAAAACTCTTTATAGATGCTGTGAAACCATTCTAGTAACATCCAAGTAGTTTTTTCCTGTTTTCTTGCATTGCAGAAGTTGTACTAAGACATGCAGATATGAAGCAGTGAAAGGAGCATTTTACCATTTCCGTTGCAATCTAGTCTACTTAGACTAGATCCAGTGCCTGAAACCACATATCAACAGAGTGAAGTAAATATGACTTGACAATTTCACCACTGTCCACAGTTTTTTTGGATAGCAACACAGACCAGAATTGTCAATTTCATTGTGCACTTCTTGGGAAAATATGAGCAGTACCAAAGGCACTGAAGCGGTCTGCAAATTCAGACTGTATCAAGTCATGTTTCAAAGGTTGCCTCTGAAACGATAGGAACGATAAATTATTTTTTTTAAATAAAGATTGCAGCCTAACATTTTCAAACCCGGGTGCCTACAAAGTTAGGCATCTAAATGAATATTTGCACACCTGCATAAAAGTGGGCTGATTTTCAGAGGTGCTGCACACTCCCATAGCCAATGACTTTGGCTTGAATTGTGGATGTTCAGCCTTCTGAAAATCAGCTCACTTTAAATTAGGCATCTATATATGGGCTTAGATGCCTACATTTACACATCCGTGTTTGGAAAATGTTGCCCCTTCAGTTCTGCAGAGTTTGTTGGCTTAGCTACACCATGATTTCCTCACTGCCATTGACAAACGGGTTTTTTATGTCCTGGATACGACCATCAGTAGCTGTTGAATTACCACAAAGAACCAGACCTGAATCTCATAACAGGCTCTTTAGAAGCTCACTGACACCAGACATTTCATAACCAGAAAGGTGCACGCAGACAAGATTCTGATTGCTCGGCAGCTGATATGTTCCAGATTCATCCCTTGAGAGTATAAATGTTTGTGACATCACAACTGATTAGATAATGTTTTAGTTGTCACAAAAATGTGGTTTCCCTAACTTTCATTTCAAAAGCACAATCCAGAGCAAATCAACTCAGCAGCACAGATCATATTTTCATGCAAATAGGCAATGTCTAGGTAGCTAGTTCAAATCCAGCCCAGAACAAATTGGGATCTACCTATGCTGCCATCTGATGGCTGTTTGGTAGCCTATGTGAAATAAGCTGATGGTCTCATTTTTAGACCCAGTGAACAGATATCAGCAATAAAAAAAACCCACCTACCCACCACTGCCACTACAATTGACACGACTTGATGTCCCTTTGCTGGCAAGTTCAGCTGTGACGCTACAGACTGTACAAATGATAGTGAATGATTTATACCCTCTCCCCCGCTTTGTCTACATCAGGGTTAAGATACTTTGGCATGACAGACTTGGGAAACTTTCACTGCCACTGCACCCACTTTAAAGTCACTTTTTCAGAGCAAGTAAGCTGCAGAACTGTCAATCAAGCACCTTTCACCAGTGCTAAATCTACATGAAAAGTTTTAAAATAAAGAAAAATCCTGAAGAAAATGACTAGAAAAAAGAGCAAAACGCAGACTGTGATTCATCAGCAGAACTGTCTGTAATTAGAATGGTTTTCAGAATTTTCTAGTCTAAGTAGTCTCAGTAGCTCTCTAAAATGGATAACAGGGATGGAATGTAGAGCAGCTGAACACTGTGGATTCATCTAATTGGCCATTGGGTGTCACTAACACTCCACAAAAATAGAGATAAGAGATATTAACCTGGTGGTTGAAATACCACCAAATCTTGCTCAGAGACCATAATTCAGTTATGACTGCTGGGGGGCTTTCAGTGTTTTGACCTACACTATTAGGTTGGGGTTTTTAAATCAGGTATCCTTTTTATTGGCTATGTTCCCTGTCTGTACTATTTCCTTTCTCATAGGACAGTTTGTTTATAATTCAGCTTTAAATTCAAAATCTCAATCTCTGAGCCATCTCAATTGCTTTGATATTCCATTGAAGGATGAGTAAACAAGCTGACTACAAAGCAGCCATTGGATTAGGAAATTCATGTGCAGTTCTTTGGCCTTTATTTCGGGCCTGTGTTTTTCTCATCTGTGAGAAGTTCCTCATTCACAGAGACAGGATAAAATAAAACAAAAAACTAACACACACACAGTCCAGGGGGGAAAAAAACAGCTACATAAATAATAACGGAGCAGCTAACTGGCTTAAGGGGGACAGGGACTGACATGGACATGGACACAGACACACACAGATTAACTGCACTTGTCACAATTTTTAAATCCCAGCAGACTGACCTCATACATCATGCCACTGTCTAAACAACAAGAGACTAAAGAACAAAACAAGCTTCTATTGACAGTTAGCAATGGGGGAAGGCACTACCATGATCTGGGTTTTTATCATTTATAACCACTTTCAGAGGGGGAAATTCTATTTTGGATACAGTATAAAGCTACCGGGAAGAGACCAAGAGTGTAAGACATTCTACCCTCTTATTCAAAGAAGAACACAGCCAGTATCACTGTTCTCTCCAAGCAGAAACCTCAAAGGGTGCCAAAAACTAAACTGAAAGCACAATCTTCTGACCTTTTGGCAAAAGCTGAAAGATTTTGACTTCGATAACATGCTCGTTTCTAAACAATAAGACAGATTTGCAAATTGAGAAAAGAATTCCCAACAACTCGATACTTGAAAATTCCCTTTAATAGTTTTGTTTACATTAATTAGTATTAACACTCTGAAGGACAGACAATGACTAAAATCTTTTATTTGGAGCAAAACTAACTAGCAATTAATGATTTGATTATTGTGATTTAAGACACCTGCAAGCAATTTCTTGACCCACATCATCTGCTATAGTACCAGCCATCCAGTCTATACACTAAAGTTATTTTATTCTCCTCCTTGCTTAAATCAAAGCTTACCCTTTGTTATATCTATTAAAACCTAAGCTGTGTCAGTCTCTGGAGTCTTCCTGAGCCACCCACCCTCCTGCAATCCGTCAAGTCAGTTCCTTCCTAGCTGCTGTCTGCACGCTCCCCAGGGAGGTAAAATTTAGCAACATACCATCACGTGGTAGAACTCCTCGCTGGGAAGATGGAGTGCTCTGCACATCGCTGACCTCAATTTCTTTTCTTTCCAGTGGACCAGTTTTGCTGGATTCCATCTCACTGCCTCTGCTTCTCGGAGAGTCAAGGCTAGCAGCTTCATCAATGACATTTCTCTTGTCCCTGTTTGCTGCTGCCGCCTCCTCCTCCCTCCCTTTGTCGTGGCTGCTGATTTCAGGGATTTGCTCCAGTTTGCTGTGATACAACCCTGGGCTGCCCAGCTCTTTCTTGACAGAGGTGCTGCTGCCGCCGTTCCACTCCTCTCTTTTCTTGGCAGCTGGCTCCTCTGTAAGAAGGGACTGATGCTCCTTCACAGTCAGGCTGGGCAACTCCGCATTGTTCTGTTCAGCGCCCAGGCTGTAGACAGATGTTTGCTCTTCCGACACAGTCATTGACCTTTTCATTGGAGCGCCTGGCTTTCTGGTAATGGGGCTTGAGCTCTGGGTCAGACTGCTAGTAGGAGAGAGAAGGCCAGTAGCAAGGTCTTCTCTAACCAATGGCTCAGGGTATTTGTCTGCCAAATTAAGGGTCTGGGGCACAGACAAGTGGGAGCATTCTGACATTGCACGCCTCATTGCCTTCCTTTGGTGAGCAGCTCTGTTCAGGAAATTGCCTTCATCTGCACAGCTCAGCTTTTCCTCCATCTCAACCATAAATCTTTCTTCCTCCATTTCACTGATATTATTGAAATAGCTACTTCTGGAGTCATCCTGTGCAAGCTCTATAGTCGTAGTTGGAGGTTTTGGATGAGATGCAGTCAGGGAAGAAGAAAATCCACTCTGTAGATAGTTATCATTAACTACCCCTATTACACAATAGCTAGGGGATCCATCTTTTTTCACAGTCCCCTCTTTAGACCCTGAATTGTTAGGCAGGATAGGGTTGAAATTTGGATTCCACACACTAATCTCCTGCTCCTTCATGTATTTGTCAGGATCACTATCTGACACAGACAGGTTGGGCAGATTTTGTTCTTGCTGGCACTTGGTTTCCATCCCACTCTTACCTGCTGCTTTCTCCTGATCGGTGATGGCTTCATTTTTTCCCAGCCCAACGCAAGGTCTCTCGGCTCCTGCCTGCCCCAAATGGAAATCTGTAGTTTTGGGGTTTGCCAAGTTTCCTTCTGCAGAAGGAAACGCTTCAGAAATCAAAGACCAGCTTTCAAGGTGACCTGGAGCTGCCTGGTATTTTTTGCCCTGCACCTCAATTTCTCTTTTGTCTTTCTGAGCTATTTTCAGCTCTTTGTCCAGCTTTCCTTCAAAGAAGCAGAGCTTATCCTCATCTGTGAAGCCAGCGTTTTTAACAAGCCCGTCTTTAATCTGTCCCCCTGAGTTTACATTTAGCCCAATTTCATTAAGCTTTCCCTCAGTCCTCTGCCATTCAAATTTAGTTTTGCCGAAGTCTTTCTGGGATTCCATGCAGTGGTAGGCTTCTGAAAAGCTATCTGTGTTCTTGGCTTTGCACAGCTGGCTGTATTCTGAGAGAGATGCAGGCTGCTTGTTTGAGAGAGACATCTCTGACTGCTTCTCTCCCTCTCGTAGCTGTAATACCACCTACAAGCCGAGCTTGCAGGCTGCCTGAGTCTGTGACGACATACCATTCCCCTGTATTCATGACAAAACTCATTCTTCCCCATCCCCCTCTTACCCAAAGCACTCATTTACTGAAATTGGCCACTAGTCCAAATAAAGCACTTTAGTTAGACCCTAAAAAATGTCAGGTTTTGTCCCTTCCTAAAAACAAAATGGAAATTTAATTCTTTGGTCTCTGTAAACACTGATGTAATTTTAACAATTCCAGTGAAATAGATTCTTCAGTGAATAATGTGTTGAGGGTAATTATACACATATGCTTTGTTACCCCTGCATCCATTTATAAGGAAGCTTACAATCATTTTTGCTGTTCCAAACAATATTATATAAATAAGTATTCCTTGTTCATGAACAGTCAATCATGAACTGAGAAGAACCACTCCTAAACATTGGTAAAAATTATACTCAGTAGTATGGTTTCCCCTCTAAAAACCAATACTGTACAGAGATTTGCCTCCAAGAGGCAGAGGAGTTTTGCTGCCAGAGCAATGTATTTAATACATTCTTTCTGTATCAGAGATCACAAATACTGCCACAAATGGGGATTTCATTTACTCTAACTAGAAATAATGTGAATCACAAGAGTTTAGTCCTGGACAATGCTTAAGAGAGAATTTGGGACAGGTTCCGAGTGGTTTTGTGATTCTCAATACTATATCCTGGAATGTGGGCTTTTTAAAAATCATCAACTTATACAGTACTTTCATTGCACTAAATTCTTCCATTGCAAATATTTTACTTTCAGCATTACATGCTCTATGCTGATCTATTTAAGACAAGTGTCCTGAAGTGAAATAAGTGCATAACATGACCTATCAAAATTTCTCATTCAAGCATCTGTGGGAAGACTTTTGTAACTCTAATTTCAGCACAGATAACATCTTCCTCTGACAAAATAATTTCCCCTATCTTTCTTCAGACTACCAAGATCACTCAAGTCATGCACTTTGGAAAAGGTTGATGGAGATGGGGAGATGTTGTCCACTATAGTCCTTGAATTGCAATGGTTAAAATATCCCCTTCGCTACAAACTGAAAAGAGGCTCTTGGGAACAGGAATTTCCAGCAGTGGGAGATAAAGCGCAAGGACGACTTCACTTTTTGGTGTATGATTGCATATAAGGGCAGGCTGAGATGCTGTATGTAAAGGCCATTTAACTGCTGGGTGAGAAAGGGAGCTGGCTAAGAGGCTGGCCTGGTAACACTGTCCCAAATTCCTCTACCTAATGGCCATGGAGGCCTGAGTTCCTTCTACAGCAGTGTAGGACCAGATAAAATTAGGGAAGGGTACTGCTAAGGTCACCAGCTTGTCTGAAGTAACACAGGCTCTCAGACTCCAATTTGATCAGGCCAGTAAGTGAGGAACAGTATTTCCAAGTGCTTAATTTTAAAGTATAACTGCTAAGCGTATTCGACCTGTTACTAGCCTGGGATCCTGCAGAGTTTTGTTCCTTAGAAATTCCTACATCCAATGAATCTCTCCCAGTGAACCACATGGGAGAGCCAGGTTTGATTTCTCTCTGCTCTACCTTCAAACAGGAAAGGGACAGGGAAGCAGGACAGGAAGCAGGCTCAGCCCGTAGGGAGATGTGGGACAGGCTCAGACTTCAGTGACTCCAGAATGCCCTAACAGCAGATAAACAGCCCTAGGAACATGTGCTACTTTGGGAAGCAAAGTCATCTAGACTTTTGTTGTTGTTAATTTTGGAATAAATGGCTTTTAAAGGCAGGTCAATTAAACAGACCACATCTTCTAAAGACTTGGAATACATCTATGAGGAAGGCCCAGTTTAAACCAATTACATTTAATTACATGTAATGACTTTCCCAGCAGAATCTGAGAACTTGCTGAAAGCACTAAAGATTGCCTCTATCCATTTACCATTGGACACTTGGAGTGATGCATTCCCCAGCAGCACCAAGAGGTGCTGCCCTTGTCTTTAGAGGCCCAGTGTGAAGTAATCCTGGACTAGACAAACCCTCCTCTTTGAGTCAAGATTACAGAACTTTAGGAAGAATGATCATTGCAGATATAGCCAGAAAAACTCCTGCCTAGGAGGAATTTTGCCCTTGGTGTGAGCAAACAGTAACAATGATTCCTGTTTTAGTTTAATTTTGACAAATTAATTTTTAGACTCAATGTAGAAATGCTTGAGCTGCAGTACGCCCCCTGAATTTAACCTGCTGCAGAGATAACACGCTCTGATCCACACATTTATCTACTTGTATTTGAATTCTGGGTTTGAGATGTTGCTATATTTAAAAACAATGAGTAATGTACTGTAAATTATACCCATAGTCTATACACCCTCCATTTAACCAAAATACTTCCACCCACCAGCCCCACTATTCTCAAAAGACCTCATTTTTTTAAACGATTTAAATATTCTTAGACATCTTGCTGTGTGAAATGTGACCTATGGATCAATATTTTTATCCTCTATCTACTAATTGGTGCAAGGCTAGCACTTGGAAACATTTGCTGGTCCTAAAAGTATATATACTGGTCTCACCAACATTCCTGACAGGTCACAAAATCCCAAACCTTTAAGTCATTTCATCTCAGTTACCTTATGTTGCCTTCCCCATCACTTCAATCAGTTCTAAACAGGATTTTAGCAGCAGATCTCAACTTACTAGAGTTCTATTCATGCTCTACACTGATGAAATCAGGTTTTCCATGTTTTCTAATGTTCAAAGCACTGGTTTCTAGTTCTAGCGGTCCTTGAAAGAGTGGTAGCTAGAATTATGTAGAAAATAAAGTAAGAG
The DNA here is from genome assembly GCA_003942145.1 of Platysternon megacephalum. Lineage (NCBI taxonomy): Eukaryota > Metazoa > Chordata > Testudines > Platysternidae > Platysternon > Platysternon megacephalum. The sequence goes on from QXTE01000112.1 coordinate 3,727,119, forward strand.
AAATGAAGCAAAGTGGCATGCTTTGATTTTAAGCTTTGATATTTCACAACCAATCAGGAAAAGAGAGGAATGCTTTATGTCACTGGAAAGCAGAGACCAATTCTCAGAATTCTAGTGTAAATTCTAGAATAAAGCATGCTTGTATAGTCCTTGTGGTTTGCAATGAAACAGATATGAGAATGGTCACTACTTCAATTAGCACTACTTTTCTGGTACAGGTCCTGAACTAGCTAGTACAAGTCTGGGACCTTGGAACACTAATTGTTAAGCTCTGTGGTGCCGTTTCCCCCCCTCACACCTCTCCCTTCAGCATCTTGTGAAGATCCACATCACACTCTGCTGAAGATATACCCACATCCTAAGAGAGATACTTACAAGAACCAAGTTTTGCAATATGGTTGTACTGGATCAATTCAATGGGTGAGTTATTTGGACTTAAGGTAGCAGAAGCTAGTATTGCAGCACACATAGAATGGCAGGTGACTGATCAAGAATTCATGTTTTCTTTCCTTTCCAAGCCACGTGGATGCCATGCAAGATATTTGATGGTGCTAGAGAAATTAGATTCAAGCAGCTAAACAGAAAAATTGAGTTGTAGAGTGTACTACCACACACAATTAAGAGCCTGATGACCATTTTTGTTTTGATCTTTTCTTTTAAGTTTTAGTTTAATGTTTGCTAAACACTGTCTATATTTTTATCATCCTAATTTTTTTTCCTGCATGCCAAAATAGGTTAGCTGTCAATCAGGATCTAACTATACAGAACAGCTATTATTTTGAAAGGAAAAATAAAATGAAGGAGTCCAACTCCATCACCACACAATGGAGCTCTTACAGCTAGCTGTCCCAGGACACTGTCAAGCTGACCCACTCTGCTCGTCATTCTTAGCCTCTTAGCAACTTCACCATAACTACATCTATCCTTGTTTCAACTTACTTACCTTCTTGTTCCCACACTTGCTTTCACATTTTTGTTTATACCGTCCCCTATGCTTAGAACAGCCCCCCAGTTTCCATGCACCAACCACCCTCATTCTTCTCCAAATGCTTTTTTCATGAAAATTTCTCAACACTTGTCTCCTCACAGACTACACCTCTGGATCTACTTATTTCTTAACTAAACCAGGAGTCTAGTGGTTAAAGCACAGGACTGGGAATCCCAAGATCTGAGTTTTATTCCCAGCTCTGCTACAGGCTTCTTATGTGGCGTTTACCTCCTAGATACTAAAAAAGAGAGGTGCAACACTTGGAGGAAAAGACATATCAGTCAGTGAAGGACAAGCAGGAAAGGATGGGGAGCTCTCCAGAGAACTATTTGTGACTGAGTGATTCTGTGCAAAAAGAAAAAAAAGAGTAAATTTGAGGAAAGTTGCATCCTAAAGAGAAAGATGATGGTTAGGGACAGCAAAAGTCTGCTTCTTCAGAGGGTAAAAAATCAAGTCTCCATGCCCCTCTACTGGTTCTTCAGTTGTCTTGAGGAAGACAGATTTCTTGGATGTCAGAATTCTGGGTTTCACAATCCTTATCACTCCCCACAGGCTTTTCTTTTAGGAAAGTGTCAGATAAAGGCAGTGAAACAGTAACGAGCCATAGCCAATCAGATCCCAGTGCTGCTTCCAGATGTATAGATGCCTCTGTTGCCTAAAGCCTCTCTCAACCTTTCAACGGTGAAACTGCAGCATATTTATTCAGGAGGAAGTTTGGGACCTACTTGTATTCGGTCTATACTTTTCCTCCTGCTATGATTAAATCCTGAATCCTCTTAAAGATTGCATACAAAAGACTAAAATGACCTAGCCAATAAAGCTGAAAAGCCCCTTACATACTAAAATATATTTAAGTACAATATTAAAAACTCACCAAACAGACCTATAGACATCAGTATCTCTAGCTGCTGAAAATATTTTGATGCTTATGTTGTCTCACTGAATTTAAACACCACTTTCTAAGGGAAGACATACCTTTCAATTCAAGAGGTTGCAAGGAACTGCTGCCCATTTTAGTAGATTTCATAGATGATCATAATGGTCCCTTCTGACCTTAAAGTCTATGTACAACACATGACTATGTAGGCTCTTACAATGCCAATACCAAAGCAGACCAGATCACTATATCAACACGTCATGACTTAAAACCCAATCTGCAAGCTTCCATCCTCAGCAGATGAATAAGCCTAGTGTTTCTATTTTTGCTTCAATCCTGAAGCTATTACTTATCCCATTTAATGCCTCTTTTTTATCTAACGCAAGTGTTTCTGTGCAGTCCTTTGCACTAGTTTCCAAGGCAACGCCACTTTCCAGGATGATGAACTACTCCTTGCCAGCTTCTCCGAGAGACGTTATATCTCTATTTAAGTGTCACTACCAATAACAGTCAATAATCTCACTGATCAGATTGATTGAGGATATACTTTGGCATTAAAAGCCAAGATCATAGAATTATAATTTGGATATTCACTTGAGTGTAGGTTGACACAGATGACACACTTCCTGCTGATCAGCCAAACATTCACTGCAAATAAAACAAACCTATTAAAGCTTTGACACATGAGGCCTGAAGCCTGAGACTGTACACTGAACTCACATGCCTCATTACTTCCCACACTTTACAGTCGGTCAAGCTAAAGAAGCAATGAACATGAACTTTCAGTCTCCTGATCAGTTTCACTTTAAACTAAAGCCTTATTCTTTAAAGATACATGGGAGCCTTCAGTAGTTTGTATGCTAACAATGCTACCCATCCACGGATGGGACACTTTGCAGGTAAAATCAGACTATTTAGATTTTGTAAAAAGAAAAGGGAAAAAAAAAAAAGTACAAATCCGAAGAGCAGCAGAAATGTTTCATTTTGTATTGTTAATTTCCAATACAAAACAGCTTTTAAAAAATATTTCTGTATGTAACTCAAACATTGCAGCCCTGGGCTAGTGATGAGAACTTCACAGTGAAATTGAATGGAAACTAACCAGCCTCTTTTCATTGTCCAGGCTGAATGTAGTACGAGTAGTAAACAAGCAGCATACACCGCAAGAAATAAATGACATTTTAAAATCAGTTCTCATTATCGAAGGTGTAATTAGTAACAAGGATAATGTTAAAAACCAAATTTCCTTATGTTTAATCCAAAAGTGGTATTTGAAGAATTCTTCATTTGTATTATTCCCAGTTCTAACTAAAACATGAATCTTTACAGATATCACGGAGATGAATCGGAGAGGGAACTAATCCTGAAGCTGTAAGGTTAATGCCTCGGGACCCCACAACTTCTGTCTAAACTCAAATGGATGTTTGTGACTACGATGTGTCAGCTATGGAAAGAACCATCATGGGTATAAGGTGTACACAGAGGGAACCCAGATAGTTTTACAGAAATTGTTCTCATGGGAAATAGATCTGGATATACTCTCATGGGAAATAGATCTGGATACAACTTCTTTGAGCCTCCTCTCTCCCTAGTAAAATTAAAACTATGTATTGGCTATATCTAGTTTGCAAACAAAAAAGGAAAAGGGTAAAGTAATTACGTACCTAAAGAGTTTTGGTTACACCATGATCTCAGGGCCTACAAACATCCCACTATTTTTGGAGATATGGATCAGCAAAAAATCTTTTGAAACCAAAGTTGTTTCATTTTTTTAAATTAAAAAACTATAACAATCACTACCAACAATATTTTAGTTCCCTTCTTCAACATAATCAAGTAGAAAGAAACAATTACAGATATAGGAAAAGAAGAAGAGGACAAAGGCTCTCTGTATGTCTGTTAAATACATTCTGTATTGTGGGAAGACAGCTGTCAGATCCTTTCTATATTCAAACTAAACAACTTTGATTAATTGCTATTTTTTCTATATCAAAGTGTCATTTCCCCCCCTTATATAATGCAATAATTACCCCATGGAACTCATTGCCACAATATAGTTGTGACGTTGTGCAGTCTATATGATTTTGTAAAAACATGATAATAAGTGAATATAATGTAATTGGAATAGTTTTATAAAAACATGATAATAAGTGAGTATAATGTAACTGGAATATGCTTCATGCAAAAGGTATCATCACAAAGCTTATAATCTACTGAGAGTGATCATCCTATTTGTATAAATGTACCACTCTTGTATCTAAAACTAGAAATATAAAATATAACTCTGAGGGCCTATTGTAATTATGCAAAGTGTGGGCCATTAATGGTGGTTTGGAATCTTGATGACTCCCATTAACCAGAGCCATTGTCTGCAGATGGCTGTATTTACCTGTGAGTCTTCCTGTATATGTGTGTGCTGGCAAGTGAGTAATGAAGCCTTGCAGTGACATGTGATCATGTCACCTGAACTGGAATCCATCTTTAACCTGGTGCTTTTCCAGTGAGGGGTGGGGGAACCCAGAGGGACAAAGGATTCCCGCCTTATGCAAAAGATATATAAAGGGGTGGAAGAGAACAGAGAGGGAGAGGAGCCATCATGAAGAATCCCCTAGCTATCACCTGAGCTGGAACAAGAGCTGTACCAGGGGAAAGAATTGTGCCCAGGCCTGGAAGGTGTCCAGTCTGAGAAAAAACTTACTGAAGCATCTCTGAGGGTGAGATTATCTGTATTCAGTTTGATTAGACATAGATTTGCGCATTTTATTTTATTTTGCTTGGTGACTTACTTTGTTCTGTCTGTTACTACTTGGAATCACTTAAATCCTACTATCTGTATTTAATAAAATCACTTTCTACTTATTAATTAACTCAGAGTATGTATTAATACCTGGGGGAGCAAACAGCTGTGCATACCTCTCTATCAGTGTTATAGAGGGCGAACAATTTATGAGCTTTATACAGGGTAAAACGGATTTACTTGGGTTTAGACCCCATTGGGAATTGGGCATCTGAGTGCTAAGGGCAAGCACACTTCTGTGAGCTGTTTTCAGGTAAACCTGCAGCTTTGGGACAGGTGATTCAGACCCTGAGTCTGTGCTGGAGCAGACGGGTGTGTCTGGCTTCACCAAGACAGGGAGCTGAAGCCACTGAGCTGGCAAGGAGAACAGGAACAGAGTAGCCTTTGCACATCAGTCTGGCAGCTCCCAAGGGGGTTTCTGTGATCCAACCTGTCACAATAGTAACACAAGGTTTAGTTGTATTTAACAAAGGATTATTGTGATGGAAGTGTTGACCCCATATTTGTCCTGAAAGGGTTCATGTAGGCTAAGGGGGGAAAGTAACCAGACATGCCATAGCTGAAGGGGATCAGGTGTCTTAAGTAATCCCTTGACTGAATAATGCGGGAGCTGAGGCGGAATGAGCTGAGCTTGGCTGCATTTATAAAGACAGGAAGTTGGCCACAGGGAGGGGGCTGCAGGGAAGTACCCTACAGTTACTCCCTGGGAAGATGGAATTTGGCAGCTAGCAAACCCAGAGAAGAGGGAGAGCCAGGAGGTTAGGAAAGGCTCAGGGAAAAGGCAGTAAGAATGAAGTCTAGAATGAAACAGACCTTGGCTGCTGATTAGAGGGTCCCTGAGCTAGAACCTGTGGGGGGCCCAGGTTCCCCCACCAGCCACTGGGGAAGTGATACTGGCTGGGCAGTGAATGAGAAGACTGCCTCAGCCTGTTTGTAAGAAGAGACTTTGACTTGGCCAGAGGGCGAAGCCATGAACACAGAGCACCTTGCCTCACTGAGAGCCAGGAAGAGAAGGCAGTGCGTGTGGCAAGATGTGGAAAGGTGGCATCGGACCTGGAATCAGCGACCAGGAAGAGGCACACTAGTGGTGAGCAGACCCTGTGACAATTATATACATTCATATGAACAAGATTATCTGCAGTTCTACTATATAGGATAAAAAAATCATAAGGAATATAACCCTTTATGCTTCAGGATATAAACTAATCACTAACTGCTTAAGATTATGAAGAAAATAACTGTCCATTACAGGGCCTCTAATGTCTTCCTCAAACATCTAATTTTGCCAACTTTGAGACCAGATACTGATCTTAATGGAACATTAGTCTGATACAGTATGGCAGCTATTGTGTTACAGTACAGACCCGTTTACGCGCGAATCCACTTAAAGCACGGTAGCGCCATGCCTCCCAGTGCTACCTATTTAACACGCGAGACTCGTTAACAAGTTAACGGTACAGGAACTTGCTATGTAGCGCTACAGATTTGCTCACTAACTCAGAAATTGACAGGAAGGGAGGAGCGGAAACGTGTTGCACGCCTTTACCGATATTGGTAAAGACGTATCACGCACGCTTAGTCATTCTCACGGTAGAGATATATAATATATGGTAGTTATATAGTAATATATATACTACATTAGAAAATTTTAACCGTAGGCCTAATACAGGGGTCAGCAACCTTTCAGAAGTGTTGTGCCAAGACTTCATTTAATCACTCTAATTTAAGGTTTCGCGTGCCAATAATACATTTTAACGTTTTTAGAAGGTCTCTTTCTAGAAGTCTATAATATATAACTAAACTATTGTTGTATGTAAAGTAAATAAGGTTTTTAAAATGTTTAAGAAGCTTCATTTAAAACTAAATTAAAATGCAGAGCCCCCTGGACCGGTGGCCAGGACCCAAGCAGTGGGTGCCACTGAAAATCAGCTTGCGTGCCGCCTTCGGCACACGTGCCATAGGTTGCCTACCCCTGGCCTAATATAATGGCAGAGGGCAAGCGTCAGCGTTCCTAAACTATAGAAGAAAAGCAAGCTGCAATAGATAGAGTAAATGGCAGAGAAACCCAGGCCAAAGTTTCAAAAGATATTGGGATTGCCAAATCTACTCTCCGAGGACAGCTAAAACTGAATGGCCTAAACTGAATGGCTTTGTACAAAATATTGATTCTGCCGTGGGGCTTAAGCGAAAATGTGTGCGCTATTCAGCAAAACCCCAATAGACAAAGCCATGCACACATGGTTTGCTCAGGAAAGGCTGAAAGGAATGCCGCTAAGTGGGCCAATTCTTCAAGCCCAAGCGACAAAATTTGGAAATTTAACGGGGGATGAATCATTCCAAGCCAGCAAGGGGTTTATAAGTCATTTTAAAAAGCGTCATGGCATAGCGCAGGTATCGATTTCTGGAGAAAGAAGATCAGCCGATGAATTGGCCGTGAACGCATTTCCCGCCGAGTTAAAATCTATTTTACAAAATGAAGACTACCACGAAGAACAACTTTATAATTGTAATGAAACAGCTTTATTTGCAAAACTGCTACCTGATAAGACTTCATAAGAAAGGGGGAAAAAATGTGAGCCAGAAAGGGCAGAAAATAACGGCTTTTTTTCCTAAGTGAATCATAGATACTTTTTTCAGCATGGACCTCTTAACCCGCAGTCCGTTAACACACGGTTGTGACGGCTTGACTCCCGACATCCGCGCGTAAACGGGTCTGTACGGTACTAATAAAACCAAACATTTGATTAAAAGGCATTTGTGCACAGAATTGTGTGCCTGAGGTCATGATTTGGCAATAATTTCCATTAGACAGCCATGTGTAACTATCTACATACCCAGTTATAGCTGAGACTAAGTCAGAGCAGAATTATAAACCATTGAAACTGTGTGAATGTGGAGGGTTATAATGGAAATGCTAAGAGATTAACAGCATGAATGACACCACTATAATTCAGAACAGCCAGGAAAAGACAACATTCAGAGAAAGGGCATCATTGTGGTTGTAGAACAGAAGAAAACATTGTAATTAATTAGAGATGGCTCTTTTGGATGTTGAACATATTTTATTTACATATGAGGGATGTAAAGCTGTCAGATTAAAAATGTGAACTACTATATGTTACACACTGAAAAGGATTATGCCAATGATGGGTATTGGTGACTGCTCTGGAGACAGCTGGCTGTTAGCTAAAGGAAAGGGTGCTGGAAGAATGCCAGCAGAGGGCAACGAAGGAGAGTAGGATGAAAAGCTTCTGAAAACAGAGAGAAGCTAAGTAGGAGACCACCGCTCAAAGTGGCCCTTCAAATCCCTGTCCGACAGGGTAATTTTCAGAACCTTTTAATAGTCAATACTCCCAACACTGGTATTCCATATGCTGCTCATTTACATTGTGCCTAGAAGACACAAACAAGGTTCAAGGACCATTATAATAGGCATTGTACATACAAAGATGGTTCTTGTCCTTAAGAGCTTACACAATATAAATGTGAACAAGACAACAGGTGATACAAACAAAAACATGAGGGCTAGGTAAGCAAGACTATTCGTAGTATGCTGTTCCTTAAGATATAGGCTAGAGGGGGACTTTTTCCCAGGAAGCCTTTAGTGTTGACACAGATATCAGCTGAGTGGGAGGGTGGGGGGACATGGGGAATGCTATTTGGAAGTCTGAGTGGGATAGTTCAACCCTAGTATCATTTACCCCGTCTCCATTCCTCAGCATGAGGTCAGCTGCATTGTTATTGGTAGGGATGTCTATGTCAATACTGAGATTCCTACACTACTGTATTCTTTTCACATCTAATCCTACTTAGAACTCCAGCCAAAATGAAGCATAACAGCTGCTATAAAAAACTTGCCTGATAAATGTTGACCCTACCAGCATGGCAGAGGAATGGGATTGCTGGCCCCTAAAATGAAATCAGGCCCAGTTGTCTTGTTCCAGTTCAGATATGCCCTAGTTTGGTGTAATGGGGAGGGCAGAGCTGCCCTGCGAGTTATAGATGAGACACAGCCCAAAGGCAAGGGAGAGTCAAGAACCTAGAGTCTGGAAAGAGCTCAGAAGAACACAGCAAGGTTGAGAGCTTTAGGGAGAGGATCACCTTGAAGGAGGGAGTGGAGAGAGCTCCCTGGTTGAGCAACAGAGCCAGATCAGGTTGGTGAAAGCGGAAGGCAGTCGGGGAGGGGGGGTTGTTATTTACAAACTTCCCCAGACCAGAGAGGGCTGAAGGTTGAGAGCAGCAGGGGGAGATGCCTGCTGGCTCTCTGAGCTGGAGAGCTGAAGACAGAGGGCCAGAGAGGACTGAAGTCTCGGGAATTATGGATGAGAGAGCCAGCTGGAACCGTATCTGAGAAGGAAACACGGCAGAAAAGCTAGAAGGGCAGGAGCGAAGCATTGTGAGACACACCAGACGTGTACCCAAGAGATGAGGTGCAGTAAGATATGCTGGAGCCATACCTAAGAGTCTAAAATGGGGTGCGTGCCACTGGAGCTGTACCGGAGAGCGTGAGCATGGTGAGAGATGTCAGAGCTGTAGTGTTCATGGTGTGTCGATGGACTGTTGGGACTTGAAGACTGAATGTACAGTTTGACTACGTTGGGGAATTCTGGACTATGGTTGTGGGACTTCTGTAATAAATTAACCTCACAAAGGACTATTTATATTTGGAAAGCTTGTGTGGAGTTAATGCGGACCCTAGAAGAGGGAAACTGAGGGGGTGGCCGCATGCACAGCCACTATGAGGTCATGAGAGAGGCAGTCACCCTACAACAGGCAGATTTTGGTTATATTCCTTATTGCCCAGTGGTGTTAAAAATGTGAAATCGGTTTCCAGAATACCTGTGTGTTTCTAGTAATGGCTGTAACAGGGAACAGAAGGGACAAGGCTCAATATGGTAAACAGTCATACAAGAGGCAGAAAGCTGCATGGGCAGTCACAAATCTGCCATTTTCTAACTTTTGAATGCTTAACTTTGCAATCTACACAACAGCATTTTAACAGGTTTTTTTGGTAGATAATCCACATTTAAAATGTTGGGAACAATCCTATCAAATAAAGATATCTACAGCATTGTAATTGCCATGTCTTCCAAGAAGCGATAAAAGCTCTTTGGGGCAGAAATCAAATCATGTTCTACATTATATAAAACACTGGTGTATATCTACACTAACATTACATAAATGCCTCCATATAAATTTAGAGGAGCCCTCCTGTTGTACTGTACACACGTACACAGTAGTTACAGATCTCACAAGCAGCCCTCTAGTTCTGCTAAACAAATTTCAGTAGCAATCTTTAGCAGAACATTCTCCAAAATACTCAGATGTGGTATTCGGATGAACAAATATACATAAATTTGAAGAGCAAGAGATGTAAATATGTAACAGAGATCTCATGAACTATTATAAATCCACAGCCACAATACACAGTGATATTGTAATCTGCGTTCCGGTGACAAGTATGGAGCCATTTAAGTTTCACTCTCATGATTTATGTAGATCCCAGAAAAACCTTAAAATATTTTTTTTAAATAAAAGTTACAGTTTTATAAAGCTACTCTATTTATAGATATTATAGCAATATTGAGGCAATTCTATAACATCTTTCATCCAAGGATTTCAAAGCACTTTACACAGTTAGGTATTATTCCTATAGAAAATGGGGTAAACTGGAGTACAGAAGATAAATAAGTTGCCCCTGGCCAAAGCAAATAAGTGAGAGAGTTTGGAATAACATGCAGGTCTTCTCCTGGCTCCCACTAACTCCTGCTCTAACCGGTAAACAAGGCTACTCCTCATACACTACTTAAACCTCATAAAAACTTCATCACACTGATCAATGTTTTTAACCTGTATTTATCTGACACGAGTTTACTGTTCACTTGATAAAGTACCAGACATCCTAAATAGATTTTACACAAACATTTCTTTGCATTTAGGAATTAAGCTAGTGTTGCCTGTCTCTCTGCGGTCAAGGATATTCAGAGTCCTTGGGAATTCACTAAATGGTTGCTTCATTACTAGTTGGAAGGTGTAGGGATGGAAAGAAAATGAGACACAAATATTTGGACAAGAGCCAGTCAAAGGAGTCTGTCTTTTTGTCCCCATAGTGTTCTGTGCTTTATTGAAAGTAACATTTTGTCACTCAGCCCAGATGTTGTGCAGTCAACAATTGTTTGCCTAAGAACCATGCCAGAGACCAGAGCCTTCCCTTCAAGCCCTCCTCATCAATCCTGCACCTGACAGAATGTGCATTCAAATTGGGGTGGGAAATGTGTCAACCAACATCTCCAAAATAAACTCAATCATTCACAGCTTCTCTAAAAAGCAACTGTCAATCTACAAAGTGTTGCTTAGTGTAGTCAAGGATTGTGGCAATTGTGCTTAATTAGAAAGCTTCTATGTGGCCTTATATAGTACTAACTTGCAAATGCAAGCTGCATATCAATCTACTTACATGTAGCCATTCTGCACGGCAGTTGGGAGTCCTTTGATGTATTGTGCAGTTTTCAGTAAAATTTACCTGTGCAACAGTCAGGAAGTGCTTTTCTTTTTTTGCAGGAATCTCCTAGCTTTACAACTATCCCTTTAAAGGTAGCCATTTACAAAGGGGAACAAAAAGGTTTCTAGCAGATTATAAAGGTTTTTTTATTTTTAAAGACACTGCCTTTCGCGTTCACTCCACTTTGTACCATCATGCAGCATACTTCTATGGGCACAAGTTCATGCAGCGCAACCACTTCCAAAATAGAACTACTCTGGGTTATGCAACACTCATTAAAATTACAAAACCTCTCAAAAACCTGACCAGAATGTTAAGGCTGACTTGGGCTCCATGTTTATTAAATTTAGTAGCTGTATCACTCATGCTGACAATGTGGAACTCTGCAAAAAGAGAAACAGGGAAGTTTCATGCCTTAACAACAGCACAAAAACAACAGCTATTAGATAGGGATGAGGAACCCTTGCTAGGCCACTTCATTACATCAGAATTCATTGATAAGATGAAAGAGCACACTTTTAAAGGAGGTTGGTAACATCGTAAGTCCCAGGTTGGTCGGTTGGTTGTTTTAAAATCATATATACATGCTAATCAAAACACAGCCAAGACACGGGCTCCATTTCACAGTCAGACAGCTTGGGTTGACAGAGATCCAAATTCTCTCTGAACTCTGGCCAGGACTGGCACTTGGAAAAGTTTTACTGGTCCCTCCAAAATGTTTCTAGCCCTGACAGGTTGAGAGGGATCAAATCTTAAAATTACATCAATCCGATTACTTGCTATTTCTCAAGATGCTAGAGTCAGAGATTAATGTTTCCTAAAGCTAATCAGTTGGGATGAAGCACAGATTTTTATACCTTTAGTGGTTTGAGATAGTTGAAGGTAAAAACGGTCAGAATTCAAGTGCAAGAGAAAAAAGCAGTAGATGTAATTAGACTAATGTGATTTTAAAGTCAGATCCCACAACCTGCCAGGGATAGGAAGGAACATTTCATAATACAGAAATCTGCAATTCCCTGCTCTCCAGTTGTATAAGCCATTAATTTCCAATCAATTTCAATTAGTTTCCTTGATCAAGCACTACTTTTCTGTCACTGGTCCAAGACTGAATATAGGAAGTCCTGCATCTCTGACAAGCATCACACTCAGTTTCTGGTGCGGAGAATTTAATTTCACCATAATGCTCAAAGTACAGTTTAGTTTAATTTGTAACAGCAGGACATATATATATATATATATATATATATGAAAATGGACTTTAAATGCAACCCAAAGAAACAGAGCTTTGGAATTCAAAGCAAACTATCAATTCTTCTAAAACTTGGGAATTAGCACCGTGAGACAGGCAAGCAGAATTAAGAGCCTTTTAAAGATCAGCCAAAACAGTCATGCCACATTTGTTTGTGACACACAGGATTAACAGTTATGTATTCATGCCAACGCACTGACAAGTAGCAAGGTCTCACACGCAAGCTGTCTGCGTTACTGCTGCTAGCTCAAATCACAAGCACACACCTTTTTCTTGCCTTTGCCGACTCATACCATTGGCTTTCAGCTGCCTTGGTTTCTCTCGATCTTGGACAGCAGACCTTGGTGGTGGAGTAGGAAGCCCTCTTGACTTTGTGGGTCTCATGTAGCCTTTTATCTGTTCCGTAGCTTTGACTCTCTCCTCTTTCTTTGTCTCTTTCACCACTTTTTGTCCAGAACCATCTATCTGTTTCTGAGGTAAGTCGGCATATTTATCCTCTTCAGACTTCAAAGCTTGGAAGTCCTTCAGGCCAGCCTCCATCTTGTCAGCAGCATCACCTTCTGAGTGTTCAGAATGGCCTTTAATTTTATCAGTAGGACTGATTTCCTCTGTTTGGGCATCTCTCAGAGTCACACTAGCAACCTCAGCTGCATCTGTCTTTTTTTCTAAACTAACTGGGCACTCAGAGAAGCTTTGTTCACCCAGCTCAGCCTCTTTAGCCTTGTTCACCACCTCCGCTGTAGCTAGAACCTGCAGAACAACTGCTTCTGCTTTATTCTCCCATTGCACTGTAAGTTCCGGAGAGATGCATCCAACATCCTTCTCACCAGCATAGCTACTTCCTTCCATTTTGTCCGTCACTTTGGCATCTGTGGGAATTGTTCCCTTTATGGCATCTGTCTCCTTCACCAGATGCTCCAAGGAAGCACATTCAGTGCTTTGCTTTTCACCAGTGAAACTTATTTCTTTGTCATCAATCTCTGCTAAAATGGAAGTGTGCACTTCATCCCTTCCTGCCTTGGCATCCTGTTTAACTGGAGAATCCAAGAAAGGCCGTTTACCTGTCTTCTTCTTATCCCCAGCACTAGTCACTTTGATTTTATCACCCTCCTTCACTGAAGTGAAAGCCTGTACGCCAGCCTCTTCACCTTCCAGTTTGACTGAATGCTCATAACGGCTGTGTTTATTTTTCTCCCTTTTGTCACCTGTGCTTGACTCTTTGTTGGTGCCCTCCAAAACCACTGCAGGAGGCAATGGCACCTTACTTCCTTCATCCTTTACTGGATACTCTGGAAAGATACTGGCAAGCCCTTGATTTTTGTCTATAGAACAAGCGTTGCCAACTCTGTCAACACCAACTGCTCTAGACTGAGTGTAGGGTGTGAACAAGTGACCCTTATTATCCCAAAGCATTTGATGCTCAGAGGGGAAATTTTTAATATTTTGGTTTTCATCTACAAGACCCATTTCTTCCATTTGGTACTCCAGATGGGTTACTATGGGAGGCGGTATTTTGCTTTTGTCGGTCTTGGTCTCCAGAAGAACTGGCTGCTCAGAGGCATTTTTAGCCTCTCTGTTTTTTCCATCATTACCCCTCTTTTTAGACTTATTGGTCACCAGTGCTGGACTGGGATCTGTCATCGTTTGATGTTCTAAAATAGTAAATCCAGCCACCTTGTTTTTATCAGTGGAACTTACAGCTTCAGTTTTGTCGACTATCTGATCAGCACCACCAGGAAGTCTGGCTGCATCTACTTTAGTCTCCAAAAGAAATGGCTTCTCCAAACCAACATCAGCCTTTGTGCTGTTCCCCTCCTTATTATTCTCTTTTGGTTTTCCTGTCACCAGTGGTATAATGGGAGTTTGTATTTTAGCTGTATCTGTTATATCCTCCAACAGATGATCTGAAGTAGTAAATTGAGTCTCCTTGCCTTTATCAGTGGAGTGAGTTTCTTTAATTTTATTGGCCTCCTTGACTACTGCAGGAAGTTTAACGCAGTCTGTCTTTGCCTCCAAGATAGCAAGGTGCTCAGCACTATTTTCAATCTTTTTACTTTTCCCATCACTACACCTCTTCTTAGGTTTGTCTGCCACCAGTTCTGTAATGGGAATGTGTGCCTTAGCTGTATCTCTTATATCCTCCAAGAGGTGCTCTAAAGTAGTAAAATCAGTCTCCTTGCCTTTATCAGAGGAATGAGTTTCTTTAGTTTTGAGGAGTGTTTCGGACTTTGCTGTGTCCATTTTATAATCTGAGAGAACAAGTTGTTCAAAGAAACTTTTTTCATTACTTTCATTTATTTTAGGTTTTTCTGTTAGAACTTGTACCTTGGTTGTATCTGTCAAATTCTCCAGTTGATGCCCTGTTGTAGTAAAGATAGGCTCCTTGCCTATATCAGCAAAACCCATTTCTTTCATTTTTTCAGCCTTTTCCACAACAGTAGGAAGCTTGCTTGTATCTGTCTTAGTCTCCAGAAGAAAAGGCTGCTCAAAAGAACTTTTTTCAACTTTTTTGCCTTTCCTATCACTGCCCTTCTCTTTAGGTTTGTCAGTCATCAGTGCTCTACTGGAATCTGTAGTAAATCCAGTCTCTTTACTTTTATCCATCAAACTATCTTCCTTTGTTTTGCTGATGGTCTCAGCACTAGCAGGAAGTTTGGCCCCATCTGGCTTAGTCTCCAAAAGAAGTGGCTGTTCTGAAATACTGAATTCAGCCTTTTCACTTTTCCCAGTAATACCATTTTTAGGTTCTTCTGTTACCAGTGTTGTAGTGGGACCTTGTACCTTCATTGTAGCTGTTGCACCCTCCAACAGATGATCTGCAGTAGTAAAATCAGTCTCTTTATCAGTGAAACTTATTTTTTTAGTTTTGTCATCCTTCTCCATTACAGCAGGAAGACTGCTTGTGTCTTCCTTAGCCTCCAGAAAAAATGGCTGCTGGAAATAACCTTTTTCAACCTTTTTGTTTTTTCCATCACTAGTCCTTTTCTTAGGCTTCTCTGCCACCTTTGCAGTACTGGGACCTGTCATATCCTCCAATGAATGCTCTGCAATAGCAACGCCAGGCTCTTTGTCTTTATCAGTAAAGATTATTTCTTTAGTTTTGCCAGCTGTCTTAGCTACAGCAGGAAGTTTGTCTGGGTCTCTCTCAGCCTCCAGAAGAACTGGCTGCTCAGAGGAATTTTTAACCTTTTTGTTCTTCCCATCACTACCCCTCTTTTTAGGTTTATCTGTAACCAGTGCTATGTTGGGATCTGTCACAGTTGGATGATCGAATCCAGTCTGCTTGCTTTTATCAGTGAAATCTATGTTAGCTACATCGACTGTCTCAGCAGGAGCAGGAAGTTTGGCTGTATTTGTCTTAGTCTCCAAAAGAAATGGCTGCTCTGAAAAACTGAAGACAGCCTTTTTGTTTTTCCCAGCAATGCCCTCTTTAGGTTTGCCTGACAACAATGGTATAAGGGGTACTTTAGTAATATCTGTTGCAGTTTCCAATGGAGGCTCTGAAGTAATAGAGCCAGTCTCTTGGCTTTTATCAAAGGAATCTGTTTCTTTAGTTTTGTCAACTCTCTTTGCTGCAGCAGGAAGATTGGTTGTATCTGTCTTAATCTCTAAAACAGCAGGCTGCTTGGAGAAACCATTTTCAGTCTTTGTGCTTTTTTCATCACTACCTCTTTTCTTTGGTTTCTCTCCCATCAATGCCCCACTGGGAGTTTGAACTTCACTTGGAACTGTCTCATCTGCTGCTACATGCTTGGGAGATGTGCACTTAATCTCCTTATTTTCATCAATAAGGCTAATTTCTACAGGTTTGGCCTCCAAAGGAGTTTCCACTTTATTTAGGTTGATGCCTTTTGAAAGAGATGCTTTAAGGTCTGAATGCTCTGAATGTTTACACTCAATCTTTTTGTTTTTATCAACAAAACTTATTTCAGTAGGCTTGGTTTGTGTCAGTGCTGATGAAGGATCCCCCATCTTCGTGTGTTCTGCCTTGCATTCTAGCTTCTCCAAGGGTACCTGTTTGTTTTTGCTTTTAGACTGCAACAAACTGTCATCTTTCATTTCTTCCTGTTTCATGACTTCTCCAGCTTTTGCATCCAACAAAAATTTAAATGGTCCTTCAGTTTTCAGGCTCTGCCCGCCTGCTGTGGGACTTGAGATAATATTTTGATCGTCTACGAGGTGGCTTTCAGTTCCTGCCTTAGCATCCCTTGGTACATTTGAAGTTCCCTTCCTCTGGCCCTCTCTTGAGGGAATAGAGCGCTCTTTGACACCTTCAGCAGGCAGGACAAAGGGGACATCTGGCTTTTGCAGTTCAGCAGCAAAGAGGGGAACTTTGGGAGCTTTAGAAACTTCTACATTTTCATCCCCCAACTCCATTGTTCTTGGCTGCTGGTTTCGCTTTTGTTTCTGTTTCTTCTTCTTCTTCTTCACAATCACTGGAGAACCTTCTGAATCCCAGCTCTCTCTAGGTACATCTCTCTGGCTCTCCACAAATTCAGACGGCATGCTGAGTAGCTGCCCGGCTGCCTTTTTATGTGGTGCCCTAGTCCGAGAGAAGGTTCCAGAGACCCATCCAAGTTCTGCCATAGAAAAGGGGTCTGCTTTTGGGTCAGTACTCTTCCGTTGTGGGAGACCTACTAGAAGTTCCTCAGGGACATCTGCACCAGGCACTGCTGCAGGTTTTGCTCTGCCAAACCTGCGGTCACTTGATTTGTTAGCTTGCCTTACTTGTGCAGTAGGTACACCTGGAATACAGGAAGTTTGCTCAAGTATCAGAGCAACTATTTGCTAAAAAGTCTGATGTTAGCCAATTTTTTATTTTATTGACCGCCTCAGTCATATATGCAGAACTTTTAAACACACTGATACCATACTAACCCCAAAGCCAGTTTTAGTGGTGCTGTTTAAGAAAGCTAACTTTAAAATAGGTTTTATGTTTAATTTCTTTATGTTATTGGAAAGTCAAATAGATCAATGACAGAGATTAAACAGTCATTTTTTGTACAGTGGGTGATCTTTACTCCCATAAAACAACTGCTCTTGTAGTGAGAAATTACCAATATTTAGAAAAGGCATTAGGGATCCATTTTTCCTGTTATCTTAGCACAACAAGGCAGCAGCTACACCAGTTACAACCCTCTAGTTTAGTAACTTTCCTTAGTAGGAAACAGAAGTATAGTGGAAAGGTAAGGCTCAAGAAGAAAGCGTGTGGATGTAATGGGAAGAAAAAGCTAGAAGTAAGTTTCCCACAGCACCCGTAAAGCAGTGGAAGGCAAAACTTCATCAGAAGAAAAATAATTTTCTGTACTCAGATGTAGATAGCACTAGTTTCCTCAATTATAAGCCATTAACTTTAGAGAGTGTCGGTCATTTCTTACATAGCCCTGGTCCCACAAATCAGCCTCCAGTCAGAAACATAAGCAATCTAGGCTCAATGGAGAGGTGAGTTAGTGGAGCAGGGACAAAACTATGTTTTCCTCTCTGAGCTACACACCTCAATTTGGAAAAGGAATTTGCCATGAACATTATTTTACTAGAATCAAGGAACACTGGATTTGTCTTAACGTCAAAATAAGAGCCATGTTGGAAATGGCATTAGAAGAGAGGGAAGGTGAGCGTTTAAATGCTTTAACAGTGAAGACATAAGCCAGCCCCCAATGAAAATAACAGCAGCATCCAAATTTGGACTCGTAGTCCTGAAACCAAGGAGATTAAATCATTTAAAAAGAGGGGACAGGGCAGAGACTGCAGGCAAAGTGCAAGCAGAATCATTGTGATGAATTCACAAAACAGCACAGTGCTGGCTGTAGAAAATCGCGTGCTTGCCCATGTGGCTGAAGGGTAAGACAAGCGCAGCTAGTAGGAGAAAGAAGAATGGTATTCAGAGAGAAACTATATCTTAATCCTAAATTCCAGCTACTGTCAAATCTCTACCTGTAGGTTCCAGTGGAGATTTCTTTTGTGGAGGTTCTGTATGGTGGGCATGACTAAGCTCAGCCTCTTCCTTCAGCTTCTCTACTATGGCCAGGTCAGCAGCCGGAGCTGTTTTTTCTGGAAGGGTTTCTTTAGTTTCTATTAATGTCAATGGTTCTTTTGCTTCCACTGGAATTGAAACACAAAACACACAATAAGATGGGATGTTTCACATCTGATGAATGAGTGTAACCAATATTTTACACACAGGCATATAGAAAAGGGTACATTTTGGTTTAGAATACAGATGCAATTTACAAGATTCTGTAATCTGTCTACATATATTCCTCCCTCAAGCTCCCTTTGACAAATACCCTACAAAATGGTTGCAGTGTCAAAGGTGAAATATACAAGATTGTCTTTGCTATCTGAAGACAGGTCAAGCCTCTTTTCTTGAAAGAAAAAATGGTTACCCACCTTTTTCGTAACTGTTGTTCTTCGAGATGGGTTGCTCATGTCCATTCCAGTCTACGTGTGTGCGTGCCCATGTGCGCGGTCGGAGATTTTTGCCTTAGCGGTATCCATAGAGCCAGCTGTGCCGCCCCCGTGAGTGCCACGCTCAGGCGTTGGTATATCAGGCGCTGCCGGCCCTATGCCCTCTCAGTTCCGTCTTGCCGACAACTCCGACAGAGGGGCAGGAGCGCGGGTAATGGAATGGACATGAGCAGCACATCTCGAAGAACAACAGTTACGAAAACGGTGGGTAACTGTTTTTCTTCAAGTACTTGCTCATGTCAATTCCACTCTAGTTGACTCGCAAGCAGTATCAATGAAGGTGGGCTCAGAGTTCACAGTCTTGCAGCTGCACTACTCTGCCAAAGCCAGCATCGTCTCGAGCTTGCTGGGTAAGCGCATAATGAGACACCAACGTGAGGACAGATGACCAGGTAGTGGCCCTACAGATCTCTTGGATTGGTACCTTGCCAGGAAAGCCACTGACGACGCTTGTGCCCTAGTCGATGGTGGCGTACCAGTCTCCTGGATCCAGGGAGGGGATGATGGAGGCCAGGGAGACAATGCAAAACTTCAACTTTATGAGAGACTTGTTGAGGCGACGCAGGTCCAGAATGGGTCTGAGGCCCTCTTTTGCCTTCGGGATTAGGAAATAGCGGGAATAAAACCCTTTCATGTCCCGAGGGACCTCCTCCACTGCCCCCAGGTGCACGAGATTCTCGACCTCTTGAACAAGGTGTTGCTTGTGAGAAGGGTCCGTGAAGAGGGGTGGGTGGGACGGAGGTGTGGTGGAAAATTGCAGGATACAGCCCCGAGATACTATGTCCAGCATCCAGCGGTCCGAGGTGACTCGCAACTAGGCCGAACAGTAGGGACAAAGATAGTTGAGGAAAGAACAAGGTGGATCCGGGAAACTGACTGGGGCGTCGCTCTGAAGCGCACCTTCAAAATGGATGCTTCGCTGGGCTGGGCTGCACTGGAGGAGGAAGGGCGGCGGCGATGACTAAAACTCATGTCTCTATCCCTTCTCCTTGCAGACCCCTGATGAGGCTGCCAAGGCCTTGGCGGCGGGAGCAGCCGGAACTGCTTCCATGCAGACTATGGCGTATGCATCCCCAGTGAGCGAAGGGTGGCCCGAGTGTCCTTCAACCCATGCAGCCTCACATCCGTCTGTTCAGAGAAGAGACTGTTCTCATCGAATGGGAGGTCCTAGATCGAGGTCTGTATCTCTTGGGAAAGGCCGGTGGTCTGAAGCCAGGAGCTACGTCTCATAACCACCACCGACGCCGTGCGATCCCCCTGGCTGCCGAGTCCGCCACATCCCACCCCATTTGGAGGGAGCTCCTAGCCGCCACGGTGCCTTCATCTACCAGGGTGCCAAATTCTTGGGCCAAAGCCCGCAGGAGGGACTCCTTGAACTTATGAAGGGAGTCCAATAAGAAGTGAAAATTGTATCTGCCCAAGAGGGCCTGATGGTTTGCCACCTGGAATTGTAGGCTGGCAGTGGAATACATTTTTGTCCCAAAAGTCTTTTGGCCTCTTTATTTTTGGGAGTTGAGCTGATGTGCCCCTGCTTGTCTTTTTCGTTGGCTGCAGAGACAACCAACGAGCACGGAGGTAGGTGGGTATAAAGGTACTTGAACCCTTTGGCCAGGACAAAGTACTTCTTTTCGGACCTTTTGGAGGTGAGAGAGATGGAAGATGGGGTTTGCCAGAGGGCCTTGTCAATTTTGAGGACCCTGTCATGCACCAGTAGTGCAACATGGGCAGGGGTAGAGGCTGAGAGGAAGTTGAACAAAGTGTCCGCCTGCTCGGACATCTGCTCCACCTCTAGGCCCAAGTTCTTGGCCACCCGTTGAAGAAGGGCCTCCTGTTCCTTAAAATCGTCTGGCGGGCTGGCCCTCAAGGGCCTGTGCCCGCCTCGTCCGGAGATGAAGACTACGACTGTACCACCGACGGAGGCCCCGGAGCATCATCCCCCCATGGAGGAGGGAGGTTTAGGGGTGGGTGCAGTGTCCTCTACCCTGACCTCCGAGCGCGACTCATGCACCGAGCCTGGTGCCGTTGGTGCTGCCAACTGTTGCTCCGAGGCAGCGGCAGATGAGCAGTGCAAAGGGGGCATTGTCATGACTGGCAAGCCCAACGCGCTCCAATAAGGCCACTGCGCTGGCCACTGGCCACGCTGCCAAGACAGCGGCGTCAATGTTGACGCAGCCCCAGGAGCCCAATCACGCTGGTGGAGTCTGGGCAAGGGGCTAAACTGCCCTTCTATGCCAGAGGAATCACCTTCCGGTGACCACGGTGGGACCATCAACACCTGCATCTGCCTGCTGACCATTGCCGCTTGGAGACCGGTGCCTGGAATGAGAGGATCGGTGCCGGTATTGAGGGGACTGGTGCTGGGGGGACCGGAGTTGTGACGGGGAGTGCTCCCACGGGGCAGGCAACCGAGATCTGCGCCAAGAGGATGACTGGCAGGAGGGCGAAAGGTGCCAGTAGTACGGAGACTAGCGCCTCCCCCTTAGGCGATCCGTGTTGAGACTGCAGGGACCGCGATCGCGGTGCCTGTGATCAAGGGCGAGCTCCAGGGGATCTGGACTGCAACTCTGGAGATCTGCGGCGTGGAGGAGAGCATGGCCTTGTCTTGGGGCATCGGCAGCGCTCCACTGCCCTGAGAGCTGTTAACTGCTGGCTTGATCTCGTGGGGAGCCTTTGCCATTTCCTGCAGCATCAGTGGTGCCAGAAGTGTGGGTGGAGACCTCTGCTCTCTCGTCGCCATCAGGAGTTTGGGTCCCCTACTGCTCCCGGGAACCAGTGCTGGATCCTTTAAGGGGCTAAGGGCCCGGGGAGGCACGTACACGTGGCTTCGGAGTGGCTGGGCGGCCCAAACTGGGTCCTTTGCCCGATGTCCCATGGCCCTTCTTGCCCGGTGCCGCGGAGCCATGCTTCTTTGTTTTCTTTTTGGGCACCAGCGATGGGGAGCAGTGCCGGGCGGAGCCAGGGGCGCGCTGTGCACCGAGTCTAAGGTATTAGGTGAGTCTTGGAGGGACGGCTCGGAAGCTGGACCAAGGGCCAGAAATGAGAAGAGCCTGGAAATGAATATCCTGCTCTTTCCTCTGGCATTCAAAAACCAGTAGGAGAACACTTCAACCTCTCTAATCACTCAGTGACAGACGTTAAGGTGGCAATTTTGCAACAGAAAAGCTTCAAAAACAGACTCCAATGAGAAGCTGCTGAACTTGAATTAATATGCAAACTAGATACCATTAACTTAGGTTTGAACAGAGACTGGGAATGGCTCGGTCATTACACTAATTGAATCTATTTCCCCATGTTGAAGTAGCCTCACACTTTCGTGTCAACTGTCCGAAATGGGCCATCTTGATTATCACTTCAAAAGTTTTTCTCCCCTGCTGTTAATAGCTTCTCTTAATTAATTAGCCTCTTACAGTTGGTATGGCTACTTCCACCTTCTCATGTTCTCTGTATGTATAAATATCTCCTTACTGTATGTTCCATTCTATGCATCCGAAGAAGTGGACTGTAGCCCACGAAAGCTTATGCTCAAATAAATGTGTTAGTCTCTAAGGTGCCACAAGTCCTCCTGTTCTTTTTGCTGATACAGACTAACACGGCTGCTACTCTGAAACCAGTCATTATGCAAGGAAAGGCACTCTGACTAACCACCACGGGCGCTAAGAAGAAACTGAGAGGGCATAGGGCCGGCGGCGCCTGATATATCGACGCATGAGCGCGGCACTCAAGGGGGCACCGTGGCCAGCCCTACAGATACTGCTAAGGCAAAAATCTCTGACGACTGCGCACATGAGCGCGCGCACACACCTAGAATGGAATCGACATGAGCAAACACTTGAAGAAGGATCAAGAGTTCAGACAACACAGGCTTTCACACAACTCAAACTGAACTTGTAATGCTTTATCACTGTACAGTTGCTTTTCCCAATATTTGTTAACTGTATCAACTAACAAGGAAGCTTGCAAAACTACCAAAATACAGGAGAAAGTTAGCCTTTAACTTCACCTAAAAAAGGGACAGAAACATCTTGTAACATGCTAGCTAAAACAAATACTCGGTTCACAACGCTGATTAAAAATGAAAGTTTTGACAGAGCTTCCAAAATGTGGATTGATGTACTATATTTAAGTGCCTATTATTATTATATACATAAAAAATTAACAGGGACATAAAAAATTCAGACACAATTTAGTTTTAAAGTCAACACATTACAGACCTATTAGATTTTTAATTACCTTGAATTTTTAAAGTTATATACATTTAATTACTTTATACAAAGATATAAAAAATAAAAATTGTAATAAACCAACCACCACATGGATACAACAAATATGCATGGGGAAAAAAGGAAGAGAAATACAAATTCCCTCCCATGTCCTTAATGGAAATCATATCTACATTACAACAATCTGCAATAGTTACCCCCCAGGTTGAGGCTGAGAAACAGTTTCTAATATAACTCCCCCATTTTCACATGCTCATAACTTTCCAAAACATTCACCTTGGGGCTGACGTCTTCTTTGCATGGTTTCTACCAAAGGCAGAGGAATAGTGTGAGAGAGAAATTGGGAGGGAGAAGAGTTAAGCTCAATCAAAAATGCTGACTCCACAACAAAGAAGTCCTCTTGATTTTGTACCCAGGTTTATAGATTTCTCACCTGCCAGCTCTGGGAGTTCTTCATTTGGCTTCAGAAGATGCTCTGTATGTTTGCTGGGAGATGGTTTATTCTCTTCCACATTCTCTAGCACAGGAGTACTATCTGCACCAGGAGTAGAGGCTTCTGGGACCGTCATTTTTTGTTCCATTACCACAGTTGGGGCAGACGATACTGTTTACAACAAATTTTAAAAGTTAGTGGTTTTTCTAATTGTAAACAGTTGAGACCCCACTTACCTCTCCAACTACTCTCCTCCCTCCCCCAATTTGCCTCCAAGTTCCTTGAGAAAGCAGTGTATTCACAGTGCCTTGAATTCTTGTCCTCTGGCTCCCTCCTAATCCCAGGCAATCCAGTTTCCATCTGTTCCTTTGAAACTGCTCTTCCCAAACTCTCCAGTAAGTATGAGCCTACTCTGACCTCCTCCTGCGCAAGTCTGAGGGATTTCCTGAACCTCTTTTTCTACTGCCTGCTCATTCACTCCAGAATTCTCTTCAATTTGGGCTTTTACATCTCCGCTGTCCTGCCTCACCAGCTGCTCTTGTGGCAGATCCTCCTCCCCCACTTCTCCTGAGATCTCTCCAGGTTCTTTCCTCAGTTCTCTTCTTTTTACTTTACACTTTATCTACAAATGAACTCTTTACTCTCATGGCTCCAACTATCATAATTCCCTACTTGTCCAATCTTACCTCTCCAACTGTCCCTCCAATTTCATTCGGTCTCGTCAGCAGCTCAGACTAAGCATAGTGAAATATCACTTTTTTTGCCCACCTATACCATGTCCTTGCTTCTCCTCCCATCAGCCATTGTCATTGCATTGTCTTGAATTTCCTCTCATTCTTCCTCTCCATCTGGATCACCAAAATCCTTGTTCAGGCTTTGGTCACCACTGGTGTCAGTTACTGTCACCCCTTCCTCGCTAGCTAACCTGATTCTCAACCCATTCCCTTTCAGACCATGCAAAATGATGTCCCCACTCCTACTATTCTGACTATTCCATTCCCCTAATCTTATCCTTTCATTGGTTACTCTGGCCTCCCACAGAAAATCTCAACTTCTCATCATCTTCTCTACACCTCCGTAACCTGTGTTTCAGCCTTCATTTCCTCCTTCTCGCTTCTCCTGGAAGCCTATCCACTTCTTAAAACTGCCTGTTTAAATACATCTGCCCACATTGTCTGGCTCTTTTATTCACAACTTCTTCCACACCACCCCTCACGGCTCATTCCCTAGCCTGCTGCTTTTAGTTAAAACCTCTCCCTTTAAAAACTCACTTCTACCAAAAAGCCTACCAATGTTAAGACACTAAAGAATTAAGTGCATAACATTTAAAAAGTGACTGCTATCTTTACCAGGGTGTACTTTACAGCTTACCTTTCCCGTATTGAGAGTCTGAACTATACTGTCTGTCAAACTTAGATCATAACTTCGACTCAGCAGGGACCATGCTAGCTTCTTCTGATTGTACAGCATGGACTACAATGATCATGCCCCATACACAATAAAGTCCCCTGCCCACTGCCAGAAAACAAAAATTTCTCATTTAATATCCCTCTGTCCTCAATCCCTGAATTCTTTAGCTAAAGCAACCTGGCAAAACTGCCAAAAAATGTATCTACCCAGCAACAAAATCTAACAGGCCCTATTCAGATTAGAAGCCCTTTGAGGCAGGCACTATGTCTTCTTATTTGTCTATACATCACTTGGCATATCTTGGAACCTATAGTACATATTTTGGATACCATAATATGTACAACAAAATAATTGCCACTAGGGATGGGTAAACATGCTTTTGACGGCTTGCACTAAATCTCTCTCTGAAACCTTGATTTCCCCAAAGATTCCATAGTGCTTTAGAGCAATGCAAAGTCCTAAAATGGACAATAAAATATCAGTTCCATATTGTATACATGAAATATCCTTGTGAGCCATTTCCTATTGTGCATACCTTGGCAGCAGAGTTGAGCTGCAACCAGGAGGCTGAGTTTAAGACAGATCAGAGCAATATTTACTTTGGATGAATTCACTACTTCGTGTTCAACAATCTTACTGGAACTTGTATATCTGGATTTATACCAGTTACTGTACTGCAGGGTTTTTAGTAAGACTTTCCTTTGTAGACTCAGGTCTCGTAGTGGCCTTCATACAGGATTTGCCAAAATATTTAAGTCCCCAGGTAACAGTTTATGCAGACTTTCTGGTGTCCGCTTACCTGTTGGAGTTTCATTAAGAGCTGACTTGTGTTGCTCAACAGAAGGTTCAAACACCATCAGCTCTTCCACTACAGGAACAGACACTTCTCCCATCACTGGAACAGACACTTCTCCCATCACTGGAACAGACACTTCTCCCATCACTGGAACAGATGCTGCAGAGATTAACAGAAGTTAAAGAAACCAGTATACTAAATATTGCTAGTTCTGAAGTTTGTAAATGGGGGATGACGAGAAGAGGAAAAGCACCTACAAACTAGACTAGGGGCATATTTTTTCCTTATGTGACTGTGTATAATTCCTATTAGTGGTAATGACAGATACACCTTCTTGTACAAATGGCAGCAAAGGTACAGTACAAAATACTCCAAAGTCTGCATCCTTGTCTACATGCTTTATTTGACACTTGTGTGTTACCAAAGTGTCTCAAACTACTGTATTCCACTATACACCCTATTTTTAATAGAGCTAATTCCTAGTCAGGCATGCAGTCTTATAGCCTGAAAATCCACTAGGAACATATGAGGAGGCACAGTTGGCGATCTTCTGGCATGTGGCAATGTGCAGCATGCATTAAACAGGAATGAGAATGACTTATTTAAATATCACGATATAGAAGAATTCCTATGTGGATACACAAATTCATTCAGCTGGCTACACCTCTACACTTGAAAAAAGTACCATGGGATCTTCAGTGACCACATGTGCTCAGAACCTTGTTTTCCATCATATTTAAAAAAAACAGCGTCTCTGGTTGCACGGTGCCCATGGCTATCTCAAGCAGGAGCACTGATTTACTCCTGACTTAGAAGGCACTACCATCAACTAAATCACTAATAGGACATTCTTCTCTGATCCAAGCACTGACAACGCCTGACTCTGCACTTGACAACAGAACTCAACTTGGAACATATACAGGCTTTAGAATGTGGCTCATGGGCTCTTATTTTATTCAACAGACATCAACTGTCTCCCAGTTCCCAATGACTTCAGAAGCTCTGAAATTCTTCAAGGACACTGTTCAGTCAGTTTAAGTCCAAAATTTCAGCTTTTAAAAACAAGGTTTTTTGGTTGTTTTTTTTTTTTTTACAAAACCTTAATAAAACCAAAAGAAGTGTTTTCATACAGTTTATTTGGATTTAAATATTCTCCTGAAGTATTTGCTCCATATGTAACACAGCATAGTCTGAAGGCACTCAAGTCAGAACACGATAGTGACCAAAACCAAAAAAAGTCTATTTTTGTTGTTCAAACTTAGTGAAATACAGAAAAAGTGAACACCAGTATAAATGGTGGGAAGTAAATTAAGTTTTAAAACTAGATTCTTAATAATCTAAAGCAATGATACTCAGAACTCAGTGGTTTACGAGCCACATTAGCGATCAACATTACCTAAAAGACCCACAGTAGTGTAACTTCATTGTTTCATTTACTATTTTATATAGATTATTCTCACAGCAAAATGACTGACCAAGTATTATTTTATCAACTACACTTGGTTAATAACATAGTAAAAGTACCCTGATTGGTTAATAACTATTGGGTAATAGTTAAATCACACCATGTTTTAATATCATGTGCTGCAAAGAGCCGCAAGAGACACGTTAAAGAGCCGCTTGTGGCTCGAGAGCCTCAGTCTGCGTATCGCTGATCTAAAGTGTTGACAAAGGTTAAGAAATTCATTTTATAAAACTTATTTTTTAATGTGACCACCTCCTTTAATCAACACTACAGGACTCACTTTCTCCAGCCATAACTGATACTCTCACTACTGAGCTTGGTGATCTAAAAAGCCCTATACCTAGGCTATACCAATTATGCAGTACACTTGAGTTTCCAAAGCCAAGTCATTGACTGATATTTATTGTTCACCGTTTCAGCTAGGGTATGACCCTCTCCAAAATAAATTAAATGATTGGCACAGAACATAGATTACTGGGAAAGGTATACAGGTGCAAGTAGTATTGTTGCACTCCAACAAATCCTGAGGCCTGGTCTACACTACAGAGTTAGGTTGACGCAACGCAGCTTATGTTAACCTAACTACAGAAGTGTCAACACTAAAATTTGGCTCCTGCCGCTGCAATTGTCCTACTACACTGACTTAACTCCACCTCCACGAGAGGTGGAGAGTCAATGTTGATGTAGTTAGGGTGACTCAGTGTCAGTGTAGACACTGCATTGCTTACATCGACTGTTACTGGCTTTCAGAAGCCATCCCACAATGCACCGCACTGACAGTACAATTGATGCAAGTGCTCCCAGTGAGGATGCGCACTGCTGACACAAGCAAAGCATACACATACACAAGCAATGTAATTACTGCGGTGGCTATATGCTGACATACATTAAGTCAACTTAATTTTGCACTGTAGACATGGCCTCAGACTCACAGGAGGCAATGAACAATATGAACAACAGGGTAAAGAATCATCAATAAATTGAACTTGTAATCACATTGGTATGACTAAAGCAAAGTTGGATCACAAGTCAGTCTTTTTATAAAGACTGCTTGTGATCCAACTTTGCTTTAGTGTGTGTATGTATATATATTTGCTTTAGTATAAATATATATACACCTCTACCCCGATATAATGTGACCCGATATAACACAAATTCGGATATAACACAGTAAAGCAGTGCTCCGGGGGGGCGGAGCTGCGCACTCCGGCGGATCAAAGCAAGTTCGATATAACGTGGTTTCACCTATAACGCGGTAAGATTTTTTGGCTCCCGAGGACAGCATTATATCGGGGTAGAGGTGTATATATTTGACTACTAACCACAGATAAAGATAACCCAGTTTTTGGAACTTCACATTCTGCAAGAACTGTGGGTTATGAGGTAGTAAAGAATCATTTAATCAGCTTCTGGGCATATTTACTGCAACAGCTGAAGGTGTACTAGATTTATCATTCCCTAGCCATACAATTCAGCCAAACCCTCCCACCTCTGAATTTTCACTCATGGTGGGTTTTTGCTGGAAGCTTTGATAATATGCTATCTTCACTAAAATGGGCTCAATCCTAGATCCCAACACCTTCAAACTTTAGTGATGGATCTGAGCCCTTAAAGTAATCTTTAATCGTCATCTTCTTCGCCTTATCCCATCAATCAGGATCGGCAGCTCTTGTTCTTCATCTTCCAAGCTGACATCAACTTTCTTCACATCCTCCTTCAGCATCTTGACCCACCTTTTTCTAGGTCTTCCTCATTGGTCTTTGTTCCATGAGTCTGACTACTAGATTTGGTACTTTCTGGCCAAAATATCTCACATATTGTCTCACACGACCCAGGCATCTCAGTCAATATTCCCTCAGATTTTCTATGATGGGGACTACCTGCATAATGGCTTGTACTCTTTCAGTGCATAGCCTATCAGCTCTCGTCTTACCCAACATCCACCTGAGCAGTCTCATTACAGCAGTGTGAAGTAGTAGTAGTATTTCTCTCTTCCGCATTGGCTAACATTTTAACCCGCACATCATGGCTGGCCTAATCATGATTTTATATAATTTGCTCTTAGTTTACCTGGCATATTCTTATTGCAGAAATTCCTGTCAACTCCCTCAATTTACACCAAGTGCTCTCCATGCTCCTCCATGATATCTGTATCCACATTCCCAACATGGCTCAGGACTGAATCCAGATATTTAAATTGTCACACAGACTAACACTCTACCATCTAACTTCACTAGCATCTTGTAGTCCCTCTCAACAAAGCACCACATGGATTCCAGCTGATTCATATGCCATTTTCATAAGCTATTTTTTCTAATTCAAAAGGAGGCTCTCTCTCTATGAAATATGATATATGGTGGGTCAGCCACAAATGCTCCCAGTTCACTCATCAGTCTGGTTGATGTGATAGCAACTAAGAAAGCAACCTTAGTGGAAAGGTATGACATGGAACATGTAGCCATCGGTTTGAAGGGTAGTTTGGTAGGAGCTGAGAGTACCAAGTTGAGATTCCATTGTGGTGTGAGTTTAGTCACCAGCAGGAAGGACCTAATGAGGCCTTTCAGGAATCAAATTGTGGTAGGGTGAGTAAAGATAGATTGGCCTTCTACCAGAGAATGGAAGGCACTGATTGCTGCCAGGTGACCCTTCAGTGAAGTAATGGAAAGTCCTGACATTTTGAGGAACAGCAGATACCCCTGTAGTTTTAGGCTATCTGCTGATTCTCGTGATAACTGCTTCCATTGTGACGAGGTAGAGAACGCCTCCATTTAGCTAGACAGCATTTTATAGTGGAGATTTTTCTGCTGTGATTGAGGACAGTTTGGACAGACTCTGAACATGATCATTCCTGGTCTGACATCCATTCAAATACCAGGCTGTGAGATGAACAGGGTCTGAGTTGGGATGTCTGATCCTACCCTTCTCTTTAGTCAACAAATCCAGAAAGGGTCAGATATAGATGAGAGGATGGGGGGATGACATTTGTAGAAGCTCCGGAAACCAAAATTGTCTGCGCCAATTGGGTATGAGGAGGATAAACCTGGCCTTGTTATGCAGAATTTTCCAGAGAACCTATGGTTGCAGGGGGTGGGAGGAAACAGGTACCTTAGATGGTCCATCCAGGATAACAGAAGGCTATCCCTGGAGTCTTGGCCTACTGCTGCTCTGGATCCATAGAGACTGAATTTCTTGTTTGCTTGGAAGGTGAACAGGTCCTAAGGTGTTGGAAGGTGAACAGGTGTTCCCCACTGGGTGAAGATTTCAGTCAAGACAGAATTGTGAATTTCCCACTCATGGTCTGCGGAGAAGTGCCTGCCGAGATTGTCTGCCAGAGTATTCTGCACACGATAGGTATGTTGCTGAGTGCGATGTGGTTCTTGATGCACCAGTTCCATAACTTCACTGCCTCTAAATACAGAGGATGAGATCTCGTTCACCCTGTTTGTTTATATAAAAGACTGTCATGTTGTCCAATGTTATCTGGATGCGACAGAACCCTATGAGGTGGAGGAATTCTTTGCAGGCTAGGCAAACTGCCCTCATCTCCAGCAGATGGACATTCATTCTAGCCTCCCTAGTGCATTGTGCAGTGTGATTGTCCATATGGGCTTCCCATCCTATGAGGGATGCATCTGTGATTATGGTTGTGTCAGTTGTGGATGGAAGCCAGGGAACTCCCGTTTGTACCTGGTCCAGTTTTGTCCATCATATGTGAGAGGCTCTGACCTTTTGTGGGATTGTTATCAGATAAGGATAACCTGAACACCACGGTGAGTAAGCAGACAGAAGCCAGGTCTGCAGGCAGTTGAAGTGGAGTCTGGCAAAGGGTGTTATATATGTACATGCAGCCATGTGGCCTAGTAAGGAAAGACAGACCCTGATTGTGGTGCGAGGTCTGAGGGTGACTTGATTTATCAAGATGGCCGTAGCCTGAAATCTGTCTAGAAGGAAGTAGGTCTTTCCTGAGGACAAGTCTACGATTGCTCCTATGAAATCTATAGTCTTCATGGGAATCAAAGTGGACTTTTCTTTGTTTACACAGATCCCCAATGATTTCAGAAGGTGCAGTAAGAATATGGTCACTAACTGGACCTCCTGGTTTGATCTGCCCATTAGTAGCCAGTCATCCAGATATAGGAAGATGGTGTAGTTGTCGTCTCATCATATGGAAGCCGGTCCATACCCCTGATCATCTTTGTTGCCCTTCTCTGAACATTTCCCAGTTCCACCAGATCCTTTCTGAGATGGGGCAACCAGAACCGGACACAATATTCAAGGTGTGGGCGCAACATGGATTTATATAGTGGCATTATGATATTTCCTATCCCTTTCCTAATAGTTCCTAACATGCTGTTAGCTTTTTTGACCACTGCTGCGCATTGAGAGAACTAGCTACAGTGACTCCAAGATCTCTTTCTTGAATGGTAACAGCTAATTTAGAACCCATATATGTGTAGTTAGGATTATTTTTCCCAATGTGCATTACTTTGCACTTATCAACATTGAATTTCATCTGCCATTTTGTTGACCAATCATCCAGTTTTGTGAAATCCCACTGTAACTCTCTGCAGTCTGCTTTGTATTTAACTATCTTGAATAATTGTATAATCATCTGCAAACATTGCCACTTCACTGTTCACTCCGTTTTCCAGATCATTAACTAACATGTTTGACAGCACAGGTCCCACAAGTAGCAACAGGCAGACTCCTGTTCTATCAGCAGTGCCATCAGTACTGGTGGAAGAATGCTCTAACTTGTGGGTGCAGTACGGGAGGTTCTTCTCCTCAAAGTGGTTACTGGCATTGAAATCACTCTAAGGAGGACCGAGCCCAATAGAAGAGGGGATTGTGAATATGGCAGAGTGAAAATATCCTTCAACAAGGTAAAGGTTTGAATCCTTCCTGTAGTTCAAGTCGTCCCAGGTGGGGATTGACGGATCCAAGCATCCAATGGTCTGTACTTAGAGGATCCCAGTCAGAGGTGTGGGAATCATCAAATGGGGGTCCAATGTGGAGCTCCGAGACAGGACTAGCTGGTGCCAATCTTTAGGTTGTGGGATGGAGCTGGACCCAGTACCATCGTATCCTCCTTCCTTTGCGTCTTTCATTCTTGGATGAAAGGTTTATGTAGACCTAATTCCTTAGGACTTGCGCATGAGGACTCAACCAACTTGGACCAAGATGGGGAGGGATACTTTTTTTCTTTTCTTTTTTTCTTTTTAAAGAGGCAGATCTAGGACAGGCATCTGTCCTTATGCCTATAGTAATATCCCCTACTCTTTTGAGAGGGGTTCCTAGGCTTAACTGTTTTGGCCTCTACTCCAAAAACTCATGCTCGGAATGGTGCTGCTCGCAATCTAAGGCTACTGTACAGGGGGTTCTCCCTGGCCTGGGTCCAACTGGGGCCTGTCTCATGGCCTTCTCCATGAAGTGTTTCTGCAGACGGAACTCTTGTCCCTCATGGGTTTGAGGAGGGAAGCAGCAGCAGGAGCTACACTTGGCAGCGATGTGAGCCTCTCCAAGGCAGTGCTGGTGTTCGTCATTGATGGAGAAGAAATGGGGTCAGAAGATACATTTCTTAAACCCCGGGATTCTTGACATACTCCTTCTCCACGGGGAGAAGCTTCCCAAGATGGGGAGCGATACTAACTATAATAGCTACAAAAACACTAACACATCAAGTCTAAATTTGCTAAAAACGATTTACACTATATATTTACAAGTATTGACAGTAGAGGAAGACTATAACGGACACAGAATTCCGAGTGAATCTATATGGCGGTAAGAAGAAATTGGAGATGTGTCAGTCCACACTGCCCTTTATGCCCTCAGTTCAGAGCACAAGGAGAGCAACTGAGCATGCGCAGACCAACAGACACTACTTGCTACAAATCTCCAGTCTCAGGTACATGTAGTGGAATACACATAAGGACCACCACTCAAAGTATGTCACGGTGTTCATTACAATCACAAATAGGAATGGGCTTAAAGCTGATCCTTTATATAGACCTACCCTCACAGTGAATGATTCACTATAGCCACAGCTGGTTATCCCTATTGTTGTGCGAGCTCGTACATATCCAGTGTGCTCTTCCTCCACACATCAGGCATTTTTCCAGTACAGAGAATTACACTGAAAAAATTCATCACCACCACTCCCTCATGGCCAAATACTTTAAATGACTCAACTGGTACATCATCCAGTCCCACTGCCTTCCTATGTTTCATCGTCTTTAGTATTGTCTGAGTCTCCACCATGACGATAGGTCTTGTGAAGTTGTTGCTTGTGCATACTTCCCTCCATGGTTTCTTCATAACCTTAAATCTATCACCAAATAATCCATCACCAACACAGACCCACAGATCTTACCTGTTGGTTCAACCTGTGGTGTGTCAGTAGCTTTGGTCTCTCCTGTAGGCTCTGTTAGTGCAGAAGGAACAGCAGCAGGTGCAGCAGCCACTGGACTTCCTGGCCAATATTGTTCTGCTGCATCAGCTATCCTGGTGGGTTCTAGGTACACAAAAGGAATTTTTGTTGATTACATGTGAGTGAATTTGGAAACATTACCTGTATATAACATGAGCTCTTTTGATAAGGGTCTGTGACTTTGGATGCATTTGTACCATGCCTAGTAACATAAATGGATCCTAATAGAGGCCACTGGACACTACTGTAACACAAATTAAATATACTACTACTACTCAAATACTGAAGTAAGGAAGTTTGGTTCTACTCTGAAAAGTGACTCTAAAAATACCAGAGAGTCCTGTGGCACCTTTAAGACTAACAGATGTATAGGAGCATAAGCTTTCGTGGGTGAATACCCGCTTCGTCAGACACATGCGTCTGACGAAGCGGGTATTCACACACGAAAGCTTATGCTCCTATACATCTGTTAGTCTTAAAGGTGCCACAGGACTCTCTGTTGCTTTTTACAGATCCAGACTAACACGGCTACCCCTCTGATTCTAAAAATACCATTATGGTGTTCCACATTAATGGCATCTCAGGATATGTCTACACAGTGAGCAGCAGCATATGGCGGTAAATCTCAGAGCCGGAGTTGACCATCATGCGGGAGGTCAGACTAGATGATCATAATGGTCCCTTCTGACCTTAAAGTCTATGAGTCTATGAACTTGGACTTTGAGAGGCTTGAGCTACTGCGTTAAAAACAGCTATTATAGATTTTGCAGTTTGGGCTGGAGCTTGGGCTCTGAAGCCCGCCCTTGTCCACAGGCTTCAGAGCCTGAGCTCCAGCTGGAGCTGCAACATCTACAATAGCTATTTTTAGTGCAGTAGCCCAAGCCCTGAGAACCCAAGTCTGTTGACCCAGGTTCTGAGACTTGCTGCCACGGGCTGCTGCTTGCTGCACAGATGTACCTTTAATGACTCCAAAACAAGTTTACTCCATTTATAAGACTGTTTTTCTAGCTGCCACCACAACACTCAACTTGGAATCTGAGTAAAGCTATATTCTTTTCTGGCTTATTCACCACAACCAATAATGAGGATTCTGCAGGTCAAATTCCATTACACCTGTACAACTTCAGTGTAATGCTCCTCTCAGTTATACCTGTGCAGTCTCACTGTCTCCTGAGTGTCACAACAACGCAGTACAGCACATGGCTGTGAAAATGGAACTTAGTTAAAAACTGATGATCATGCATGCACCAGCATCACATTTGTTGGTTCTCCCTGCTGCACTGACCCTGCAGGGTTAACAGGAATAAAATCTAGTAAACGCACACTTGTCACTGAAGTCAGCAGACCTGACCCTCAACAGGTACAAGGAATAGATACGTTGAGTGAGAAAGTGAAATTTTTAAAGGGATCCTTTTCAGGAGTAAGCTACGTCCACCCAATTGATTATTTTAGCATTCTGGCAAAGGCACAGTAACTGCCAAAGAAAATTTTTATGCAGACGAAGTTCAAGAAACTCAACAATACATGGAACAATCTTTTGAAACAGATGCAGACACAAAACAAGAAATTACAACAGTTGAAACTGTACTAGCATGGGATATAGATGACAATGGCGCATGGCCGCAATCTTTAAACAAAAAATTATGTGACATTATACTTGAGAAAGGCCCTGTGAGAATAGAAGGTCTCGAATATCCTAAAGACATTAAAGGTAGGAAATTCAAGAAACCAATTACTACAAAAGACTTTCTAACAGTGAAATTGTCAACAGACGGTGGCTTATGTACTCTAAATGCAAGGATGCTGTATTTTGTTTCCCATGCAAGATTTTCAACAGTTAAAATTTTATCATAGCAACCGTGGGTATTAATGATTGGCAAAATTGTAGTCACACATTACCGCAACATGAAAAGGCACACGACCACATTGAAAGTATGCTCAAATGGTGTGAACTGATTGTAAGGTTAAAAAAATCAGACAACTCTTGATGCCCAAAATCAAAGATTGCTGTAGTCAGAGAAGCAGCATTGGCATCGTGTTCTTGAATGTCTATTATCTATTGTTGAATATCTATCGACAAACAATCTTGCTTTTAGAGGAAGCATTGACAAATTACACCAGCCCAAAAATGGCAATTTTTTGGGCCTGAACAACTGCCGGGAAAATTTGACAGTGATGAATGAACATCTCCCGAAGAGTAACTGAAAATGAAATACATGACCACTATTTGGGACCAAGAATTCAAAATGAACTGATCATGCTGATGAGGGGAAAGTGAGAGACAAAATTGTTTCATTGGTTTCTTTGGCAAAATATTTTGCCATAATTCTAGATTGCACTCAGGACATAAGTCAAAAAACAGATGTGGTTAGTAGTGAAATTTGTCGACATTAGTGATTCAGCACAGATTACAGTTAAGGAATCTGTTATCACATTTTTAGAAGTAGAGAACACTACAGGTTTTGGACTTCTTTAAGCTCTCCTTGATGAACTAAAACGAATGGGAATGTCCATAATGAACATTCAGAGGACAAGGCTACAATAAGGGCACCACTATGAGAGGACACATTTCTGGTGTGCAAGCTGGATTGCCGGAGGAAAAATCCACAAGCCTTTTTTGTTCTGTGTGCATGCTACAGCCTTAATTTGATTTTGTGTGATATGGCCAAGTCTTCTGTAGAAGCTATTTCTTTTTTTGGTTTGCTGCAATGCATTTACATGCTCTTTTCAGCTTCCACTCAACGATGACAAATATTCAAAGCACATGTCAGTGGTATTACTGTTAAGCCTCTATCTGAGACACGCTGGGAAAGCAGAGAAGAAAGTGTAAAAACACTGAGATATCAACTTGAGGAAGTTTACGAAGCACTGGTTGCTCTTTCGGAAGATGCCAGTGATCCAAAAGCTAAAAGTGAAGCACAGTCATTGGCCTCTGAAATATCCAGCTTCAAGTTTCTAACATCTGTCAATCTGGTATGACATTCTTGTTAAAATCTCAAGTGTAAGCAAAATAATGCAGAGTCCAACAATGCAGCTTGATTCAACACTTACCTTACTAAACAACATACGAGACTTTTTAGTGAAATACAGAGAAACTGAATTCAAAGCAGCACAGGTTACAGCAAGGGAGTTTGCAGAGGCACTTTGTGTAGAACCAAAATTTCCATGTCAGAACATGACAAGCGTTTTGAGGAAAAAACAGCAAGTGGAATATGAAGGGGCAGATGAGCCCATAGAAGATCCAGAAAAG
Organism: Platysternon megacephalum; assembly: GCA_003942145.1. Taxonomy (NCBI): domain Eukaryota; kingdom Metazoa; phylum Chordata; order Testudines; family Platysternidae; genus Platysternon; species Platysternon megacephalum. Next base: position 3,764,001 of record QXTE01000112.1, read on the forward strand.
AAATTTGACGTTGAATTTTTTAATGTTGTGATGGATAAAGCAATATCTGACGTTGATGAAAGGTTTAATACCTTATGAGCACACCATGAACCGTTTGGATTTTTGTATGACAAAACTAAATTCAACGAAAGAGGAAAACAAGAGCAGCTAATGACAAAGTGCAAAGAACCTAGAGAGCCTCCTGAAGCACGGTGATAGTTGTGATTTAAATGGACTTGAACTGTACGAAGAATTGAGTACATTGTCATCAAATGTTGCCAAATGCAAAGGTGGTGGTGGACACTGTACAGTTTATTCATACCAGCAAACTTGTTGACATATATCCTAATGTGTACATTGCCACTCATATTCTACTGACAATTCCTGTAACAGTAGAATCAGCAGAACTGAGTTTCTGAAAACTAGAGCTCATTAAAAACTATCTCCGCTCTACAATGAGTCAGGAATGCTTGACTGGTCTTGCTATTCTTGCAATCGAACAGCACATCATTTCGTCTTTGTCATACGATGACATTATTACTGATTTTGCAGCCAAAAAAGCCAGAAAGATTGCTTTTAATTAAAAACAAATCCTTGTTTCAATACCTCTCCATAGAAATTTCCAATAAAATGTTGACAAATTTAAAAAGTTATATTATTTGCATCATTCTGTCAATAAATCAGAATTTTTTCTATAGCGCTACTTCTTTAGTGCAAGTATAGTCCAACAGCATTATAGCGTGCTTAATTTGTTTAAACTGTTTTTAATAAAGTGCATGTGGCAAGTTTTCCAATACTGTAAGCTTATGCTTGTGTTGCTAAGAGCAGGTCAGGCATAGGGGCACCAGTTTAATGCTGCTGCGTAGGGCCCCATAAATCCTAAGGATGGCCATGTTGCCCCCTGGTTGTTCACATGTGTGACCGTGGTCGTATTGTTTGACTGAAGCAGGACTTGGTTCCCCTCTAGGCTGGTCTGGAACCTTTCATAGAGCCAGCTTGACCGCCCTTAGTTCTAGGAGGTTTATGCTGTGGGTCCTTTCCTCCAGGTGCCAGTTGCCTTGAACTGTTTGGGACTCCATGTGTGCTCCCCAGCCCTCCAGGCTGGCATCGATTGAGAGGATATGGGGACCTGGAAGTCATTGCCCTTATGAACTTTGCCATGGGCTGACAACCATTTTAAGGAATTCATCACTTGTGCCAGAACCCTCTCTTGATCTTCCCTGCATTCTGGGGAGCAGTCCCATACCTTTAAGATGAAGCCAACTGATGTGTGATTGTGCCCGTGGAGTAATCCCTATGCTCGGAAATGATCTTAGGTTGTACAGGATCCAGGAACCAAAAGTCCCAATTACTGAGATACTAAAGGCTGATGCTATCCTAGAGTCCTGGGCTAAAGATATGGTTTTCCCCTCAGAAGGGGAGTTCTATCCTGAGGACCCCATGTATAGAAAAACAGAGGCTACTCTCAAAAAAGATTTTGAGGTTTCGTCAGTCTCCCTCAGGCCATCCCTAATGCTATTTGCTTTGTGAAGGCATCTCTCTCCTGGCTGGAATATCGCAGAGCCCTCAATGATAAGAGATCACCCTGACTTTGGCTCTAATTAAAGAAAGTTTCCCTGACAACAGCATTCATTGTTGAACCTCAGTGGATGCAATGAGATTCTCAGCCAAAGCCTTGGCCTCCAGCTCAGTGACCAGGTGCCACCTATAGCTCCATCCCTGGAAGGAGGATAGTCACTTGAAGCAGGTCCTGTGCTCCACCAAATCCATGGGAGCCCTGATTTTCAGAGAGAAGCTAGACCAAGTAATGGCAGACAGTGCCTCAAAATCTAAACAGTCCTTCCTAATGCCATACCATACCTTTTGCGAGAGTACAGAATGGCCTTCAGGCAAAGGCATTCCTTTCGGCTTTCATCCTCACAGAAACACCAGTGAAGAGACAACTTGTTCTCCGGAGGAAAGCCCCGAGGGAACCCTGCCATTCCCAAAGCCTCTTTATGACAAAGACTGCATAGGTCTCTGCCTAGAGCTGAAGCCTGGGGGCAGAATTTTCCATTTCCTGGAGGAATGGGTTTCTTTGCCCATGGACTAGTGGGTCAGGGATACTCCCTTGAGTTACGGGCTCCACCCCATCCATTTTTCATCCAGTCTCACATCTCAAACAACCCCATAGAGCATGGTTTAATCCAGAACAAGATTTCTCACTTCCTGGATGTGGGAGTAATAGAGAGCATTCTCTAAGAAGATAGATTTTTCAGGGTTCTACTCCATCATCATCATCATTCAGATGTTTACAGGTGGAATGAGAGCCATTCTGGATCTCAAAAGGCTGAACAGGTGGATGAAGAAAACAAAGTTCCAGGTGGAGACCCTAACCTCTATGGTGTCATCCCTGTCCCAGAGAGATTTCATGACTTTAGTAGATCTGGCGGATGCATATACCGCCGACATCTCAATCAGACCATGCCACCACAGGTTCCCAAGGTTTGTCTACATCAGGAAGCATTATCAATATCTGATGCGCCCATTTGGCTTGTCCTCTGCCTTGTAGGTCTTTATAAAGATATTGGTGATAATCATAGACAGACTCAGGTCACACAGATCCAGCCGTAATCCCTCCTGGACAACATCTTAATCAGAGATCTATCCCTAGCAGTGGCGTACAGAGCTATGTCTCTGACTTTGAGTATCCTGCAAGCACAAGGCTTTATCATCAACATCAAGAAAAGCTCCTTGATTCTGTCCACCCAAATAACTCACTTGGGAGTGAACATAGACCCCCCCCCAGATAGCAAGGATAAATCCATCTTCAGAGAGATACCTGAAGTTCACAATTCATTTTATTTCTTTTCCCAATTCTGAGCACTTTGCCATAAGAAAACGTACCTCCAATGAAGATTTTTTTCTATTCCAAGGATGTTACAGAATCAACACAGCAGTGTCTTAGTCATGCTATAGTACCCACAATACAGCTCTTAGCCTCCATTTTTAAGAGGGAAGGAAAGACCATCTATTTCTGGCATTCAAATCCTGCTGAAAGACTCCAGAAACAATTTTCTGGGGACAACCCAATACTTTTATTTTTACCTGGTAGCTCTACAAAGGAAGATTCATTTAGTCCCTCCACAGCATGCTGAGCTCCCAGCCAATGTTCTTCAGGCACTGTCACTCTTGCAGGTGCTAAGGGAAACAATTAGTACATATAGCCCTGTCAATGTCAACAGCACTGGTTCTGGACTTCAAAACAGATGCTCAACTACACATTGCAACCACGTATTTACTCATGTGGTACAGGCTTTGCTGTTCTTGCAACTTCATTCTTAGAAAGAACTTATTAGTTCATCTTGGGAAACCTTACAGGACCTGAACATGTTCTCCACTGATATTATTATGGATCTAAGGGATTAAGAAAGGGATAATAACTAATACTAATTTTAAGATCCACCAGCACAAGAGGCGCTCTCTCAATGAGATATTTTGCTCCCAAATACCTTAAGAAATCTCTCAGACTGAAAATTGAGTTGAAGCATTTTTTGTTCTTTCCAATGGGATATTTTCTTAATCTTGACTCATTTTATAGAACTGGAAAAGCCAAATATGACCATCTTTTTAAGATTAATACACCTAACAGTTTCTGACCCGCAGATCCCTCTGACCCCAGTTATAAAGTAGCATGGCAGCAGCAGAAGTGTGTTTCACCTGCTATATTCAGCAGAGACTCTGTAGTTGAATCCAGGGTGAAGAAGGCAGATGGATCTATAACTTCTGCAGGAGAATATGGGGATCGCAGAGAAGGCAGTTCAGGTACCATCATAGCTGCATGGGGTGCTGTAAGAAATAAAGTACATTTGACACTGCTATCATCCTTTTGAATTCGGATTTGTTTCCAACACAAACTTATTTCGTTAGGTCCATTAACTTACAGAGCAATGTACTTTATTCTCAGCACAGACAATGTATACATGAGTCTATATACTGTACACAAACCTATCATCTGTTAATTCACTCGGAGAGGCACTAGATCTAGGCCAAGAAAAAGTTAATCCAATGTTATCGGGCAGGGGAAGGGAAGTTGTGCGCCTTTCGGGTACTACTCCCAAATAAGCTATTGTTATAGTAGCTCTCAAGCTGCCATGGTCCAAATGTTGAAAACTGGAAAGTGGAAAAAAACCACAAATGGGGACAAAACATTTGAAGATGAAGTTAAAGTTTTCCATAACTTTGGTTTAATTCAGCTTTTTTTTTTAATTAAAATAAAATAGGACAAAAAGGGGATAAAAGACAAGGTCTGTTGAGAGACATCAAGCCAAAAACACTGTTTACAAAAAGAGATTCAAGAGAAGAAAGGAGGTAAAATTTTACACTATTGCCAATTTAATGGATTTCTGTAGACAGCCCCGAATTCCATATACAGAAACTGAAAACTGAACCCCCGGTTAACAGCAGCCCATGAACATATTCAATGGAGGATTATACCATGAACTTCTTCTGAAGCTTCAAAATGCTCTGTGAATGGTAGGCGAGTCTCCATTTCAGAAGGACGTAGCAGCAGATCAGACAGGACATCCTCTCTGTGCATCTTGAAGGGCTCTGAGGAACATGAGACTAAGTCAAACATGTTATCACAAAAGGATGACAACATGAGAGCAAGATTATGTAAGAATGCTGAGGATGAGCATCACTACCAACTTTGCCCTGCAAGATGTTATACAAAGCTAGGAAATGTGGGTGTGTCCCCCCCCCCTTAAAAAAAAAAAAAAAGATAACTTGTCCTCTTTCACACAAGATTTATACCCAACATGAAAATGTAGTTGTCCGTGTTATTTTGTAGCCAAGATAGGTTAAAGAGTAGAATAAATATTGTATAGTGCACCTGTATGTCCCTCTCTCAAAGACAAGCAGCATTTAAGTCTTGGGTGATTTGATGGACCAGTATATCTGATCTGAGGAAGAAATGAAAACTGTTCCAGCTCAAATAACTCAAATGTCATTCTGTCATGTCCCATACTGCACTTTGGGGAAAAGCATATAATGAGCCATATATACACTTCCCTCAAAGCAGCATGGAGGTGTAATTGGCTGTTGAGCCAGAGGATGAATTTAGCAAAATAATGGGCCAGGCAGAGAAATCACCCATTTCTCCTGGCATTCAGAGACATTACAAGATGGCTGAGGAAGGTTATGGGTCTATTACAGGACTGGGTGTGTGAGGTTCTGTGGCCTGCACTGTGCAGGAGGGCAGACTACATGATTATGATTGTCCCTTCTAACCTTAAAAGTCTGTGAGGAGAACAGTCTTCGTTATATGCCCCAGATCAGACACACTGGTTAGTCAGTCTCACCAAGGAATTTTAGTGCAGGTCAGCAGCTTGCCCGCTGTCCACTGTGCAGCCCAAGACATTTATGACTTGGACTTCCAACACTTCTTCTGATGCCTGAATGCAATCATGCTCAGCTGTCAGACTCAATAGCTCTTCTTTGGAAACTGGACAATCCTTGTGTAATTTGCATGGACACCCATAAAGAGACATCCTTCAATCTGACTGAACAAGTTTCCTTTTTGGCAAAAGGACTATGCATACAAGACTTACAGAAAACACAGCTTCTGTAGCTCTAAACACCAGGAAAAGGATATGCGCCCAGTATTCGAATAGTGTGAGGGCTGGGGAAAAGGTCAATTAGGTGAAAACAGGAAAAAACCTGAGTTTTGCCCCAACAGTCTAGAACTAGTGACTCGCTCAGTAATTGGATTACTCGTAGTTATAAGATATCCATATTGTACATTCGCACAGGGATAAAAAGAAACAAAACACCTGTGCAGGAGAGGCTGAGGGAACTGGGATTGTTTAGTCTGCAGAAGAGAAGAATGAGGGGGGATTTGATAGCTGCTTTCAACTACCTGAAAGGGGGTTCCAAAGAGGATGGAGCTAGACTGTTCTCAGTGGTACCAGATGACAGAACAAGGAGTAATGGTCTCAAGTTGCAGTGGGGGAGGTTTAGATTGGATATTAGGAAAAACTTTTTCACTAGGAGGGTGGTGAAGCACTGGAATGGGTTACCTAGGGAGGTGGTGGAATCTCCTTCCTTAGAGGTTTTTAAGGTCAGGCTTGACAAAGCCCTGGCTGGGATGATTTAGTTGGGATTAGGTCCTGCTTTGAGCAGGGGGTTGGACTAGATACCTCCTGAGGTCCCTTCCAACCCTGATATTCTATGATTCTATGCAAGAATTTTAACTGCAAGAATATTTATTCCAGAATGTGACAGGGCAGCACCGCCCCGCACCAGCCCCAGCAGTGTCAGGCCGGTAGCACTGATGGCGGAAGTCCCGCCCCGACCGTACTGGGCATGCTCCAAGTGCTCTGGGAGTATAAAAGGAAGGAGCCCAGCTCAGTCTGGGCTGGCAGCCGCAAGGGAAGGACCTGACCGGGAAGCTCCAGCGGAGGACCAGCCACCGCCCGCGGAGGCGCCAGAAACTGAAGTCTCTCCAGGCCGGTTCGAAGCCCTACTACAGGAGGAACCCGGGGAGGCGACTGACCCGGAGGCCCGCAGGGAACCTAGGGACTCGTGGGAGACCTCAACGCTCAAGCCAGTAGGAAGTGACCCGGGGGGGTGGGAGGGCGTGTGTGTGTGTGTGTGACGGATTGGTACCTTGCCCCCGGCAAGCCTCAGCGTGTTTCGGTCGGACCCCTCCCCCGCTGAGCCAGGGGCAAGGTCCTATGCTGCGGTTAGGGCCGGAGGCAGGGACCCGGTGGAGTGGGAGAGTCTTTGGCCACCAGGCCGTGCTGCCCTGCAACCCGGGGCGATCCTAGAAACTCTGGCCACCAGGCCGTGCTGCCCTGCAACCCGGGGCGATCCTAGAGACTCTGGCCACTAGGCCGTGCTGCCCTGCAACCCGGGGCGACCCTAGAGACTCTGGCCACTAGGCCGCATTGCCCTGCAACCAGGGGCGATTCTATGGACTCTGGCCACTAGGCCGCATTGCCCTGAAACCCAGGGCTGACTCTACCGACTCTGGCCACTAGGCCGTATTGCCCGGTAAGCAGAGGCACAAACCTTCACACGGAAACACAGCTTTTTCCATTGGTTTCCTGTTATATATAAAATGGGATACTTGATCTAGTTGTGATCGTAGCCAGTGATAAACAAGTTTATTGGATGCAATTTGTACACCTCTACATATTAATCCTTCACTGTCAGTCTTGTAGACAAGTATTAAAGTGCAGTTCTGGGTTAACTATTGGGTGAAATTGTATTTTTCAGAATTTCAAGTCCTTGTTTGGACTTGATGGAGCATCTCATCATGCATCTATATATACAAAATGAAATACAATGCAGTACATTTTGGTGTGCTGAGGGAGAGAGCATAACTCAATATTGTAGTTATTGGCAGGGCCGGTGCAACCCATTAGGCGACCTAGGCAGTCGCCTAGGGCACTAGCATTTGGGGGGTGGCATTTCGGGTCCTTCGGCGGCAATCGCAGCGGCCGGAACTTCGGCCGCCCCGGTCACCGTCAGCATTTAGGCAGAGGGAGCTGGGGCAAGGGGGTGCGGGGAGGGCCGCCTGCAGCAAGTAAGGGGGGGGGGGGCGGCACGCAGGGGAACCGCTCCCCACCCCAGCTCACCTCTGCTCCGCCTCCTCCCCTGAGCACGCCGACCCGCTCTGCTTCTCTCCCTCCCAGGCTTGCGGCGCCAAACAGCTGTTTGGCGCCGCAAGCCTGGGAGGTGGGAGAAGTGGAGCGGCTGAAGGGAGCTGCCGCGCAGGGGGGGGGAGGGGGGGGGGAGAAGAGCTGCCACAGGGCTCGGGGGGGGCAGAGGGGAGCGCAAGGTGGAAGTTTTGCCTAGGGCGCGAAACATCCTTGCACCCACCCTGGTTATTGGTGCTATATAAACAATAGATGAGGTTTAGGTAATAGTAAATTTAGAGAGGCAGGCAGGCAAGTAGTGAGGAAGGAAAGACAGACAAGCTTTATGAACTTCAACAAGTGAAGAAAATTATAAAAGGTAGAAATTGGATCCCAAGAACAAGCCTTCAGCTTTATGGTCCATTTTTGTCCAAACTGCTAGGAAAGTAACAAATAAAATATTGCCCTTCCAAGAGTTCCCAGTTAAACATTTAACAAAAATATCGACAATAGCATTTGCTGGCACCCCTTGATGAGGAACATACAGTAAATGTCACTTCAGCTTGGTTCATGAAATGCTCTCTAGTCTCCATGAGCAGAGGCAGAACACAGTGCATTCAATTCTAATCTGTTTACCTGTTGTTTAAATAGTAAACATCCCATCTGAACTAAAATCTGGCAATGGGATCCAAGGCTGGAAGAAATCTGACAGTTCTGAACAAAAGGTTTAGATGCTTTTCTTTTTTTGAAAAAATATAGACAGTGTCTACAATAAGGACAGATGTGTTTTGATGACCAACATTACTGTTAATATGGAGTGAATATAATGCAGACACTAGCTAATTAGTTGAAAAAGATACCATGAGACTATTAGTTAAAAAAAGATACCGAGACTGTCATTATTATGACTACAGATATGAGTTTCCTCAAACAAAGTGCTCTAAAGCAGTAGGTTTATGTCAGTCCAAGATCACTGGCAGATGTGAGCTATATGCTCCAATCTCTGTCACTATGCTTCAAAAATACATGGAGGTGAGTTGAAGTACAGTTCATTGTCACAGCATCTGGCAGGGACACTACAATCTTAACAAAAAGACCAAAAATGACTCAATTTAAAATTGGCTCACACGGCAGCATCCCATTTCCACAGAGCTCATTAGGGCACAAGGGTACAATTACCAGATAACCTATTCTGCTGTTTTATTTTTTTTAGATTGTGTCCTGTGCCAGATTAAACCACCAGGTTGACAGTCTATATAACTCACTGGGGTGTTAAGGTCTTTGGAACTATGGGCAATGCACTTAGGAAAAAATGTGAGTGCGGGATAGAAAAAACAACCTTAAGTGAGGTGGTGAGATTCCAGGATATTGATGGCTAGGGTGCAGCCCTAAGGTTATTTTAACAACGGTGTAGGTTAATACAGCCATACCTGTCCCCTCCATGGGTCTGAATATTGACTGTGGTTCAAAGCAAAGGTCTCTATCATCCATCGCCCAGGTCTCGTTGCGATCCAGAAACTCTTTGTAGGACATTTTTTCACCCGTGATCTCTCTTGGGAATACTGAAATGTGAAGAAAAAGCAGCAACACTTACCAGCAAGTCACTAGGCTGAATTACTTCTGTGTATAGAGTTTATGTAGGGGGGAGGGATAGCTCAGCGGTTTGAGCATTGGCCTGCTAAACCCAGGATTGTGAGTTCAATCCTTGAGGGGGGCACTTAGGGATCTGGGGCAAAATCAGTACTTGGTCCTGCTAGTGAAGGCAGGGGGCTGGACTTGATGACCTTTCGGGGTCCCTTCCAGTTCTATGAGATACGTATATCTCCATATATTAAATGTTACGCTGAGTGGCAGAACTCTTGCTAAGACTGACAGCACACATGATTTTTCAGTGAAATCAGACCCATCAATCTGCCGCAGTTCTACAATTTTAAAGAAGTTTCTAAAGAGAAATGGAGGAAGGAATGGGATTTGAAGAAGCTTGATAAAAATCAAGAATGGAGTATTTATAAACCACAAGGTGTTCAGATGTCTTTAAATGCTGAGAAATTGGTGCCAGCAGCACACCCTACCCTTCAGGGTGTACTTTCACCAGACAATTATCTCAAGTTAGAACATAACTTGGAGGAGCCAGGTGAACAAAGACATCCCTTATTTGTGATTCATTTTTTTCTGGGAAAGAGTAGTTCATAGGAGCCTGGCAATGCTGCTGACCTCCCAGGCACAGCTGCACACTCCTAAATATTTATCTAGCAAAACATAAAAGAAAGCACTTAAGCGTCATTTTCATGGTCACTTGTCCCTGCCGGGGCTGCGTGTGCATCTCCAGTAACTACTACTATATAAACTGAACTGAAATATCTAATCCCTTCAGAAAGAAAAACAAAAGCAGCAGAGACCCATCAGTAAGAGCTGGGACAGAGGAAAACACTGGGGTCTGAATGAACTCAAAATCTGAGTCAAATAGAGCCTACTGGGCTCCTGCAAGGGTTAACTTACACCAAAAGTTACAATTACCATAGGCCCAAAGTCAGAATCCCAGTGTTGCCAACATGTGATTTTATTGCAAGTCTCTCAATATTTGGTTGTTTTGTGAAAGCCCAAGCACCGGCAGTTATTTGAGTCATCTGTTCCAGTCTGGCAATTCCATGTTCCTATGAGATCTCAGAAAACTCAGTGTTTCACAACTGTCCATAAAGATTCTCTCTATTCTGCTCCAACCCACAATTTACCTGAAAACCTTATAAACAGTCTGGGGTTTGCCAGGCATGTATGGGAATCAACAGAGAACGTGTAGGATGAGGGACAAAGCAGTGCATGGGGGGAAAGCGTCATTGAGCAGGAAGGGAGTTCTGACTGATGAGGCTGAACAAGACAGATTGGGAGTCTTGAAGAGCTCAGTGGAAGACAGGAGAGATTCAAGGGGAACAGCATAAGGCTTTATTAAAAGCTCATAGTTACCTAAAGATGCCTATTGGCATATCGGTGCCAGTTAATTACATGCAGTTAATAATACAAGTATATTGCGCAATCCTAGATGTACCTTTGAGGGCCAGAAAATGGGAATTTAAAAAGTATACACCTATTAAAGTGTTTTGATAACAATGCACAATACATATACAAGTGCATACACCACCTCTGTATGTTAATACACATGCACCGAGACAGAAAAAAATGTGTTTAGAAAAGGAGGACTTTACAATATGTTCAATTTCTGACTACCATTGATGGAGGACTCCTAGCTATCACAATGGGATCCTACAGATGCTACTAGCATCCTAAACCAGTTCCTGGTTTGGCAAGAGTATGCTGGGTTTTCTGTTGGTGTCTCTTAGCTATTATACCGCTAAATGACTGAATTTGATATGGTTCACTTCAGCAAGGAGGGTGTACAAGCTTCCCAGGCCAGGTTTTAAGATAGCACTGCTTCCTGCATGCAAAGGATAAAGGTGTGGATGTGTGCACTGGGGCGGAATGTGGAGGGAACAAAACTGCTGTGTGCATGGAGGGGGTGGGGGGATCAATGCAGACAATGTTTGACGATAAACTGGTGTCAGACTAGATGATACGCAGGCAAACTGACAATTTAACAGAAATATTTTACCGAAACAGACAATGATAATTAAGGTTTGCAAAGTGCTATTATAAATGTGAAGAGACACCATTATTCACAATTATTTGCAGGGTAGAGTAGCAAGGGATTTAATTAACATCTACTATAAGCTCCTATTTAAGCTGTAAGCTCCTCCGGACAGGAACATGACAGTCTTTTGTCTGCCTATAGAGCACCGCATGAAATAATAGGAAGAGGTAAATGTTTACGCCAATGTGAGGAAACAGACTGAGAAAAATTAGGGGAATTTGACAGGAATTTCCCCTATGGAAATTTCCCCTGATCCAAAAGTCTCACTGACCCCAAATGGGCTTTGAGTGGGCTCTAAATGCTTTAGAAAAAACGTCTAGTGCTAGAGCTCGAATAAAAACACACATTTATAAGTTGTTGGTACCTATTGTACCAGAAGAGAAACCAGAACTTTATGGCATTGGTCGGTAAGCAGGAGGAAATAACTTTTAAATGTAAGATGTATTTGTAAGTGGCAGAGTGATTACATCTGCGCCTTTAAATAAAAGGAGGGGGAATTTCCCTGGAACGTAGGGCATGCTGGGAATGGAGAGAAAGCAGGAAAACAAGACAGTGGCTAGAGAGCAGGACAAGAAGAATTATGCTTAGAGCTGCTAAATATAACAAAACTCCTATAATGCTGTGGATACATTTTGATTTATATCTGCATTTATAAAGCATTTGTTGTAGCAAAAACACTGGAGACTGGGCAGTAGAGGTCCAGACGCTGCTGCTGTGGGCTAGGACAGCCAAACCAACAGAAAACAAAGCTTTCTTTGCTTTACATAACGTAAGTACCTAGCTCTTATATAGTACTTTACATCAATACAGCTCAAAGCAGTTTACAAAAGAAGCAAGTATCATTACCCCCATTTTACAAATGGGGAAGCTGAGGCAGAGGGGCAAAGTGCCTTGTCCAAGGTCACCCAGCAAGGTCAGTGGCAGAGCCAGGAATGGAACCCAGGTCTTCTAAGTCTCAATCCAGTGCTCTATCCACTAGGAAACCCTGCCTCCCCTACACAGAGCTGTTTTATATAAGCTGTGCTAAACTAGGATTGCTACTGGCATTTAACTTATAATGTGAGTGGACCAAGAATGAAGACAGAATTTTATATTACATATATTCTGTTCCTTACCAATGTTGACAACTTTTTAAAAAGAGACATCCAGTTCACCCTTTTAAAAACCATCACTATTCTAGGCCAATATTTTGTATATTAAAACGGACTGAGTTATAATTGAGGGCTAAAAAAATTTAGATTCCTCAAGCTCATTTGAGTCATTTCAATGCACAATACTTGGCCATCCAGACAAATTTAACAAGTGATGGTATTGTTCCATTGGGCATGGAATAAAAATGGCCTTAGAAAGGAACTCCGGAGACTGAGGAAAAAAGTGAGGCAGCTCTTCATTTTGAGTCACAGTCCTCTCCCGTCCCACCCCCACTGCCCAAAAACATAAATCCTACATACAATCAGCATTTCAGAGTAAACAAAACTACCCAAGTGTCTGTTAAAATCACAGGAGGCCACACTCAAGGGAAGTGCCTGCTTTTCAATTTGACAAAAGTTATTCTTCACCAGAATCTACCAGCAAGGGACAACATACTTAACTTCAAAAGAGGTGCAGGTCAGTATCAAATCTGTAGCAAACCTATGAACTAATAAAGTGTGCTAACAAGAGTTAAAAACCCATATGTAACTTGATCACTGATATCATCACACTGTCTGAAATTACAACTGAAAGTACCAGACTGGTGGGAAAATGCCACCTATAACATATTCACAAACAAGCTGCTTCTGAAGTCAGAAACATGGATCCTATGCAAGCAGCACTTTCCCTGAGCTGAGCCTGCTGTAGGTCCCAATGATTGCAAATGTTTACTAAGGCTACAGACAGCACTGATTTGGTTTTTTTTTATCATCTGTTCTGCAGAGATCAGCGTGGCCATGTAAACCAATTGAAAAGTTAATCCATATAAAACAGCACTTCTGGCAACTTACAGCATGGAGGCTTCCAATGTAGAGAGCCTGCTGTGCTCAAAGGTTCACGTAAAGAATTGTACCCACTATGCTATACGGTACCATACCGTGAACTTTCAGCAAGGAGTGCTTTTTGAGTAGAGGATTACCATAATAAAGTCTACTCCCTCGAGAAGAGCTTAATCTGGCTAGGTCACTGATCAGACATTTAACTCTAGGTTAAATATCTTCACTATCAATGAGTTTATAGGAATGAGCTGCACCTGCCAGCACGAAATCAAGCCTGAAGGTAAAAGAGGGGCTTAAAAGCTTTGTTTTCTAGAGTTGCCAACTAATTGATCAAAATAATTTCAGTGGTTCTGTCCTTTCAACCGATACAAAATTTGTCTGGCTCAAATTATTTGCTAGAGCAATACCTTTACTCTCTTGTCAAACTAATCCACTCCCTGGATTAAGTTCTTGCCAGTGTTAAAGGAAACAAAGGAATTCACTCCATCTCTCTGGGGTGTAGCATGCTTTTAACTTTGGGCGGAAATGTAATTTAAAAGTGCTGTTAGATAGAAGGTGATTTGAAAACACATGGTTTAAAAGATCCTACACCAGTTTTTTTAGCTCTTAGAACAGTCAACATTTTGGTTTTATGTCCAGAAGAGCGTCTGAGTGGTTCCCCACTGCACAGCTACACTTCAGAATGTTGCTTTGTATATCTGCTAAACACTGGGACCTTAAGAACTTTGAATTTATCAACATGGGAACTAAAGTCCTTAAAAGCTCATATCTATAGTTGCCTGTATATAGAATCATAGAAGATTAGGGTTGGAAGAGACCTCAAGAGGTCATCTAGTTCAAGTCCCGGCTCAAAGCAGGATCAACCCCAACTAAATCATCCCAGCCAGGGCTTTGTCAAGCTGGGCTTTAAAAACCTCTAAGGATGGAGATTCCACCACCTCCCTAGGTAACCCAGTCCAGTGCTTCACCACCCTCCTAGTGAAATAGTGTTTCCTAATATCCAACCTAGATCTCCCTCACTGCAACTTGAGACCATTGCTTCTTGTTCTGTCATCTGCCACCACTGAGAACAGCCAAGCATCATCCTCATTGGAACCCCCCTTCAGGTAGTTGAAGGCTGCTATCAAATCCCCCCTCACTCTTCTCTTCTGCAGCCTAAATAACCCCAGTTCCCTCAGCCTCTCCTCATAAGTCATGTGCCCCAGCCCCCTAATCATTTTAGTTGCCCTCCGCTGGACTCCCTCCAATTTGTCCACATCCCTTCTGTAGTGGGGGGACCAAAACTGGACACAATACTCCAGGTGTGGCCTCACCAGTGCCGAATAGAGGGGAATAATCACTTCCCTCGATCTGCCGGCAATGCTCCTACTAATTCAGACCAATATGCAGTTAGTCGTCTTGGCAACAAGGGCACACAGTTGACTCATATCCAGCTTCTCCTCCACTGTAATCCCCAGGTCCTTTTCAGCAGAACTGCCACTTAGTCGGTCCCCAGCCTGTAGCAGTGCATGGGATTCTTCCATCCTAAGTGCAGGACTCTGCACTTGTCGTTGTTGAACCTCCTCAGATTTCTTTTGGCCCAATCCTCTAATTTGTCTAGGTCACTCTGGACCCTATCCCTGCACTCCAGCGTATCTACCTCTCCCCCCAGCTTAGTGTCATCTGCGAACTTGCTGAGGGTGCAATCCATCCCATCATCCAGATCATTAATGAAAATGTTGAACAAAACTGGCCCCAGGACTGACCCCTGGGGCACTCTGCTTGATACCGGCTGCCAACTATTCTTACTATTCTTAAAATTACTATTCTTAGTAATTGTCCTTGTTTTCTAGTCTACGGCATATTTCTGTAACGGGTCACATATGGCAAACAGTGTCATCTAGTAGTCTCTAAAGAGAGTCAAACTCTGGGTTATCCCTTGATCCGACAATGACTCATGTGACCTTTGGCAAGTAATATAAGGCCTGATCCTGTAAAATGTTAGGTGCGGAACATCGCCAACTCTCACTGACTTCAAAGTGAGCTGAGGGCACTCAGCATCTTGCAGGATTATGTCCTCAACCTTTCAAGCGCTTCCGTTTCCACATCTGTAAAATGGGATAATACTGACCTACCTCTCTGGGATGTCATGAAGTTAAAAAATTTCAAGTGCTTTGAGATCCTTGTCTGAAAGCACAGAATGTTACAAGCCTCAGATACATGTTTACGATTTGCTTCATTCCCAAAACTGGGAGGGAAAAGAAGGAACGAAGGACTGGATGGCGAAAGATTAAACATATTCCACCTGACTTCATGCCCTTATACAAACTCCTACCTCTTCTGTAATAAAAGCTCAAAACTAAATGGTCCTAGGTGAATCAAGTTTACAGTCTTCTGTCAATACTTAATAGCCTTGGGGGATGAATGTTTATAGAGCAAAATCAGAGTTGTCAGTCTCTGCTCCAGAAGCTGCCCAGGACCAACTGAACTGCCATGGAGACTGTGCCACCTTCCACCTACAGAGAATGTGGGTCCCTTCAGGTCTAGATTGAAGTCATTAGTGGGGCAGCATGAGGAAATCTGCACTGAAGATGCCAGGCTGCAATCCTACGTGGCTTAAGGATATACAGCCAGGAAGGAGTATTTATTATAATTGAAAGAAATTATTCCATGAGCAATTTGAAAGCACAATTGGCTTCTGTCACTTTTAATCCTGAACATTTTTATGTCTAAGAATAAGCCTGCCAATCACACTGAAATAGCAGCTAGAAATTACATTTTCACTCACCTGACAAATTCACAGTTTACTATTACTATCCAGTGCCTATAGAAGGGAGGCGGTGTATGAGTACTCGGCAGCACTCCCTACACAATCACCACATTGTGTTATATCCCCTTTCCCTACCCTTTGGCAGTCTTATCTATTATGTTTGTCAGATCTTTGAGACAGGCACTGTCTACTACTCTGTTTGAATGGTGGCTAGCTAGCACTTTGGGGCCCTGGTTTTGGTTGGTTCCTATACACTACCACGATCTATATAGTAAGATTCCAGGAACATCACTGTGTGTCACCTGAAGCCTAGAATGTCTGTTGAGTAAGTGTGAAGTTATGGAAGCAGCTACCAGTATGGCTGAGCGCGCTTTTTGTTCAAAATATCACCAGGTTCAATTATCATTGGGATTCACAAACTGTTACCATCCAATTTTTAAGTTCTCGGCCATTTTTTTAAAAAATACAAATGATTTTATGAATTATACCCACAAGACAGCACAGGCTTTCAGCTCCTCATTATAACGAGCTGTCTGGAAACAGAGCAGCTGAAATTTCAAGCCTAAGAGAAGAAAAGATTTAAACTAAAGTGAAAGGAGGGATGGATCCTTACAATTGGAAAATTCCATGACATTTGATAAGTTGATGGGAGGGGGAAAAGAGGAGGTACTGATGAGAGATGGCCAAGAGGACAAGACCTCTCAGATGTTTGGGAAAGAAAAGCAATAACTAGGTAAAAAGGGGGGATGCCCCAGGCATGAGGAAATGAAGACCGTATACTAACCTTATATTTCTGTCACTAGTCTAATACATGTAAATTAAGCTAAGATGAAGTGCTGAAACTTACAGGAAAACCAATGTAAAGAGTCTGCATATTTGGGGTTGGGATATAAGGTGCATGGAAGATAGTTAAGTACAACAGATAAAGTCTCAGAAAAAACCTAGGTTAAGTTCCCAGTAACTGGAGGTCTCGGAGTATATCGCTTCCTTAAATCCAGACTCTTGCAACTGTGCTCAGACAAAACCCTCAAAACATTAAAAGCAGTTATGCTGCAGTGAGGTTACATGCCTCTTAACATGAACTGCTCTGCTCCTACAGTAGCCAAAGAGAGGCACCACTGCTGCTTCCCTCATACTCTTCAGTCCCTATTTGCCTGTCCAGAGGAATGCTGCCACAAAAGCCCTGATCTATGGAAAAACAGTATTTTGGGGACTGCAGTTACTGCTAAGTAATCAGGCTCACTACATTAAATTGCCTTCAGAGTTCTGCACTCTTCAGGAAATACACACTTGCACCAGTGACTAGGTGAACAGCTGAGTAAGATGGTTTATATAGGGACTGCAATGTTGCCCTAATAAAGCAGGCACCTGACCTAACCTTTGCATCTAGTATGGATTGCGGGAAGTACACACTGGGCTGTCTCGTGGCTGCTCTACAGATTTTAGCCACATGAATCCTATGAAGGGGAGTTTCAGAAGATGCAGATGAGGATGAAAGACCATCCTATCAGAGACATTGTTCAATCAAATCCGGCTGCGGGCACTGCAACCAAAAAATCAGCTTTACCGGTAAGAAGCTAATACAATCCCCTGAGAGCAATAAAATGGGCGAGAATATTAAGGACCAAAAAAAGCTTCCTTGAGAAGCTGCAAGGAATTTCTGATGGAGCTCACAGTTCAGAAGCCATTTCAACAAAGGTTTAATAAAAAGAACGCGCTCTCCACTATGTCCTGCATTGCTGCAAAAGCTGCTAGATGTCACTAAGTTAAGATCCAATCAGTGAGAAATGGCAGTCTCCCATGACCAGGCCAAATACTAAAGGGAACCCAAATCAAGAAATACATCCACTGAAATGCAACATTAAAGAGTCAAAGACCTGGGATTTCAGAATGAAACATCCTATATTGCCAGGATATCTGAATATTAAAGATTCTAAAATCTTGAAAGACATGTTGACCAGAAACAATCACTTCAATTCACTAACTACTGCTATTTCCTTTATTTAATAAATCAGTTTTATATGCAAAACATGTTTTGATAAATTTTTCTTATGTATCCAGAACTTTTAAAGTAGTTTTATTTAATAAACAAATGTAAATACTGTTTTTGTGCATTTTTAATTGAATTTGAATTTCCATCCCAATAGAGCTTAACAAATTGCAATCAAAAAATAGAATTTACTAAGAAAAAGGCTTCATTCCCATTTTCTAATACACTAAAAATGGAAAAATTAAGAATCTCATTAAATATAAGATAAGCTTCATAATTGCTTAAATAAATGTGTATAGATATAACATATCCTCCTGGTTAGCAAAAAAGAAGCACCAAGTTAATGTAAAGGCTACATATATTTAGTTGTAAATCAACATGTTTTAATAGTTACCAACCCAATGAGAATCAAGCTCTCTTAAGGAAAATAAAGTACAAATGCAAAATAATTAAAATCAATGATTTAAATCAAGGCTTCCTGCTTGCTGATTTAAATCATGATTAAATCAATCTACCCTGCACTGTGCTATCCAAGTATCAAATGAGAAGTAGGTTCTGGATGCAGAATGTCTGAGCCTTAGATCAGGCTTAACTGAAAGAAATAACAGGTCTCCTGGGATACATACTTATGCTTTAAGTAATCAAGTCAGAATCCCATGCCAAAGCCTTGAGTAGCACCTTAGAAAATTAGGGAAAATGTGGGGAAGGAGGGACAAAGGACAGGAAAAAAGGAGTGTTTCAGTTTAGCAGGAAGAAATACCTTCACGCCAGCAGATTCTCATCTGCTGTGGGGCAGAAACCCTTCCAGCCACAGTGGGGGAAAAAAAACAGGCTATGACCTAAATATTTTACTGGGTTTTTGAAACTGGGGGGGGGGGGGGGGGGGGGGGAAAGAATTCTCCAGTAATTGTGTGACTTTAAATTAGGTTTAGGATTCTTAGACCATCTAAATGTTTAAATAAAGCTGAATGACTGTTGCTTCCTCTACCTAAAGTGCAGTATTCATAGATTCAAAGGCCAGAAGGGACCACTATGATCATCTAGCTTGACCTCCTGTATCACACAGGCCATAGAACTTCCCCAAAATAATTCCTAGAACAGATTTTAGAAAAACATCCACTCTTGATTTAAAAATAGTCAGTGATGGAGTTTTCACACCCCTGAGCGACATACTTATACCAATGTAAGCTTGTAGTATATATCTGGCTTTAGTCATTTCTGAAGAGGAGTCGGAAAAAGAAAACCAACAACATTGTTTTCCTCATGCTAAGTTCGTTCCAAGAACTTTTCTTTAAAGAGCTCCAGTGTCGCCAAGCTTTGGAGCAGATTCTTGAAATTTGGCAAAGGAGAACCCATGTGTCTGAGATGTGCTTTTTACTATTCCTGTGAAAGAACACCCAAATTTGGCCAACCTATGAGCCTCTGGAAAATGTCAATTTGCACATGCTCAGTAGAAACTTGTTAAGAGTTTGGCTGCTAAATTCTCCAAAGATTCTGTGCGCACTGATCATGCTTCAGCCCCACGTAGCTCCTACTGGACTGCACATGTGCCATCACACAGAGTGACTGAGCATGCTCCATCCTGGGGCTGCAAGGGCAGGCGGAGCAGGACTTTCTCTGCAATTGCTGCTCTGGGCCACTGTGGTAGTGGGCAACAGAACAGACAACAGGGAAATCATCTCTTTTGTGTTCTCAGTGCTCCCCTTGCTGGCACCCGGGCAGTAAGGAGAAAAAGGAAGCAGCTTGACTTAGAACAGAGGGGTGAGGAAGGTACACACTGGGAGATGGAGTTGCAGGAGCCGGGAGGGGTGGAGGGAGCAAAGGGGAAGACCAGAGCTGGGAGGGTCTAGGGCAGTGGTCCCCAACGTGGTGCCCGCGGGGGCATTTATGTGCGCCCGCCTAGTGCCCAGCAGGGGAGAGAAGCCGTGGCCCCGTGCCTGCCGGGGACAGAGAACTCCGGCTGCGGGTGCCGGTGTTCTCGGTCCCTGGCAGGCGCGGGGCCGCGGCTTAAGACGGAGAGAAGCTGCGGCCCTGCGCCTGCCGGGGACAGAGAACTCTGGGGCTGCAGGCGCCGGTGTTCTCTGTCCCCGGCAGGCGCAGGGCCTGCCTAGTGCCCAGCAGGGTAGAGAAGCCAGGGCCCCGCGCCTGCTGGAGACAGAGTACTCCAGGGCTGTGGGCGCCGGTGTTCTCTGTCCTCACGGCTTCTCTCTTCTCTCTGGATTCATATATTATGTAATATTAAATATTTTTTTCGTATTATTTAATGTACAAATACAAAATAAGCCTTGAAAAATTGTTGGCGCCCGCCACACTCTTCTGAAAACATGAATGTGCTACTGTCCACAAAAAGGTTGGGGACCACTGGTCTAGGGGGTATATAGGCACAAATGGAGGGGAGGATTGGAGCAGAGAGGAAGAACAGAGGCAGAAGGGATACTAAATACTAGAGCACAGTCCCCTCCATAACCTGAAATTGAACCCAATGTCCTACATTCCTCTACTGTCAGCAAACAGTGGTGAAATCCACTGGCAAAGTGTGTGCCGGATCTCCCTCAAGGGCCTGACCCACATATTCAGCCTCCTGCTGCTACCTGTTACTCAGCTCATGTAGTAGAGGTCTATGCTGCGGATATAATGTCCAAACCCTGCTGATGACCCAAATTAGGGGTCAATATGATCCCACAGATGGAATTTGGTTTTGCATTTGCTTTTTTAAAAAATTATGAAATATTAAAACTACATTAAATATTAAGGTTGCAAAGTCAAGCACTCAAAAGTTAGGAAATGCCAGAATTAAGGTTGCCCGTGTAACCTTAATTTGTACCCCATAATGTATATGCATCATGATACAGTCTTTAATTACATGATCACATACTATTTTTTCCATATTATTTTTTCTAATTGTGTGTTCCTTGTTTTCCTCACCTAGTGAGACACACGAGGCCACATTTGCAGAAGTGCTGAAAGCTCACAAATGCAAGTAAAGTCAATTGGAGTTGTGCTTTGAACATGTGTTATAAAAATTCTAAGTACTCAAACAAATTAGGCCCTTGGATGTTTCAAAATGGCACTCAGTGCTAGTGGACACATCAACAATTTTGGTTTTAATCTCTCTGTGCCTCAATTCCTCATCTGTAAAATGGTACTATCGCCACGTATCTCAGAGGGGTTTTGTGACGATAAGTTCATTAATGTCAGTGAAGCACTTGAATACTGTGATGAGAGCACCATAGAAACAACCAGGAAAAAAATTTTTTTTATTCAGTGTGGGGTTTGTATGGTGTGCGTTAAATGAGGCCTGGGACCTCATATTAAATGATAAAAAGAAATATAGCACAACTATCCATCCACTTAACAAAGCAGGGGCCCTGGGGAAAAATATAGTATGATTATGGAATTAAAGACTGTCTCACAATGCATTTGCACAAGTGGACTGAATTAAGGTCGAACAGGCAATCTGGCACTTCTTAACTTTTGAGTGCTTGATTTTGCACTCAATGTTCTTTCAGCACTAGTTTTTAATGTAACCTATAAAAAGACTAATGCTGCCACTTTTTGAGCAAAATACATACCCTTATTTTTCCCTCATTCTTCAGAAGCTGCATCTTCCTTAAGTGATGTTTTCCCTACAAACAACAAGCTTAAACAAAAGCCTGGGAAAGATGTATTGCACTGCCTTGCTGTTCAATGAGCAAAATTATCTACCAAGCTCGCATTTCCTGCTGGGGAAAATTAGACGCTCAGAAAGCACGTCATTTGGTATCTGCATTTCAAATTTGAACGAAGACAATGTATTGTCAGTAGGCTCTGGGCTGCAAAATAAAGCTGTAATTCAGCTTCCACATGTACTAACTTTTCCAGACTCTTGTATGTAAAGCCCCATGCGTCTGAGATATGAGTCAGATTCAGACATTGCCCATAAGCCTCTGACAGATAACTGGCAATTACGTACTGAACCACATATGCATGCAGTGCTCTGCAAAGATCACACATTCTACTATATGCCCAACCTAGATTTTTAAATATGCTTTCTTGATTGTTATGCCTTGGTTTTCTCTCACACCCCATTCTAAAACGGTGTCTCTCTGGAAAATGGAGAAAAAGAGAAAGTGTCACTATGCAAGACAGCTGCGAGAGGGCAAAAAACTAGTAACGAAAAGGTGGTGCAGGCCCAGATCAGTTTCTGATTCTAGGAGGAAACAAACAGCAATTTTTGAGCTGAGTCACTGAATAACCAAACAGCCATTTCTGAGCTATATCTGTTTGTATGTGAACAAGGTGCCTGATCCATTAGAGACCATCTGCTTCTGGACAGACTTTACTTTTTTTTTTTTTTTTTTTTTTTAAATAACAAAAGCACTTCAAGTCCTATTTTTACACTAAAGACTCTTGAGAGGTTTATTTCCACAATTGTTGTCATATGCACAAGTGAGAGCTCAGTGAGTGAAACAGCTCTACTTAAGAACCATCCTTCTACCCCTAACAAACCCACTGTATCAGAGCAACATTTTAACTGAATTTTAGAGGGACACAGGCAAATTAGTCATTAAAAAAGGTTCCTTACCAGTGTTACTATACATACACTTTGGTTTTTGCAGGGATTGTTTTGTTGTGAATTTCACAGAGTTTGAACAATATAACTAGAGTAGTCTATAATTGTTTTACTTCAGGGTCCTTTCACAATGCTGCTGAGTTCTTTGCAGCCATTGAAAAGTGCTTCAACTCAAAGAAGAAAGAAAATTTAAAAATTGTATTGATTGTGTGTGTATAAAAAACTAACAGTAAATGAGATCAACATGACATGCCTAAATACATATAGTTATGAGTATGGAGCAATAAGAGGATAAATGAGTGCCTAGATACTATGACAGGGTCCCTAAAAATGCACAATACCTATTTAAGTTAATTGAAACACTCCAGCTGGCTTCAATGGGCATTGGATCAGGCTTTATGTAAAGAGTCCTTATGAAACATTGAATTTACGAGAGTGCTTCTACTGCAAATAGTTCATCGTGCAAGGCTACTGTGAGTTGTATGTATTTAAGTTTATGTTAAATCTAGGGTATGAGAGGATCATCAACACTTAGGGGACTAGAGGAGATTACAGAAATTCAAGAGTCACACACTTTCAAAATACCTGACAGATAAATTTTAGAGACACTGTTTACTCACAACCGATCCCTTTCCTAATTGACAGTGTGGGGAGAGGTTGTAATGTTGAGCATTATTTGTATTACAATAGCATTTAGAGGCCCCAGCCAAGATCAAGGCCCCCCTGTGCTATGCATTACACACAGTGAGAGTTCGTCCCTTATGCTATCATCTTATCAGAGCCGCTGACAACTATAGTTTACAGAAATGGGCTGTTACCTAGCGTGCTGTCATTCCTGAAAAAGATTATTTCTTATGAAATGGCTTCTGGCAAATTCAAATAGATTAACGCTGATCCAGGAGATAAAATACCCAATTCATATTTCTGTATTATAAATAAATTCCATGTGGGAAGAGGATGGGATAGCTGCTCTCAGTCTGTAAGGAACAGGCAGAGAGTTAGCACTGGAGGAGGAGGTCTTATCATATCTCTCAAAATAAACAAGTGTCAAAGCTAATCAGTAGCTCCTCAAGAGAGGTCCAAGGAAAGCCAGGTAATTCCTGAAGCGGTTTTAGTGATCCAGTAGGTGTTACTCTGTCAGTCAGTCCTGAACTAACACTCCAATATGATATTGGGGGTACTGTACTCCTGAAGAGACCATCTCTTGAAAGATTTCAAAGGGGTCCTGAAAGATCTCATGGCACTTTGAAGAGATAAGGTGTTCACTTCAGCCTCCCAACAAATTCCAATTAGAGTAACTAGAGGGTTGCACATTTTGCTGCTTCTGTAGGCTGAGCTCATTGCACACACCAGGTCCTCGTTACATCTCTCCGTTACATCTCTCCATTCCCCCCCCCCATAAGTTGTGTGTGCCCCCCATGACCTCCTTGCAAGTGTCCCCCATTCTGCACTCATGCCAGGGGCTGGGTGGTTCCCCTTCTGCCCATTCTAGGGTCCCCCATCCCAGTGCTTTATGCTCCCCATTTCCCCTTCCCCCTATATGCCACCATGTATACTGTTATGCTGGACTGTATTAATGGCTGCCATAAATCAGTTCTTTTATCTATAGACAACTACAGAGGTAGCTGAAGCTGACGGGTCTGCTAACCAAATGCCAGGGCTCCATCTGCCGCAAAATATTCCCCTTCCATCTTTTCCAATGTTCACTAAAATCAGTAAGGTTCTGTCCATGGATACCTAAAACATTCCCCAAAATACTGGAATTGATCAGATGCGGCACTCAAAAGTTATGTTTCAGACAGACCAACAAATGCCAGGAAGTTGAAGGTAGAACTCCACTTTGTTCAGCTAATTACATCGTGCCTTCAATTCCCCCTGCAATTTTAACTGCAGCATTCTTCACTGCCTGTCCTGTTCTGGAGTGTTGCTCAGTGCTTTTAGTAAGAGTTCTCTTCCATTCAAGCTACAGACTAAATTCAGGGTCAGACACCAAGAAGTGTATCAAACTGAGAGGGAGGTAGAAAAAATGGTTTCATGCAGTATATTTGGCATTCATACTAGAGAGAGCAAACTGAACCACTTCTAAGTGGGCCCAATATGTGAATTCACCAAGAAACTGATTTTTCAAAGCTGAGCGTAGAAACACTCCAGTTACCCCTTTAACTTTCAGGAGCAGTCTTGAAGGGTCCAGAAGCACATCAACATGAGCACTATTGCAGAAAATTCAGATGCAGAGAACTGTCCAACTTCTAGCAAGCAACCTCAGTTCTTTCTCCAGATAGTGAGCTAAGAAAGGATGTCAAGTGAAACGTGAATTCACTGGCTGTCATATTCTAGATTCCAAATATGTTTTCTCTTTACTGGTGATAGGCTTGCTACTGAACACCAAGGCCTGGTCTACACTGGTGGGGGGCGGGGGAAGGAAATCAATCTAAGTTACGCTACTTCAGCTATGTGAATAACGTAGCTGAAGTCGACGTACTTAGACCTACTCACCACGGTGTCTTCACAGAGGTGAGTCGACTGCTGCCGCTCCCCCGTCGACTCCGCCTGCGCCTCTCCCAGCGGTAGAGTACAGGACTTGACGGGAGAGCACTCGGGGGTCTATTTATCGCATCTAGACTAGACACAATAAATCGACCCCCGCTGGATCGATCGCTGCCCGCCGATCTGGTGGGTACTGTAGACATACCCCAAGATTGAAATCCTGGCCCCACTGAAGTCAATGGGAGTTTTGTACTAAACTTCAGTGGGGCCAGGATTTCAATCTTGGGGTATGTCTACAGTTCACCCCCAAATTCACCCCCAAATATTCACCCCCAAATATCCAGCATACTAGAGGAAAACAATGAGTGACTAGCATATGGTGCACAGACAATGCTGATAGTATAAGACAAATAAACCATTCACTGGCCTCTGACCAAACAGTACTTGTCAATCCACTGTTGCAAGAGACAGCACAATGGAGAGGAATGAGCAGAAGCGAAGAGTCAGTAGTGCCTGAATTTGAACTCAACTCTTTCACTGACCTGTGAGAAAAGGGGGTAAAGAATGTTCTGTCAGTGGTGATAACACCAGGTATGCTAGTAAACGTACTGGATTCCTAGTACCCCCCCATGACACCTTCTTCAGATGTTTTTATTATCTACATTTTGGAACAAGAGATGCTTGCACTCTAGAAAATACATATTTGAGGTCAAATGTGGTTTGGGCGGTGAGATGGAAAGGAATATACCCGTACTGTAGCTCAAAACAAACACAGTCACTAGGTATGAATATTTCCATTTCTAGCCACAGTGAGGCTATTAATGCTTGCACAGTGGATGGATCACTTGATAATTACCTGTTCTGTTCATTCCCTATGGGGCACCTGGTATTGGCTGCTGTGGGAATACAGGATACTGGGCTAGATGGACCTTTGGTCTGACCCAGTATGGCCGTTATGTTCACAGATTTAAAATGCTGCTATTTTTTTTTTTGTTCCATAAACTCCTCTTGCATTTTCACCCATTCCCTGGAACCAGCACAACTTTGCACTAGAAGCATGAAATTCTCTCTACAAACCAGTGCCATTCAGGATTAATTGACATGAAGACTGCATTCAAGAAACAATTTATTAAAAACTATTGTGGGTGTAAATATCCAGGAGCCCCCCATATGTTTGTTCTGCAGAGTGAGCTAGAGATCACAGAAATAATGCTTAAAATAGCAAACTTCCCTTCAGCATTATAGTCGAGTTTGTTTAATGCTGAGATTATAGTCTGTTTCTCAGCCTATATTCACACACACATTGCTGCTGACCTAGTTTCAGTTCTTAAAATCCTATGGCAAAGGGAGTAAATTCACATGAGGGATCAGAAGCAGTCAAGAGAAATATCTACCACATTTAGAATGCCATTAATTCCAGATAGTGTCAAACTAATGACGTGAGGGACATCAAAGCAAGAAGCCATTTACATAATACTAGAGGAAACTATGATTCCATTGCTATTTATCTGGGAAGCTTCTGTTTAGGAGATGATGGGAGAATGACAGGCTGCTTCTGCTCATTGAAACCATTATCATTTACAATTTTATGAAAAAGGGTTATCACTCAACGTTCAGGGAATATTGAAATCCCTCAACAAGGGGAAAACATTTTTGCTAAGTAAAGATTTGGCAACATTTCCTTCTTCCTACAGAAATAGCTCCAACCAAGGAAGGATTATTATTCTAGCAGACAAGCCACTCAAAGTGATGCACAGCAGTCTTTTAAAGGGTCAGCTATTGCCGCTTTTCATCTGCAATGGGGGACTACTAGAGATGGCATATGCATCCAACTATCTTAGCACCTGCTTCAGATGAGCAAATACAAGGAGAGCACAGAGGAGACCAAAGAGTAGGAAGATGATCTGTTATGCAGATCTTTTCCTTTCTGCAGCCTGTACAGTCTCACCTTCATGATTTTGACAGAGACAGGTTCCAGGCACTCAGACAAAATAGAATTGATAATGCCCCCGCCTTTCCCTATTTGACAGTAACTAGATTGGACATTTCCAGGGTTGTCAGAAGACTTTCATGGACTATGAAGCTCCATCTACATTAAGAACTGCAGTGATTGCACTGCAGGGCATTTTTGTAGCCAGGGCAGACGAGTCTGTTCTGTTTTTGTTTTAGGAAAAAATATAGCACTGAAAAGCAACTTTGACCTTGAAACACAGCTAAGTGACCGAAGTGCACTTGCATTCATTCTATAATCATTTATCCCAAACTTTCCGAGATTACTTCAGAGGTGCCACAAAAGAATTAGCTTTTACCTCATCAACTCAACGTCATTTAGAGTTATATGTTAATCACATCAAGGTGGAACCACACATTAAAGGTTATCAAAGAGAATGCAAGTTTTGGATTTTTAAAAGAGGCTTGAACCCATTCAAGCACAACAAATATTTCACACCATAATTTGACCCACCTGCATACAGCAGCTGAATTGCAAGCAACACAATTTTGTAGGCAACTAATCTCATATTTGGATGCATGCTGGTATTTTAAGAGAATAATATTTTGAAACAGGTAAAATTGAATGAAGTAACTATTGAGTTTAAAGAGAAAGCTACATGCTATAACTTCCCATCCACATAGGCCCCAACTAGGGCATCTCATTTGACTGGAATTTAGTGCTGGAAGCCTTTTTATGAAGTATCTGCAATCCTATGAGACTGCTACAAAGACAAATCAAAACAACAACAGTTCATGGCAGCAATCATATCAATGGAACTAATTTTTTTTTAAATTGTGGTAGAAAATGAAAAGAGGAACATCAGAGGTTGGAAAGCCTCACCAAAAAAAGGAAACAGAATGAAAGCAGGTTTCAGAGTGGTAGCCGTGTTAGTCTGTATCAGCAAAAACAACGAGGAGTCCTTGTGGCACCTTAGAGACTAACAAATTTATTTGGGCATAAGCTTTCGTGGGCTAGAACCCACTTCATCAGATGCATGGAGTGGAAAATACAGGAGCAGGTATAAATACATGAAAAGATGGGAGCTGCCTTACCAAGTGTGAGGTCAGTCTAACGAGACAATTCAAAAACTCTGAAAACTTGATTGTCCTGGCCATTAGGGAAAGGGCCTCCAAGTATCTCAATGTTGAATACTGTTCTACACCATGTTTGCAGTGAAGAACAGAAGATTAGTTACAGACTACAGAAATGGGAGAAAAATAAGAAGCAGGTATATCAAAGGAATAACCTAAATAGATCACTCATTTCCTGGTGAATTATTTATGTGCTGCACCGCTGTTTCACAGATTTGATAACTTTAGCACTACTTAAAGTGAAATATCTGAAATACAATTTCTGTTATACCTCTAGTCATTGAGCTTTACTGAAGAGCTTCACTTGAAGGTTACCTTTGGAGTCCTACAGTCCTACCACTAGGACACCCACAAAATTTCACGGTGACCATTATTTTTCCATACTAAATAGCACTTGTAGGGATTCCGAGCAAATGATCATGAGGCAAAGTGGAGCTACAATATGTTCATGTAACATCAACCCCCAAAACAAAGAGTACCTTGATCTGGCAATTTTAATACTCTCCAAAATTGCAGCACCTTGGTTTATCATTCAACAAGCAGGGTTAGTGCTCAAAAGTGAGTCATGGTAACTGGACCACTTTAATTTAAAATGGAACCAGAGAATAATCTCTAGGTTCTGGTAAAAGGTACAAATACAAAACAGAACCTAGCCAATGCAAAACGACCGTAAGGCTATTCTGGCCTATTAGCAGGCATGGTCAGTGTGACTGGCAGTTAAAGTCACTAATCAGCATGCATACATTTTTCTGAACTCAGATGTTAAATTCCTCGTGACTGAGCCATGCAACGGTTGGCCAGCTAAGGACCTAATCTTGCCCTCATAGAGTCTTAATTCCTAGATCTACACTCAGAGGTAAAATTGGATTTTTTCATGACTTGGGTTCTGACATCTTAAAACAGACTCTGCACTTTGCTGAATGTGTTTGTGTTATGCTTCCTAATACTTCAGTGGGTGGAAAGTGTAAATGCAGATTTTCCCATTTAACCCAGAATCATAAACCACAACCTATTTTAGGGCTCTGGGTTTAAGACACCGGTATCTTTCTTTATGTTCCTTCCCTTCATTTTCAACTTTATAGTACAATAGCTCATCTGCCTATATGCATAAATAGTGCCCGGTTAGCTAAACAGATGTAAGGAGGATTTTCTATAATAATTTCACTTAATACTGACATGAAAAACAAAATAAAATATTTAATACAGTATAGATTTCTAGGCTTATGTCACATAAGTTCGTTAACTTTAAGAATCCTACCTACACCTCCTCTTGGTACTGCCTGGTTTTTTGAAGATATCCACGAATGTAACTATCCAAAATCTCATTGCAATCAACGTCATTTGTGATACCACAAGCTCATGCCATCTGAGAGAGAGAAAGGTGCTAGAGCTGGGGAGGGCCAAAGGGCCATTGCCCCCCATTTTTTAAAACCTGAAGCTCAGGTCCTGAACATGACCGTGCTCCCTCAAGGCCCAAGGTCTGGCTGGTATCCCAGGCCCTGCTCTGCATTGCAGCAGGGTGCTGGCAAGGTCCCACCACCCTGCGTGGCAACAGCCGGGCTATCACCTACCACTGGCGGCCAAAACCTGTGGTGGCAGCTCCTCCCAGGCTCGCCAGCACAGAGGGTAAACTAAGGCAAGACCAGGTGGATGTAGAGTGAAGGCAGGGGCTCCAGGATGGTCAGGCTGACGGGGTGAGAGAGAGCAGGGGGGGGAGGCAGGGGCTGCAGGAGGGTCAGGCTCCTAGAAAAGGAGAGAATAAGGGCTCTGGGACTGTTAGGCTGCTGGGGGGCGGAGGGCAGGGAACAGGGGCTCCAGGACTGTAAGGCTGGTGTGTGTGTGTGGTGGGCACAGGGGAAGCAGGGGTACAAAGGACATCGGGAAAGTTAGGACAGAGGCCTGGAGGCCACATTTAGGCTGCTAGGTAAGAGATTAAAGTCCAGGACTTCCATGGCAGCATTCTCTGAAATACTTCCAGTTCCACGCGCTGGGTCAGTTGGACAGGCAGAACTGCAGGGTCTCAATGCGTGGATGAGACTATGGTGTTTCAGAGGAGGGACTTAGGTTCATTAAAAACTGGGGATCCTTTTGGAGAAGGAGGAAAATGGGCTCCACCTAAACCAAAACAGACCAGATTGCTGGGATAGAAAATTAAAAAGGTGGTATAGCAGTTTTTAAACTAAGGGCTAGGGAAAAGATGACAGGTGTGGAGAAGCGCATGGTTCAAACAGAGACATCACATGGTGAGGATTTATTAATGGGGATACTCTATATCCTGGTAAAGAGGAGACAATAGAAGTTGATAAAGTGCAGGTAAGAACTGAAGAGAAACAGTCAAATGAAAAAGAGTCCCATTCAACTTACTCCTGAGGACATTCTGTGCCAAAAAATTAAAAATTCTGCAAATTGTATTTGTCAAAATAAGACTACATAATCACGCCAGTTTCAATTATTTTGGTAATTTATTTAAAAATACCTGTCAGCAAGTATGTCTGTAACAATACAAACACACACAAAAATGCCCCCAGGAGTAGAGAGTTAAAGAAATCCCTATGATAACCCAGTTCCTGTTTCTCTGCCCTCTTCCCCCCGCAGAGCCCAGCTGGGGGTCAGACACCCACAACCCCTCCCATCAGAGCCCAGCCATGCCCCCCCCCACCGATACACCCGAACACCCTGCCCCCCCACCCCGAGCCCAGCCGCAGAGCCCCCACCCTTGCCTAGATACCCGTGTGCCCTCCCCCACGGAGCCCAGGGATCCAGAGGGGGAAACAGCTTGATGCTTGGCCCCAGGTTTGCACTGCCCTCTCCTTCCCTCAGGGCATGCTGGGAACTGCAGCTGCCAGGAACCCTCTAGCTCCCTCCATTTCCCCACCACCACCCCTGGCAGTGTCTTCTATGGATGAGCTGGGCTCTGCCGGGTCCAGCAGCCCTTAGTGGCGGCTAGCAGCACTGCAGCCCATTTCAGGGGGGCGGGGAGAAATTCTGCCCACACAATGTTAATTTCGGCAAAATTCTGCATTGCGCAGTGGTGCAGAATTCCACAGGAGTATCAATTACATCACTTGAAGACAAATAAATAAATAGTGACAATTTTTTATAATGTAAGTGCTTGTATACAAATGTTAGATGTCTAAATACGAAAATGGATGAACTGGAGTGCCTGGTATTAAATTAGGATATTGATATAATAAGGCATCACAAAAACCTAGTGGAACCATGCTAATCAATGGGACACAGTACCACCAGAGTACAAAATATATAAGAATGACACAGTAGGCCATGCAGGCAGGGGAGTGACATATGTTAAAAAAAAAGCATAGAGTCAAATATAATAAAAATCTTAAATGAATCAAACTACACCATAGAATGTCTATGGACAGAAATTCCATGCTTAAATAATAAGAGTATAGCAGTAGGAATATACTACTGACCACCTGACCAGAATGGTGATGGTGAAGATGAAATGTAGAGAGGCTACAAATCCAGAAATATTCAGTAATAATGGGGGATTTCAACTATCCCCATATTGACTGGGAAAATGTCACCTTGGGGTGTGTTGCCTGATTTTCAGGGATTAATATTAGATGGGACGCAGAGATACAGTTTCTAGACACCATTAATGGCTGCTTCTTGGAGCAGCTAGCCGTGGACTCACAATGAGAGAAGCAATTCTTGATATAGTCCTAAGTGGAGCACAGCATCTGGTCCAAGAGGTGAACATAGCTGAATCGCTCAGTAATAGCCACCATATTGTAATTAAATTTAAGCTCCCTGTAGGGGGGAAAACACCAAAGAAACCCACTTCAGTAGCATTTAACTTCAAAAAGGGGAGGGTACACAAAAAATGAGGAAGCTAGTTAAAAAGAAATTAAAAGGAACAGTAACAAGAGTGAAATGCCTGCAAGCTTCATGGAAACTTTTTTAACACATCATAATAGAGGCTCAAACTAAATGTATACCCTAAATAATAATTAAAAAAACAAACAAACAGTAAAAGGACCAAAGAAATGCCACCATGGCTAAACAGAATAAAAGAGGTGGTTAGAGATAAAAAACCTTCCTTTAAAAATTGGAAGTCAGGTCCTACTGAGGAAAATAGAAGGAGCATAAACTCTGGCAAGTCAAGTGTAAAAGTATAATTAAACAGGCCAAAAAAAATAATAATTGAAAAGCACTTAGCAAAAGACAAAAACTAAACTGCAAAATAAATAAATAAATAAATAAATAAAAAATCGAGTACACCAGAAGCAGGAAGCTGCCAAACAATCAGTGGGGTCACTGGATGATCGAGGTGCTAAAGGAGCACTCAAGGAAGACAAGGCTGTTGCAGAGAAGCTAAATGAATTCTTTGCATCAGTCTTCACTGCAGAAGATGTGAGGGAGGTTCCCTCACCTGAGCCATTCTTTTTTGGTGACAAATCTGAGGAACCGTCTCAGACTGAGGTGTCAATTGAGGTGGTTTTGGAACAGATCGATAAATTAAACAGTAATAAATCATCAGGACCAGATGATATTCAACCCAAGAGTTCTGAAGGAACTCAAATATGAAATTGCAGAACTACTAATTGTGGTATGTAACCTATCGCTTAAATCAGCCTCTGTACCACATGACTGGAGGATAGCTAATATAATGCCAATTTTTAAAACAGGCTCCAGAGACTATCCTGGAAATTACAGGCCAGTATGCCTAACTTCAAGACCAGGCAAATTGGTTAAAACTATACTAAAGAACAGAATTATCAGACACATGGATGAACACAATATGTTGAAGAATAGTCGATATGGCTTTTGTAAAGGGAAATCAAGCCTCACCAATCTATTAGAATTGTTTGAGGGTGTCAACAAGCATGTGGACAAGACTGATCCAGATGATACAGTGTACTTGGATTTTCAAAAAGCTTTTAGCAAGGTCGCTTACCAAAGGCTCTTAAGCAAACTAAGCAGCCCTGGGATAAGAGGGAAGGTCCTCTCATGGATCAGTAACTGGTTAAAAGACAGGAAACAAAGGGTAGAAATAAATGGTCAGTTTTCACAGTTTAAAGAGGTAAATAGCAGGGTCCTCCAGTGATCTGTACTAGGATCAGTGCTGTTCAACATTTCATAAATGATCTGGGAAAAGGGGTTTAAACAATGAGATGGCAAAGTTTGCAGATGATACAAAATTACACAAGAGAGTTAAATCCAAAGCTAACTGTGAAGAGTTACAAAGGGATCTCACAAAATTTGGTGACTGGACAACAAAATGACAGATGAAATTCAATGTTGATAAATGCAAAGTAATACACATAGGAAAGCATAATCCCAACTAAACATACAAAATGATGGAGTCTAAATTAGCTGTTACCACTCAAGAAAGATCTTGGAGTCACGGTGGATGGTTCTCTGAAAACATCTGCTCAATGTGCAGCAGCAGTCAAAAAAGCTAACTATGTTAGGGACCATTAAAAAGGGGATAGATAATAGGACAGAAAATATAATGCCACATATAAATCCATGGCACGCCCACACCTTGAATGCTGCGTGCAGTTCTGGTCGCGCCATCTCAAAAAAGTTATATTGGAATTGGAAAAAGTACAGAGAAGGGTAGCAAAAATTATTAGGGGTATGGAACAGCTTCCATATGAGGAGAAATTTAAAAAACTGGGACCATTCAGCTTAGAAAAGAGACGATGGGAGAATATGATACAGGTCTATATAATCATGAATGGTGTGAAGAAAGTAAATAAGGAAGTGTTATTTATCCCTTCACATAACACAAGAACCATGGGTCACCGAATGAAATTAACAGGCAGCAGGTTTAAAACAAACAAAGAAGTACTTCACACAATGCACAGTCTACCTTTGGAACTCGTTGCCAGGGGATGTTGTGAAGGCCCACAGCATAACTGGGTTCAAAAAAGAATTAGATAAGTTGATGGAGGATAGATCCATTAATGGCTATTAGCTGTGATGGTCAGGGGCACAACCCCATGCTCTGGGTGTCCCTAAACCTTCGACTCCCAGAAGCTGGGATTGGATGACGGGGATGGATCACTCGATAATTGCCCTGTTCTGTTCATTCCCTTCTAGCATATGGCCCCGGCCGCTGTCGGAAGACAGGAGACTGGGCTAGATGGACCATTGATCTTACCCAGTATGACCGTTCTTATGTTCTTAGCCATACGAGCAGGTTTAAAAGGCCGCATGCCAGCAGGCGATTTTTTTCCCTGTGGGTGGTAGTAGGATGTGGGATATGTTCTTTCCTGACATCCATTTCAGTACAGTTTCTCCTACTTTTAGGAAATACCTCAAGCCATTTCACAATCAAAGTTGCCTTTAGTATGATCACTGTTGCTCCACACTTATCTCTTTCCCACTACTTCCCTCCACTAGCCCACAATGTTAAACTCAGATAAAAAATGATAAACAAACGTGGTGCCTGAGCCTGTACCCTTGCTTACATTGGGTGAAACTCTGGCCCCAATAAAGTCATTGGGAGTTTTGCCATTGACTCCTTAAGGGCCTGGATTTCACTCCTGACTTCAATGGAACTACTTTCATAAGGAATGTACGCTTAGACCAGGGGTAGGCAACCTATGGCACGCGTCCCGAAGGCGGCACGCAAGCTGATTTTCAGTGGCACTCACACTGCCCGGGTCCTGGCCACCGGTCCGGGGGGCTCTGCATTTTAATTTAATTTTAAATGAAGCTTCTTAAACATTTTAAAAACCTTATTTCCTTTACATACAAGAATAGTTTAGTTATATATTAAAGACTTATAGAAGACTATACACATTAAGGCCCGGCTTACATTTAATAAGTTGCACTGGTTTAACAAACCTGACCTGAAACCAACGTAGTTAAATCAGGGCAAACACATAATGTAAACCCACTTAAATCAATTTAACTCTTGCTTAAATCAAGTTAGCTTACTTCAATAATTTACTGACGCAAACTAAATCAATTTTAGCAAGGGTCAAACTGGTCTGAATGCATCTACATTAGGGGTTCATAGTTTAATACTGATTTTAAATCAATGTAATTAAATCAGTGCAACTTTTCTAAAATAGACAAGCCATAAATAAGTGATAAATATCTTCTCAGTACCATACATGGTGCAGAGAAAATCAAATATGAAAACTTATTTCTATTTATCTGCTGTTGAAAACAGTTTGATTGTTACTTCAAACGCTGTCCTTGTTTAATACCTTTATAGAAAAAAATGAACATTTCTACCATGTTATATTTATTTTTATTGTATGTCATGTTTCTTTTTTCAGCCAAGCACTTGACTGTGCTATAAAAATCATGACATTTGTAGGAGCAGTATCAATCAGGTTTTTAATCTTCTGTTTTACTTTTATAATGAAATAGTGACTGTGATGGCTTTCCAAGAAGCATTGTAACCATTTCTGATTTTCATAGGACTGCCTCATACCCTACCCGGGGGGGGGGACACGAATAAATTAGTGAAAGAGGGGAAATGGGGAGGAAAGTAGCAGTGATCTCTGAATGGCACTCACATTTGCCTCTTGGCATAAGACCCTAGCTAGATAATACAAGATAAACCGACAGAGATACAAGAAATATCAAATATAGGGCTAGATAGTAACAATACAATCTGTCCTGAGTAAAAGCAGCACTGTCCCAGGAGCAGACCAGGGAATAAATTGTCACTCAGAAAGTTACAACTCAGTCCCTGTTTCTCTCCTTGCACTTGGAGGGCAAGGTAAAGTCAAGGGCCATCCTCATCCTTCACCCTACCCTCCTGCATAGGACAGGAATAGTAGCCCTATGGAAGCTGCTCTACCTGCCTATGCTCTGACCTGCAATGTGAGTAACTAATATGGGATACTAAAGGGGAGTTTTATCCCGCTCACTCCCCTTCGCAAGCACATTGGGCAAGTGCCAATCTTATCCTTAATTTAAATGGTGAGGAAGAGAAACTATTTCTACTGTCCCATCACTTTGTGTGTCACAGGACACAATAAGAAAGTGGTACCTTCCAGTAGGGTTTGTTGTAAAGAGCACTGAATTCATCCAGAAAAAACTCAACTCCAAATGACTCTCCTCCACGTCTAGCCATCCACATTTGATTATTTATATTTGACGGGACTGTTCATGGTGGTGGTAGCAAAATAAATAAATAAATAAAATAAAGCACCACATATTTCAATAGGTTTTCAAGATGTTTTGGTTGCATGCCACTCTTTCCCCCAACTCCCCCGCCCAACCTCCCACTCCACACACACACACTTTTGCAGTCCTTCAGGCACCCAGGCTGAGATATTGTCAGTAAATCAGGAAGTAAAGACAAAAGGGAGGACAAATTATTTGAAAAAGATAGTCCAAAAATTATTTATCCATCTATAACTGGAGCTTATCACAAATTTAAGAACCTACAATCAAAACCTCTACAAATATAACATTTGTATAGGGCCTAGAGGTCCCAGTGTGTTGCCACTTTTTCAATATATGGCTGAAATGTGTGTTTACAGTTTTTAAAAGGGAAACACAAATAGTTATATTATCTTTTCATTCTTTAGCTTACAGGGTTTTAATATTCCTTTGATCTCAACACTTAAGCTGGTTCCTAAAGGATCTGCCACCATGAAGCTTTAGGTTAAAAAAAAACAAAACAAAAAAAACCCTAAGTCCAGGAGATCATTTACAACAGACACCAGACATAGAATCATAGAACTGTAGGAAAGGAAGGTACCTCAGTAGGTCAATCTACTGCACTCAAGGCAGGGTTAAGTATAACTAGACCATTCCTGACAAGTGTTGGTCTGACCTGTTCTTAAAAACCTCCAATGACAGAGATTCCACAACATCCCTAGGCAATATGTTCCAGTGGTTAACTACCCTAGAGAGTACAGAAGAGATGCATTAGGTCACATACTCCATCCCAAAGGGCCAAGAGACTATTTACTACAGTCTTATCTAGCACTTCAGTCAAAATATCACACTTCTATCCTAAAATATTGTACCTACTATTGTTACTAGTAGCATCTAAGACTACTAGAACTAAGATTAGAGCTTTAAAAAAATATATATATATATTTGCCCTCTCTTTGTGCACTATGTCTCATCAGTTTTAACATTTTTATAGAGGTCATTTGCGCTTGGACTGCTCTGGGGCAGCTCACATACATGCTGTTCCCCAGGGGTGAACCCTAGAAGAGGTAAGAGCTGCCTTTATTCATATCAGTTGAGTAACTCTGCAGACGTCTCCACACTAAACATTTTTAGCACACGTTTTCCAATGTTGTTACCACCTGTGAAGGTAACTTGCTAGTAGCAACAGTACAAGCACTAGTATAGTCAAGATACCTGCAGCCACTGTTTTAAAATCATTTAGAAGCTCTTTCTATGCTAGCACTCCCACTAGTGGAAATTTTTTGCCAAAAAAATAGTTTTATGAAGCTAATACAGAAACAGGTTGTAGTTCCCCAACCCACCCCCCGAAAACCGCTATCCCACATCTATCCCAAACCCTGCATGCATTTAGAGCAATGGTGGCAAGTAGGACAAGTCTTCTAGCTAAGGATCTACTGAATTGTCAAGGGCTGATAAGCAATGTTATAATGCAGTATTCACTTAAAATCATACTTTACCTTTTTCATTCACTTCATCGAGGTAACAGAGCCCATTCCACTGACAAAGTTAAAAAAAACCTATATTCTCAGACTTGGAAGTGAACATTGTGATTTGGTACCTATCGTATAAATTGTGACTGACTTATCACTGAGTTACTATCATCTTCATACCTTAGCAGATTAAATACTTATTGCTGATCAGAGACAGACCAGGACTTTCTCCCCCTTTGACAAATTTAATCCAACAGCCACATGTTTTAAATTGGCACCAAGAAAAGATATGAAACACAAAAAAGCTGTGTACCAATTAAGGAAGAATCCATGGCATTGTATCAAGAACCCAGACACCTCTGATCTCCCTGTGTCCAACTCTTCTTAAGACAGGAGCGGTTTACACAGTCATAACAGATTGATGATCTGGCACCCAAGGCTGCTTTCTGCTGGCAAACATTTTGATGTCTTAAGCCACGACGACTCCATGCCTGCCAGTTTTCAGATGGAAGGAGACATTTTTTAGTGGTTGGCTCAGGGGACGTGGGTTCTATTCCCAGCCCTGCCACTAACCCACCCTGTGACAGACAATGAACCACCTTTCCACACATCTGTCCCCGTATGGCCAAATCTGAGAGTTGAAATACCAATTTTGTACTGAGCTTTGAGATTGTCAGATGCAAGTCACTGAATGAGCAAAGTATTAGATTTCCTCCCTCATTTCCTGTGGGTGTTAAACAGAACATTATTTCTTGCTCTCTGCAACAGGAGCACATCTAAGTGGGCAATGGCACACTCAACTGGCAGGCCCAAATGTAGCAGTTAGGCAGCAATGGATTTTAGTGTTAAGTATTGTGCAGCAATGACAGCTTCTGAATAAATTAACCACTTCCACTAAGAGAAAGGAAGCTGCACGGGAAGAACAGGAACAGAGTACAGAAAAAGGGTAAATGTAGCCATAGACTCTGTCCTTTATCAGAAAGTTAAACCAGCCTTCAGGGTGAGGGCGGGGGCACAAATAACCTAGTAGATTTCTAACTATGGCTTTTTACTGAAAGTAGAAAAATGTTATTGCAATGAAGAAATAAAGATTAGCTTGAAGAATTTTCCAGTACTAAAGCATAATATAGTTTTGCTATAGTTACAGAGAGTTCAACAATCAATGACATGACCAACCAAATCTACAGAGTCTTCCAGACAGTTTCTCCTTTTGAATAAATCATGTTGCATTCTGCTTCCTGGATTCTTATGTCGCTTCTGTGCCTGCTCACTAACTCTCATCAAATTGTATAGCCGCCTACAGCATCAACTGTCCACAGAAGAGTCTGCAGCCCAAAGCTGTATGATGGCTCCTAAGGGAACTGTTAGCCTTATATAGTGTAACAATCACAGATTGAATGCAGTCAGATGCATGTTGATGAATTTTGGTTTCTACCCATCTACCTCTAGAAAGCTGTTTCTTTTGCTGTTTGGAACAGCCAGAAGTATTGAAGCAATCTCCGACCCCAGAGTCAGAGCATCAACTCATTTCTAAAGCTATGACCCCGTGTTGCTTATTAAAGCCAATTCCGAATGCTTCCAGTGAAAAGAGCTCCCACTCTGAAGATGAGCTTTTTATTACACTGCATGGAAAGAGAGGGATACTACTCTGCAGTATCCTGTCGAATGGGAAGGAGATAGAGTGCACATTTGTCCAGAGTACAGATGAGAGATTGTTTCCTCAACAGGCTCCCAAGAAAAGGGATAGCAGCACCGTTCCAGTAGATCTCTGTACCTAAAAAGGGACAAGAGCACTAAAAAACAGATGGTAGACAGCAATCCTCCTGGGGATGGATTCAATTAACCAACAGACCTTTTCCATCACTACTTTTAAGGATTCTGTTAAGCAACTTCCAAGCATTTTCTTCTCAGATTCTGGTCAAGCCATAGTATTAGTGAAATGTATTCCCATGCTGCGTTGTACAAGTGTTTCAGCATGATATTTTAGAAGCATTAGACCATTAACCCAATAGTCATTTGATACTTTATTGGTGGAATTGGACATTAGCTCCACAAACTGCTCTGAAAGTATAAGCACAGGTTACTTCAATTCCAAAATGGCAGCGCATGGATTATTGTTAATGCAACAATTTCTGCACCTTCCCTGAATTACTGACAAAACATCATTTGTTCAAAGACATCTGCATGTTCATTAAGGAGCTAGTTAAAGAATAATGGTCAGCAACCCAGGAGACTGAGTTTTATCATTTAAACCACAGGTGGGCAAACTACAGCCCACGGATCGGATCCAGCCCGCCAGCTATTTTAAGCCGGCCCTCGAGCTCCCTATGGGGAGCGGGGTCTGTGGCTTGTCCCGCTCCGGCGCTCCAGCCAGGGCACAGGGTCGAAGCCGCTCCATGTGGCACTCCAGCCGGGGAGCAGGGTGGGGGGGCCGCTCCACGTGGCTCCCGGAAGCTGCGGCATGGCCCCCCTCCGACGGTCCAATGGGAGCTGCACAGGCAGTGCCGGCAGACAGGGCAGCGTGCAGCACAGCCGCCTGGCCGCACCTCCGTATAGGAACCGGAGAAGGGACATACCTCTGCTTCCAGGAGCTGCTTGAGGTAAGCGCTGCTCAAAGCCTGCACCCCTGAGCCTCTCCCCATGCCCCACCCCCTGTCCCAGCCCTGATCCCTCTCCCACCCTCCAAACCCCTCGGTCCCAGCCCAGAGCACCCTCCTACACCCCAAACTCCTCATTGCAGAGCCCACACCCCCAGCTAGAGCCCTCACCCCGCCCCCGCACCCCACTCCCCCGCCCGGAGCCCTCTCCCGCACCCTGAACTCCTAATTTCTGGCCCCACCCCGGAGCCCGCACCCCCAACCAGAGCCCTCACCCCCTCCCACACCCCAATCTCAATTTTCTGAGCATTCATGGCCCGCCATATAATTTCTATTCCCAGATGTGGCCCTTGGGCCAAAAAGTTTGCCCACCCCTGATTTAAACATAATATAGCCACGTACTCAAAGATTCAGCCATCTTCAGCTTGGGTGAGTCTTCAGTTACTGATTAAGCCCTGAGGGTCCATCCCTACTTGCTCAGCTCCCCATAACCCAGGCACGTATCGTCACCATAAAACAGTGATTAGCTCAGCAAAAGTCAGAAAGGTCAAGATTATCCTTGGGACTAGTCAACACTACTCCGTAATTACAGAGTGCTGGGATAAAACAATACCCATAGTATTAGGAAAATACAAAGTTTTATAAATAGCCCTCTGTCCCCATTTTATAAATGGAGAAACTGAGATGGAAAGATTAAGTGACTTTACTGGCACACTCCATGGCCTTTGGAATCAGAGCCAGCATTAGAACTCAATTTCCCAGCTCCTGGTGTCATGCTCAGTCTATAAAATCATACAGACTCTACATCCACCCCTTCTCACGCACACACACACAAAGGCAGTCGGGGGAGGGCAGAAACTCATCGAGGTAGGACTATGAAATATCAAGAAAGCTCTCACTTCAGAACCTGGCTTAGCCAACATGAAACAGGGATGCCAATTTAGAACACTACATCCTGTTATCAAAAACAAGAGCTGTCTTACCATCCACCCCCAGGTGTCTCTCTGAGGATATCGATGGGGCAGCTGTTGGTCCCCTTTACTCATTTACGCTCACAGGTGTGCTCTCACTACACTGTTCCAGAGATGCTTCTCTAAAAAACAAGCATCAGCCTTAAATTCACAACATGGGTTATCTAACAGCCTAATTTGTGAGAAACCATTTCCTTCCTGATTGGTTTTTGTTCAGTAGCTTGTCCCTGAAGCTTGGCCATGTAAAAGCAAAACAAAGTATTTAGTTTATCTACTTTTTATTTATTTTTTTTAAAAGAGTAGAAAGGATTAATCTAACCTATCTGCTTAAGTAGGTCTAACAAAAAAGTTACTTTAAGAAAGAATACAAAATAAGCTTAACATTTTATGTATAACATCCTAGTTTGTTTCAGGCCAAAATCTGTTACCCAGGGTTTTCAGAACCCCAACGGGGGCAACTTAACTATTTCACTCCAGGCGGTGTTAGGAATAAATCAATAGGAACTCAGCAATTCTGTCTGATCAAGGATTAGATGCAAGTCGGCGTGCTCTTGTCTAACACTGCAGTTTGTTAGATTTAAGTGCACACAGACATAACGCAATAGGTTTAGAACATCCCAGATATTTTACCTATATTCTGAGACGGTATTGAGTAATCAATGACAGGTCAGCACTGGCCAAACGCCTTCAGCCGGGGAATAAAGATGTCAGGAAAAAGGTCTCTCCCAGGATAGCTCCCGAGGACTGCTTTTATCCCTATTATCCTCCAAGTGCTAACAAACTGATCGTTTAATAATTTGTTCTAGCATCTTTCCAGGTATTGAAGTTGGGCTGACTGGTCTATAATGCCCTGGGTCCTGTTAGTACCTATCTTTAAAAAGGGGAACAATGTTTGCTCTTCTCCAGTCTTCTGGGATCTCACTCATCCTCCATGAGTTCTCAAAGATAAGTGCTAACTGTTCCGAGATGGCTTCAGCTAGTTCCCTAAGTACCCTAGGATGAAATTCATCAGGTCCCACCAGCTCAAATACATCTACCGTAGCTAAATATTATTTAACCTGTTCTTACCCTATTTTGGCTTGCATTCCTTCCCCCTTGTTATTAATATGAATTGTGTTGACTATTTGGTCACCATTAACCTTTTGGCAATGGTAAACAAGTAGATACAGTGTCCAAGTTGGTAAACTCACAATTTTGAAAACCTGACCAACAGGAAAGGGGCTCATATTTCTCGTTAGGAAATATAGAAGAATATAAGGACTTACTTCTAATCACGGCTTTGTCACATCAGTTCCATTTTAAACGCAGAAATTTTAAGCTAAATTCATGGGAGCTTTGGAAACCTCGCATCTTGAATAATTTGAGCAACATCCACTTGCTCAGAAAACTCCAAGTATTGTAACAGATATGTCAACTCATCCTGCTGTCAGTTGATGATTAAGAAAGTTAAAACCACTGGTATGTACATGTGATGGGGTGTCCACCCCACACAAGGCCTGAAGAGGTAAATTAAGCCAATTAACCTATAGGCAGCACCTGGAGGAAAGCCAGGGAGCACTAAAGCCTAATTGGCTGATGGAGTCCAGCTGGGGGAGGAGCTGGGCCAGGTTTATAAATCCAGGAAGCTGGCAACAGGCGGGCTACGGGGAAGAAGTCTGCAGTCACTCCTTGGAAGAAGGGAGGTTTGGTTGGGATTACAAAGGCAGGTAGCCTACAGTTATTCCCTGGGAGGAGGGAGTTCAGATTGGCAACGCCAGAGGAGTGGGCAGAGCCAAAGGGTAAGGAAGAGGCAGCAAGGTTCAGGAAGGAATAGACCTTGGCTCCTGACAAGTTGGTCCCTGAGCTGGAACCGGAGTAGAAGGCGGGCCCGGGTTCCTCTACCAGCCACTGAGGGAATGGCACCTGGGGCAGTGAATGGGAAGACTGCCTGAGGCTGCTGACAAGAGACTTTGACTTAACCCCCTGGAAATGGAAATCACGTAGTGATCTGGCCAGAGGGCCAAGTGACGAAGAGACGGCTGCAGTCCCTGGAACGAGAGGGGGGCCACAGAGAGAGGAGGAGAGAGTGACGGAGAGACCACCAGAGGAAGGTGCTAATCCCCAGAGCGGCCAAGAAGTGGCTCCACTAGCGGTGAATAGAGCCCACCATCACAGTACACTTTCCCTTGGATCACCATCCCTTCTTTCCAACTCTTGCTAAGCCTTGCCAGAAAAGAGAACTTTTAGTTATCTTCCTGACATATGTACTAAATTCATAATAAACGTTCTATTTTCTGTTGAACAATCCAAATCAGGATGCATTGCATCTTTGAATCAACCCTTAAAGCAGCAAAAAGTCAAAGCAGCATGGTTGCTAGGAAGGTACCATTTAAAAAGGCATGGCCATGACAACAGTTTTTTTTATTGAAACAAAAGTGTTCCTCCTTTTACTTGTAGTCATCACAGTTGCTTTCAAAACATTCCCCGTAGCTGTACAAGTTCCAATACTTACTGTCCTTCATGAGTCTTTTAGGAGACAAGATTAGCATTCACTACAAAAGAGTGCTGTTTTTCTAAAAACCCTACATCCTTTTTAGTTCCAACTTCTCCCATCCTTCCCAATTTCACAACTTTGTTTCTGCCAATCTGCAATAACACTGTGGTACTGAAACATTAGCATTTTTAATTATGTACTTATGTCTTCAGATATGTAGGGGATTGTGGGGGGGGGTGTCATTTTTGTTCTGGCAAATAGAGCATTTCATAAAAAGGCTACAATAGCCTCTGACACGCTCTAGTTTTTCACAAACACCACTTGTTACACAACTGCCAAGGCCAATCTGACAGACAAATGAGACTGCAGTATAGAAAGAAAATAATCCAAAATATGGACTTTCAATGTATGCATGCAGCATGCCTGAACTGTAGTGTCCAGAATTGTAAGCTTCACAGGGATTACGACCTCTGTTCCATGCTGACTACACAATCGGTGCTCAAAACATTCCCTAGCAATAGTGTGGCTGGGAGCATATAATTACAAAGATTGCTCTTGCAAGAGTTTAGATAATTTGTTTAATCTACGCCCAACATCTCATATATATTTGAAGAAAGCAATATACCCCCACTGGCAAGTGCCATGGTAACACATAGGCAACAGAATCCAGGCCATTTGGTTTTGATATCTGTTGACCGACTTGACACCATGCTAGAAAGGCAGAGAGTTCTCTTTACCTTGTAGAAGGGTAGTGCCATTAAACCGGAAAGCCAAATAATAAAGTCCCACATCACATAAGTATTTAACATCCTGTGTAGGTATGTTATTTTACAAACATAAGACAAGCTTCCCCAAGGCACGGATCTTACAATTTAAGACATATGATAATTGATATTTCAAATCATCCTTGCATTGTGTTCACTTGCAAAATAAAGTAGAATAGGTGACCTCTTGTTCCCTTTACTCAGTAACATGAGTCTCAGTTTTTGAGGGGTTCTGATTTTCCAGACTAATGAAAAAGACTCCAACACAAATGTATCCATTTCCACAAGTGCTACTTTATTCCCTGACTGGTAGAATATTTGAAAGAGATTTAGAATGTTTAGGCTTGTGAAACAAAAATTAAAGCACTATTGAAAAAAGGTACTAGTGTGGAGATGCCAGAGCCAGACAGGTAGGGA
The DNA here is from genome assembly GCA_003942145.1 of Platysternon megacephalum. NCBI lineage: Eukaryota > Metazoa > Chordata > Testudines > Platysternidae > Platysternon > Platysternon megacephalum. Next base: position 3,808,871 of record QXTE01000112.1, read on the forward strand.
AAAATATGCAAGAAAACAATTATACCCTCTGTCCTTGTTCAGGACAGAAGTGGTGCAAACATATTACAAGGATATTAACTGCAGTTTCTTTCCATCTGTAGCATTGAGCTTTATACTGAAGCAAACAGAGAAGCTTTAGAGGATATTATTTGCAATTTTCTAATAAAGTTACTCCTTTAATGTTAAAAGAAAGGCTCTGATTCTTTACCACTGTGACATGATAGTTCTGATACAAGCACTATCTAGGTTACCGCAAGGAACTCTTAAGAGGGGACATGTAATATTTATGATATATATCTATGCACACATTTTTCTTGCATCTGTAAGATTTGCCTTCAATGGTATTTGTATCAGAGACCCTAAAGGAACATGCCTATTTGTTCATGTCATTTCCATACAGCAGAATGCTCAAAGCTGCACACACATTTCTAGAAAGAGATAATGAAGAGACAAAGATAATACTCAGACTTACCCAAGCCACTTATTACCATGTTAAGATTCTTTAAGTTCTCACATAAGTGTTATTTTGCTTTAAAAACCAGATCTCAAATATCTGCTTAATTTTATAACTTGACAGTCTATAAATTACTTTAGAAGCATTCAACCCTTTATAAATGAGCCTCTCTTATTTAAAAAACAAGAACACTGACATGAGAAAGTTACTGGTGGGAGGTTCAACTGCAATTGTATATGAAAGGTATCTAGAGTAGGAAGGGGAAGTCTGTCATTTTTTAAAAATAAGGCTTCAGAGCATGTGTTACTTACCATAGGTCACTGGGCGTTGCGAAGGGGGAATTAGTTTAGGCACAGTATGTCATAACTTGGGAAAGTTATAGCTCTGATTTCACTGATTCAAATAAGCTATTTTAAATTGGACTCGTATCAGGTATTACTACCTAGGCACCAGACTCAAAACTAGGAATTTGTTCACAGAACCTTACTGCCATTCCTTGCTTCAGCTGCTCGGATTGTTTTCTAATCACATACCCAAGAGCACTGATACCATGGGAATAGTAGCATTTCTCAAATAGCACTACTTGGCTCCCTTGTAGGCCATCTCATTAAAAAGCTCAAAGCTGTAAAAGGCATGGAGATTACACTACCCTCTCATTCCGAGACATGATACTTTCAGGTAAAGAAGCATATTGGAAGGGCACTGGTCCCAGTGGGGGGTGGGGGGAGAGGGACGACTCGTACCAAGGCTGGACATGCTGTACTTTTCTGTGGTACACCTCTACCCCGATATAACGTGACCCGATATAACACGAATTCGGATATAACGCGGTAAAGCAGCGCTCCGGAGTGGGGGGGGGGGGGAAAGCTGTGCACTCCGGCAGATCAAAGCAAGTTCGATATAATGCGGTTTCACCTATAACATGGTAAGATTTTTTTGGCTCCCGAGGACAGCGCTATATTGGGGTAGAGGTGTATAATGGGGCACTTTGGTCTCCACGGCTGTCAATCCAGCACTTTTCTTAAAAATTACATTCAAATTACATTAAAATGTAAAAATATTAAATTAATTTATAAGAACTTTTGCTTAGAAGGAGATTTTATTAAAACATTAATGTTCTGGACATTTAACAGCTAAGCAAATTGTACATTCGGTAATTTCAGGAATGGTTGCATACGCTAATTTTCTAAAATACAGAAGGTAAGTAAAGTACGATTTGCAGAGGAAGGAATTTTGCAGAGGAAGAAATGGAGGCAGAGGTGAAATGACTTGCCCAAAGTCACACTTGTCAGGTGGCACAGCTAGGAGTAGAACCCAGGTATCCTGACTCCAAGGCATCGAAATTTCTTTCAGAATTAAGATTCTTCAGTCTAATCATTTCTACTGTGATGGCACAAAGAACAGATTCATTTATAGCTGCTCAATGTCACTAATGAAAATTTAAATGTCAGCCTTGAAATGCTACTTTAGTTTATCCAAGAGAAGGTTAAGAGGTGATTTGATCATGGTCTACAAGTGCCCAGGTGGGGGGGGAGGGGGGGGGAATTCTGATAGTAGAGGGCTCTTTAATGCTGCAGGAAATGAGATCTAATGGTTGGAAGCTGAACATGGACACATTCAGACTAGACATAAGGCTCAATTTTCTAACCATGAGGGTAATTAACCATTGGAACAACTTACCTAAAGATATGATGGATTCTCCATCACTTGAACTCTTGAAATCAAGACTGAATATTTTTCTTAAAGCTATGCTACAGTTCAAATAGAAGTTATTGGCTTGATGCAAAAATTACTGGGTGAGGTTCTCTGGCCTGTGTTACACGGGTCAGACTATCTGGTCCCTTTCAGCTTTAAAAATCTGTGGATCTGTGAACACAAGGAACTAATATGAATTTTAGCGTCCATTATGCTAGTTCCTCCTGCAATTTTCTAAATATCATCAAGTTTTGTACTTAAAACAAGCATATTCCTCCCCTACTCAATCCTGCAGAGTCGACATTAGGGCTTCATAGCAGTTATTTCCATTATAACAAACCAATATTAAACTAAGGCTTATATGGTCACTGCAGGATCAAGCTGAAACTGGGATTTTAAGAGAACATTTGTATTCAAAATACAAATACCTTAATAAGAATGATAATTCAGAAAATAGGTGCCAAAGTCAATTGCTTTTGGATGAGTGCTTTACTTATACTGTATTTTTACTCTAAATGTGAGAGTCTCTTTAAAATTCGTATTTTATTCATGTGTAAGTTTCACTGGATTTCAGCAAACAGTACATAAGGCAATGAAAGCTTCTTTTTGAGGGACTCTTCAATAGATGAAAAGTTCCTGAAAACACTAGCTTCTAAAAATCTTAATATTTTGCAGTAGATGACCAGGAAAGGATCTCTCTCATTGCAATGTTGTCTGAAGTCACTAGACAGTTTACACTGAAATGGTAATTCACTTGATTAACACAAATCAGTTTATGTGCACACAGCTGGTTTTAACAGAGTATACCATAATGGCTGTATTGGTATAATGCACTCTCTTTTGTTTAAGTGAGGTGGGCAGCTTTACAGCTAGCTTAAGAGTCATCCATGCAGTATGAAAGTGCCAACATAACCAGTTAGCCCCTTCACAGCACTCGCTTGGCAATGAGAACAAAGAATTACATTATCCTATTCATAGCATACCAGTAAATGTGGAAGACGGGAAGAAGAGTTTAAGCCGCAATTACAGATGTAAATTTTTTAAAACCTAATCCTAGACCAAATTACCGTGAAACTTCCTGAGTTTCTAGTGCTCTTCAGTTGCCTGATGTACCTAAATTCTCTCCTGTCTCCGGTCCAAATGATCAGTCCCCACCCTTCCTTGTTTTCTTACCCCTTTCTCCTTTCAACTTTCATCCCATTCTGGATGATTCTTAGAGTCCTCCAAAATCACAGAAAGCAGTTTCAAACTGGCATAACAATTCCCAGAATAATACAACAGGCTTATTTAGCCAGATTCCTTCTTGCTCACTCTGACTTCAATCTATGAGAATTAAGACTCAAATAATTCTTCTCTGGAAAATATGCCATGATGTAAGTCTACTTTTAATGGCCCAGAGTCAACTCTGAGTGTGAAGTCTGGACAGTTCTGAAAACTCACCACTATTGAGAACATAGGGGCCAAATAAGCACAAGATGCAGGGGGAGGAGGGTAGGGGTTTTTGTTTGTTTGTTTTTTTGAAGTAGGAAACAAGCGTCTTTAATCTCGCATCTTTGAATTTCTCAGGGGAAAAAATATTCTCATGCCCTACTTTAAGCATTCTTATGTGTAAACAAATTGGATTATCCAATACAAAGTTTGAGGGTGTCTTAATACTAATTTGAGTGCCCCAACATGGAATTGGGCACCTAGTGCAGCTCTCCAGATTTGAAAGTTTGATCCGTGTGTGTTGTGGAAGACACTTGACTTTATTCTTTGTATTAATTTTTAAGTAGTACCTGAATCATGTAGTTCACCCAAGTTATTAAGGCTCCTTTTACTGAACAAACTACACTTAAAATGGTTCTCTGACAAGGAGAAGAGAGTCTTCCAGTAGTTATCTAGACAGCAAGTTATCCCAACCTTCAAAGCATTTTCCTTTTGCAGGAACTTGTCCTTTGGCATTTACAGACACACAACTAGAATGTATTGTAATTTTATAACAAACCCTAAGCAATACTTAGGAATAAGAATCAAGGTCAGTCTGGATGACTTTATATATTGACTTTAAACAAAAGTTTGTCTCACATAAAACACCAAGAAGATCCCCACCAAGGTGCAGTTATTGAGCCGTTAGTGCAAGGTGTTTATTAGGGTGCTTTATTCAGCAAAGTGATATACAGCATCACAATATACAAACTATTGGAATCAAACATAATATACAATTGTAGAGGCATAAATTAAGTTATAAAATATTTTGGAAAAGGTTCTACATGATCTCCTGCAACTGGGCAATAAAGCCTGGAGTGCATATGCAGTTTAAATAAAGCAACACACAAGCCTGGTAGCTTCCTGAAAATTTTAGAAGAGTACTTTGGCATACACAGTTACTGCACTAAATCTTTAACAAGAGGCAGTGTACATTTTTCTTTCTTATGACATACAAAAAGGCATAACTGGAAACCACAAGGAAAAATCGATTCTTCCTTCCCCACCCCCTGAGAAACGTGTGTTACATTTCACTCCAGAAAGAGTCACAGCATCAGACATGCATGACAACCTTGATCTGTCTGTTGACGGAAATTTTCTAAAGGACATTTCAACAGAGAAAAACTCAAAATAAGTTTTTGGAAATCTGCAATACATATCTCAAACAAAAAACACGATTAAAAGAAAATACAGAAAAATGGAAAAAAATAAATAAGTTTTGGTCCTGTGATAAAGTGTGATGAATTATGCAACTCAGTAGTTGATAGGGACTAGATTCACAGGAGTGCCCCAGTTTTCATTATCAACTTTTGCTTTGTTCTGTCTGACGCACTGTTACGGCTGGGTAGTGGTGACAGATGTTAAGGCTGATTTTGCTAAAAATGGAACTGCTAGTTTTCTGAACTTCTTTGGCAGAGTTTTCCTGTAAGGCAACTTTACCAGACTAACTGCCACAATGTTAAATATTTCCACCCAAGCAATTTATTAAAGAGATGTATATCCAGCATAATAAAACCACTTGGGGAGTTTAATTTTCAGTTGCAGATTCCTAGAGCTTGGGACACAGATAGCATTGCCCACCTCCTGTGGAGGGGAAGAATGACGACTTGTGTCACTAAGCAAAAATTCCTCCAGGCTTGATAATGACAGGTTCCACTAAAAATGTTTCCCTGGGATGCCCCCTCTTTACTCAGTCACTGGTCTTTGTCCAGAAGTCCACACATCCCTGGTAGTGAGCCCCATAGCATCCTTTTAAGAGAATGATATATCCAGGATGGAGAAAGATTATCAAAGCATCATTGTTTTTTCAGCCAGCCAAGCAGAAACATTGTGGCTATTACAAGAACATTTCCCAATGGCCATATAACACCATGTGACAGACCACCACTAAAGATAGTTTTCTACATAAAAATGCATAAAGCTAGAATGGGATCTTGGTATGGCCAATGTACCTTGAATCCCAAGTGCCACTCTTATTCTAGTACAGGGGACCAAAAGTGTTTTATTAATGCACTTCAGTCATGACCTGGTAATTCCAGTCCTGGCCTCTAAAGAGATCACCAGTCTTTGCAAATCATGTGGTAGCTCGGCAATGCATAAAAACGGAGACCAGATAGGAATGCCAACATTTTTCACTCCTGCATTTTTAAATTTTTTCATAGGCCACAGTGTCTTATCAGGAAATAAACAGATGTAAATTTCCTATAGTAATGCTAACACTAACTGTTACTGTTCAGAGCTCTCAGTAAATTGGCATTGTGAAGTTGTCAGCTTCAAACTAATGAGGCTTTGAATAAGTAAAGGCAGTAAGTTCACATTAATTGGAGAATGAAAAGCTTTTCAAATTCTGATATATGTCATTAAACAGGCTGATTACATAGAATCATAGAACCATAGGGTTAGAAGGGACCACAAGGGTCATCTTGTCTAACCCCCTGCTAAGATGCAGGTACAGAGGGAAAAAAAGGTATAAAGGAGACATGTGTGTAATACAAAGTAACAATTCTGGACACATACCAGCTTCAGTGGGGATTGAGAGAGTTCTCAAGCTAAACCAAGATGGGTCAGTACTTTCCTTAGAGACCTTCAAGGAAAAACTCAGAGTACTGCAATTAGCAGTACTGGCAATTCAACAGGTAACGTTACGGTTGCCATCCCTCCAGGATTGTCCTGGAGTCCCCAGGAATTAAAGATTAATCTTTAATTAAAGACGGTCATGTAATAAAACTCCAAGAATACCTCCAACCAAAACTGGCAACCCTAGGTAATGCTCTTCCAGTGACTCAATGTACCAATGCCCCAGTATGGTTACGGTATTACTGCGGTGCTAGAAGTACTCAGGTGTGCAAGCCACCTGACCATTAAAAGTTCTGTGATGCTTTTTACCCACGTCAGAGTATTGGCTCCATTGTAGTGGCCTCATGCAGATTTGGATAATCATATTCTGCCTTAGACTCCTGATACTGTTTCACGTGTCCAAAATTGTTACACATAGTACTGTGCTTGGCTAAAACAACTGTGTTCAACCCCAGAGCTGGCTGCATTTTTAAAGGAATTCTGTTTGTAAAGTGCTACGTGTTAGGCTATTAATTTTTCCATGAGCAAACTGAGTGTGAAACTGCTTTCCTGAACTTAGTGACAGAGCCTCTAGTGGACTGATTTCTCAAACTGAAAATATTAAATGTGTGAGATGTCCTCATGACTATTGTCTAAAACCAGGGCCAAGACTAAGATTTATTTTATAGCAGAGCCCATTCAAAAAGCATTCCCTGGTCTAGAAAAATTCAGTCTCAGTCCTGCATCAAAATCCATCTACGTGTTATAGCAATTAATGTGCTCTAGAAGTATATGCCTTTGGTACACTATTTTTATATTTTGTCTATACATATATTTGCTAGCAGCAGATAAAGCATGTGAATACAAGGACTGCACGAGAGGGCAATATTTATAATAAAGTGTCTACTATTAAGGAAAAATCTACACCTCAATGACAATTCTCCTGTAGTAGCAAAACTTTTCACATGAAAGACTTGAATTATATCTAAGCTGGAATAGCAGCAGGAATTGCAAATGACATGCTGAACATAGAGACAGATCTGCGGGAGTTCAAAGAGGCACTGTTTCTTTCAGTATGGTTGGAGCCTTGTCAGATAATTATTTTGTTAGAAATTTGACAAGTTAAATGTAGTTCTTGACATCTGTTCCATTTTTATTGCTCCTTTAGTCAGATTCATTCTTTATACTTTTTGAGGGCAGGTAAAAATAATTTGCATCTGAGCCCCGTGCCTTTCTCACAAAAGTAATCAACACACATAAAAGTTGTAATTAAAATGGAACTCTTCTCTTGCTTCCAAGTTTGAAGTAGTCAGTCCAGTATCAATGTGACTGGCTTTACTGAGACTCAGGGTGCGAAACATGAAAACAATTGCTTTTTTTGGGGGGGGGGGGGGGGGTTAACAATGATTAGTGGATGCCAGTTTGATAACAAAAGAGTTTTGGTTTTTGTGTTGCTTTTTTTTAAAGAAAAGACAAAGCTCCTTAGGTCTCAGTAGATGCAAATTTGGGAATAATTATATTTAAAGTCTCTATAGTAGATCCTATAAAGAGCCACCTCTTCTTAGCAAAGAAAAGGGCATCATTAAATTTAAATCCTTATTCACAAAGGTTTCTAAGCAGCAAGGACAAAGGCAGGTGGAGCTCAGGATTACTCTAAGGATGTGTTCAGTGAGGGTGAAAGAGGCGGAGAGCTGCAGTCATGGTGGACCCATCCCCTATGAAAGCACAGCTTGGATTTACTGTCAAACCCTTCGTTACGAATTAAAACCCCAGTGAATTTTTTATTTTTTTTAAAAGATGGATTAAATAAAAATGGAATTGTAAAGGTAAGTTAAAAAGTAGCCTTGACAAATTGCTAAAATTGTGCAGTTAAAAAAAATCTGTCATGCACGTTTGTGCTTACACAAAGAAAGGAAGGTTTCAACAAGCACTGCAGAGAGAGGGAGGAGGAGGAGGAGGAGGAGGGCTGATCAGCTGACAGCAGAAGTGGGACGGTAGAGCTACACGTTTCTTCTACACGTAAACTCCAGGGATGTAAAGCAAGAGCTCTGTAAAATGCCGAAGGTTTTAGAACTGTAATGGCAGGTAGAAAAGTACACTGGTCTTGTGTCAGTAGCAGCCCCAGTGTTAGAAGACAGTCTAGGCTTCTAGGAGGAGAAAATAGAAAAGGAGGGAAAGAAATAGGAGAAGGGAAAGGGAGGGGGAAAGGGCAAAAAAGCGTAAATCATTAGTAAACATGAACATTAATGCAGCAAACTGCACATCAAGCAATATTTCATTTAGTGCTGATAGCAGACCTTTCCAGAGACCAATTCAGAAACAGGAAACTTCATTTTTACAAAAGTCTGAAAAAGTCTCACATCATGCAAGAGCAGACAACTGTGCTACATGCAGAAATTAGCTGTGGTAAATCTAGATTAGTGGCAAAGTGCCGTTGAGAGAATGGCAGTTCAGGATGTCTCTGAAAAGGAGGATTTGCGTTAAAAACTGTACCCAGCAAGATATATTTCTGTGAATTGGTTTTAAGGAGAGGAAAGCCACTAGCCATGCAAGATCCAATACTGCCAGGTACTAAACATCAGTATGCAAGGTGCTGAGTACCCTGAGCTCCTGCTTAAGTCAGAAAGTGTTGAAAATGCTCAGCACTTGCAGGATTGAGCCCTTAACTAGAAAGTAAATGTAGTAAAATTAACCACACAAATCTTTCCCTTACATTCTGATATCCGGCACTCAATGTTTCTGCCAAGGATACCCCACAACTCTACTATAATCTGGATATTCCAAACAGGGAAAAACAGCAACAAAAACCAGCCTTGTGGGGTTCCGCATCACACTGTAAAATTCCCTTTTGTGCTGGGGTATCCACACTTTTGGGGCTTCTCTACATGGGGACACTCAGGAAGGTTCCGGCAAATCAACTAAAGCCATGAACTGAATGTGCATAAATTAAAGTGTGTTAACCCCCATATGGATACTCTCGGATTCAAGAGTAAATTGGCCTTAGTTCACTGTAATTTAATCCTTCGAGGAGGTATATCTATACTGCAATTAGGAGGTGTGACTGCAGCTTGTGTAAGACTACCACAGCTAGTTTTGATTGAGTTAGCTCACTAAAAATATCAGAGAAGCTGAAGCCATGGCAGCATGGGCTAGATGCCCAAGCATAAGCCCACCTAGGACACTGGGTACTGGAGCAGCTAGCTCGTGCCATAGCAGCTTCTCTGCTATTTCTAGCGAGCTAGCTCAGGTATGCCGACATGTGCTGCAATCACACGTCCTGATCGTAGGGAACATGTACCCTAAGGCCACTTTAATGGTGAGCGAGAGCACCCAGAGAGAGGAGTTAAAGCATTTTGAGTTACGCACATTCACATCACACCTTTAGTTGATTCACCTCAACTTTCCTAGTGTCCCCATGTAGATATGCCCTTAATATAGTCAAGTGAGTGCTAATCTGGGAAAAGGAAAAAAAGGCCTTTTTTCAGACCTAACTAATCCTAACCACTGTACACTCCAGATAACTGCAGAGAATGTTATATGTAATGAAAACTTCATCAAGTCAACTTCCCATTGAATCGAACTCCAAATACATTCCACTGTAGAAGGAAAAAAGCATAACTATCTAGGGAGTGAAAAAATGAGATGCATTTACGTACCCAAGTGACGATTACATTATCCCCATTCTCCAACCATCTCCAATGATTATTTCAGGATCCAGTTCCAATGTGGCTCTGTTTTGCAAAGCTCTCCATGATCTCGTTCTACTCTGTCTTGCACACTGTGTTTCTCTACTTCTGTATCACTTGTTTGTCGCCACAATTCTGAAGTTATGGAACCTTCTCTGCAGCTCCTGCTCTCTGGAACAGTCTTTCTGGATTTTCCCAGCTCATCAACTGTTCATCTCACTTCAAATCTCATTTGAAAAAGTCTCTCCCTTGTCTGTGCCTCTTAATATCATTCTCCCTCTATTATTTAACTAACTGTAGGAGATCAATGTCGTGAGACATTTTGAAAAGACTACAGTTGTATTATACACATTTCCCATTAGTCTGAAAACCCTAAGTTAGTTGATGCTTAAGTGACCACTTAAGCTTCCATGTTGCTATTCCTATCACTCTGAAGTTGCCTTTAGACAACCCCTAACAAGAAAAATTTCTGAACTCCAAACCTCACAAACTTAGACGTCAAGTCAGAACCTATTGATAATAAACAAGCTGCAGTCATCTACAAAGGTCTTTGCTTGTGTTGTTAGTATTTAGCATCCGAGAGGTTAAAATTAATTTGTTATGGTTTACTGGAGACTAGCCTTTAAGGAAGGCTATTACTAACCTCCAGAATCATTCATTCAAAAGAGGACCCCGGTGCACCAGTGCAGTCAGCTACACATACTTACAATGTCATTATGGGATACGTTTGGATTCCACTTCTTCCAGCATATATAGAATACTGAAAAGAGCATCTGAAGTAGTTTGAGAGAGGCTCAGGGCTCACCTTAATTTTATACTTTCCTGTAAAAATCTACAGCTTTATTTTGACAAGCATTTACAAAAGCAGGTTAAGCACACAGACTAGTGCCATATTTGTAAATCTTCATCTTCCCAATAAATGCATCCAATTTAACCACATATGCATTAAAAATTAAATAATTCTCTAAACGCACAAGTACTGACCACAACAAGAGAGTTTTCTGCCCCTGCATAGCCTCAGGAAGCTTGTTTTTCTTGAGCCTGGACCTGAAGACCAGAGTAAGTGTAACATGCTACTGCAAGAGGATCCAATTTGGGTCTCTAGTGCAGCCTCTCCAGCCATAGGCTGGAATCACTGCCGAAATAGCATTTTTAGCCTCTATTTGGAGCTAGTGACTCAGGAGACCAGCAAGTACCTCCAGTCAATGCCAAGAATGACAACCACCTCCGAACAACCGTATACTTGGTAGAGCAAAGATTACTACAATGTAAGAGCTTTGGCTGATCAACCATTTCCCCCCCTTCGCTACAAAAGAAAAAAGTTACCTATTATTGGAATACTCGTTACAGCAGGATATTTTCTACCTTAATATTTGTGGTGATAGTGACATCCGAGCTACATCAACAAGCTAAATGCAATGATCAAAAATAGGACAAATAATGCATGTCCCAGACAGGCATGAAGTTTAATCACTCATTCAGAACCCGTCATAGGATATTTGTGTAGAGATTTGCCCATTTAGTCAAGGCATGTTTCTTGAAATACCAAGCTAATATGTATTGCTGTTAAGAGATGGATTTAGGAGGACTTCAAAACTTCAACTTTGATAGCATGCTGCCAAAGTGAGAGACTAAGAGAGTCGGGGGAAAAACTGAGAAGAGAAGATGAACAACCAGACCACAGTGAACTTCTCCTCGCAGCTGGTGATCAAACTGTACTTTGAAACTGGGGAGAACAACAGGGGAAGTTCATACTCAAAGTAGGACTTAGTCCAGGTAATGTTAGGATTTCACTGGAAAGTCATTTTGATACATCAGTATCTCAAATACATCTTCCTTAGGTTAACTGTGGCTACAGTACATGAAGCCTTCTAAAAGGGGTTTTCCTACATATGAGCAATTCTGGTATAGAAGGTAGTTTTAGCTTAGTTTAATGCTTTTAAAAAAAAATCAAGGTTCACTGGGCAGCGAGCAGCTCTTCAGAAAGTACCAAATAAATACTGAAAATCTCACAGAAAAGAACACTTTGCCAGAACAAAGATCATCTAGTAGGTTCTGACTAAACCAGAGGAAATAGGTAAGTCTTCTAAAGCATTGTGTTTAACTCAGACATTACTCTCTTACCTGTACTGTCATCTTCTATTCCATGGTCACCATTCTCTAACACTGCTGGTCCAACAGCTGAAGAACCTGCAATAACCACACAGAATATCAACCTGTGGGCAGGCGTCACTCCTAACCTATATAAAGTTCATCTCAAAACTTTCCCCCAAGATGTTTTTTTCTCAGTACTGCTCAATCCACACCCTAGATCTTCTCTCTGACTGCCACTCCCACCTCCCTTGTATCAGGGTAGGGGGAACAAGCCACACACCTCATTGAGTCAGAAGAGCCCAATTAACCACTTACCAGTAGCATCAATACTTCCTAAGAGAGTGGCGTATTCCAGGCACACAGTCTGTTGCTTAGTCCCATGAAAGTGACCCACAGAATTATAACCAGGGTCTTCTGCAACAACTCACACCACAATTGCAATTATCCAAATCATCTTGGGGATGAACCTTTGACTAAAGTGGCTTCCAAAAGGCAAGACTACAGCAGATTTCCCTTAAAGGATATTCAATAAAGTGTGCCTTTGAAATTTTATCCATCTAACAAAGATGGGCCTTCCTTGCCGTACTACTCATTGCTATGTTGCATATGGATACTGTCATTACATCAAAGGCTGTATCACACAAAAACCCTGAGCATAATCTGTTCCAGGAAGAGAAACTTCCATCTGACTTTCCGAAGCAAGTTCAGGAGTGAGAGACCATTATACAAGAGGTCTCAATATAAATGTAACATATAACCGAGATAATAAGTGCTTTTGCTCATCTTGAGTGCCCTTTTGAGGGCGACATCCATTTTCCTTCCAAGGAATATTTGAGCCCTGAGGAGACTGACATAGGAGTCCCAGTACTTGAAATTGTTACCTCTACCCTTTTGGACAAACCACTATTAGCTTAGCCTTATAATTGAGCTTCCAAAATGCTTTTGGGACAGAATCTAAGTGGCTCCATTCCTTAACCATGTCCAAATCAGCTTCATTAAAAGAAAGAGTTTGGAGGTTTAGGGTGGATTCAGAACTGTTACCCTGTGTGACAAAGACAAGACTAGGGAGAGAACTCGTATCTCCCCATCTGACATGAAACTAACATCTTACAGTTATGGACTAATCCTAGAATAATGATGGAAACTGATATTCTTGTTGCAGTTAGTCAAAGCTGAAATCAATAAATATGGCTCAGGATATTTACCTAAGAAAATTTCAATTGAGACACATTACAAAGCATATGCATTCAAGATATATATGCAAGTTTATTTATATTTGTCTATTACATGAGCTCTTAGCTGGATAATTCCCACAAAAGTCAACAGGAGGCACATTGCTAAAACCCAACTCTCATCTCCTAAAACGTCACCCTTCATCAGTATTTAACAAAACAAAACTACTTTAATTACTAAAGTGAACAAAAAGCTGTTTTCATTAAAAATAATATCAGTCCTGTAAGTAGGGGAGCTTAAAGGCAGTATAATGAAATGTGTTCAGCCTTCAACTTGTTTAATGATATTCATGGTTTCAAGATCAGTGTCTTTCCTGCTCCAAGATTGCTTAAAAGAATTTCCTTGGGAGTACTAGGATTTATACCCTGCCTACACTCAAAAGGCAGTTGAGTACTGCGAGATCCAGTGGCTAGGTCAGAGGACTGGGAATCAGGAGATCTGAGTTTAACCCAAATTGGCCACTCACTCTCTATGTGACTTTGAGAAAGTCACAAACTCCCATGTGGCTCAGTTTCCCCAACTGTAACATGGGAAAAGTGAGGCTTAGCCATCTTTGAAAAAGAATTTGAGATCTATGGATGAGAAGCATTATAAAAGCATTAGTACCCGTTGTACTCTAATTACTAGAAAATGCATATATTGCTCTATTGCCCAAGGAGTTCTCTAGCCATCCAAATATGTTTATACAATTCAATATTGATCCCACAATCCCACCAACACAGAACTGCTTAGTGTCAGTAACTATATCCACTTCTGCATACTGCTCCAGAAAGTGTGAAGAAAGCCTGTCATTCTCCAAAATACACAGTGATCTTTAACAGCTGGATTCTGTTGGAATTAATGTTCTGAGCCAGGTTGCCAACATTATTGGACATCTTCAGACCACCACTTCAAGCAGACATTATAAAGCCATTTAGTAAAATGACAATACTGTATGCTCCTGGCAACAAGCCCTGTGCAATAAAGGAAATATTGGAATACTTTATCTTTTCTTCCAAAAGCTGCTGCTCACCGTCTAGGAACTGATCCCCCAGTTTTCAGTTGTAAAAAGCATAGTAAAGGCAAGCAACTGCAGGAATCATACAGAGCAGCAAGAATTATTTTCTTCTAGTTAATGGTAAAGAACATGCCGCTTGTAACAGAACTTCAGCCTCTCTGGTTGTTAGCTTTATGTTACGCACTGGGGCACCAATTTTTATCTGCAACCAGGAGGAATAACATTTTTATTTTAAATGAAGACCAAGACTTTCCAGGGAGAAAAAGTTAAGACACCATTCATTAATGAGTGCTTTGTAAATTAAGGGTTAAAACTAGAGTCAGACTTTCTATCTAATCCTGCAAAGGGTAGGGACTCGAACAGCTGCACTGTACCTCAATGATTATTCTGACTCATCTGCGCTTGCTGACAAATTAGTATCGCTAACATAGCTTATCTTTAAGTGATGTCCATGTTAAGTGGCAATAGGTTGCATAGCATGCAGCACTCAACGTGATCAAAATAGGGCATATTCCTACATTCCCTTGTAACAGCTTCAAGTTACCCAAGCAGAGTCCCTCCTTTTCACCCTCTCAAACTTTTAGGCAAAATCCTCCTCCTCAATCCCTAACCTTGCATCAGCAATTCAGAAAATAGTAGGCCAGTTAAGTGAGTGGGACTAGAAAGCCATGATCATTTCACTTCCCTAGTGTTCAGAACAGTAAGCATCACTGATCATCACTGAGGTCACCTGCTGAAGCGGTGTCAGTTTTCTACACTTTTTGCTATTGCAGTGTTCTAAAAATAGAAAAATGAAATTGTAAAATTAGAAGTGGCGGCAGAGGGACTAAGGAACAGCTGTAGTACACAAAAAAAGCTTTTAACTAACATTTTAAGATGACTAGATTTCATGTTAGGCGTATCCCTTTAAAAACAGCTTTACACAAAGATTCTGTATCCAGTTAATTCAGATGGGGAAGAAACTTCTGCATGTGGAGCCCAGATGCAAGTGAAGAGATATCTCTATGAATCAAATAGCTAGCCAAATCTGGCCAGAGCTGGGAGGGTATCATCAAAAGATTACTACATAAAAGCTTTTACTGTGTGGTAAAGCACTATTTGCTGGGCAGATAGCATCTAAACAAGAACAGATTCAAGAAGAGTTCTGCTCATTTGAGCCTCCCAACATCAGGCATACCCTTGCCTTGCTGCACTCTCTTGAAAATTAAAAGTAGCAAGACTGACTTCCTGTAAAGCTCTAGCTCTTTGAAATGGACTCTCTAGGTGAGTTGTATGAAATACAAGGGTCCTTAGTCATGGGGGTACAAATGTACTGTTATTACTAGGTGTGTTTTGGTAAAAAGGCCTTGGAGCTGAATATGTACTTCTATTTCAGCTATATGAAGTGCGGTATACAAATTCCCAATAATCTTTTTAGGCCCAACCCCACTACCATCATAATCTGAACTATTTAAGAATCAAACACATCAGTACATCCAAACTCCATAATCCTTGTAAGAATCACAAGATACTACTTGCATCTGGCCAGTGGATCAAAGGATTGCCTTTATATAAACAAATTTAAGAAAGCATTCACTAAAACAGATAATCTCAAGCAAAATGGACAGGGCCAACATATTAAACGATCTCCACATTAATGGCTTGGCATGGTACATATGTAAGCACAGCCACACTGTTTTGAACACATTTTAATTCACCATCACACAAGCAGTTTACTTGGGTGAGAAGGCAAGAGGGTGGAAAGAAAGACTCTTTCAGATAAGCCTATTGAAGAGAGGCCCATTAATATATTTTATTACTCTTAACACAATTAGATGTGCAGATTGGTTGGATATGCCAGACAATGAATAGAAACCACAAATGAGAATAATAAAACCCAAACATGTACATAAACAGACTTGTGCATAGTCACTTAGCTGGAATCCACGGCAGAACAACTGACTTAAAACTAAATAGAGGCTACCTTTACTTGAGCATCTCCAGTACAGACATCCTCAATTAAAAAAAAACAAACATGAATTGGGCCCCCCCCCAAATTATTAAATTGGTTTAAAAGATCAGGAGATTTAAGAAAATTATGAATTTGAGGCTTTTTATTTGCCTTCTGGTGAGAGTCTTTTGGATACATTTGGGTCCTGTTTTCAAGTTTTTATCTGCAACCAGGAGGACTAACTTTTTTTTATTTTAAATGAAAACCAAGACACTCACTTAATCACATGCCTCCAGGATCAAGGGCTTAAAGAAAATCACTATCACATGACTTTAATAAAAAAACGAGTATAGGTGCAGTGTTGATAGCATCAGGTACATGCAAATATGCATGTGAATTTTTGCCCTTGGTCATATGACAATAGCAATAAAAGTGCCAAACGTTTAGATTATACATGATCATATGCCTTGTACCTGTGAATTTTCACAGCAAAATGGATGTAGTCAAGTTTTAATAATAGAGCACTCCCACTTAAGACTCCACTGAATTGCTATGGTTTATCAAAAGCTGAACCACAAAAAGTATAATTTTAAAAAATGCATTTTCTGCAATACATTTAATTGGATCCTAAACCTCAGAGAATTAGTGTCCCCTATGATTGGCTTTAACCTACACTGTCAATACCATGAAAACTCTCATCTCAGGTCTTAACTGCTACAACCTTGCCCCCTCAAATTCATTTAAAATGTTGCTGCTAAGGCAGTTTCTAGATCAGGGGTAGGCAACCTATGGCACGGGTGCCGAAGGCGGCACGCGAGCTGATTTTCAGTGGCACTCACACTGCCCGGGTCCTGGCCACCGGTCCGGGGGGCTCTGCATTTTAAATGAAGTTTCTTAAACATTTTTAAAACCTTATTTACTTTACATACAACAATAGTTTAGTTATATATTATAGACTTATAGAAAGAGATCTTCTAAAAACGTTAAAATGTATGACTGGCATACAAAACCTTAAATTAGAGTGAATAAATGAAGACTCGGCACACCACTTCTGAAAGGTTGCCGACCCCTTTTCTAGATAATACTTAGTCCTACCATGAGTGCAGGGGACTGAACTAGATGACCTCTCAAGGGTCACTTCCAGTCCTATGATTAAAAGTATTACCAGTAAAAGTATTACCTCACCCACCTTGTCTCTCTAACTACTAAGGAAACAATCACAACAGGGTTAAATATAAAAGACTATTTAGGGTCTCCCACATTGGGCTCTACTAGTGACGTTTAAAACAACTGTGTGATGCTAGCCAACAATTGTGCTAGAACTTCCTTGTTTTGCTTTGTGCACTGTAGCAACATTTATATTAACTTCTCCGAGTCACAAATAAGCCCTCTACCGCCTTCATTTTATAACATGCTAGAGAAACTGGAGTATCATGTCTAGATTTCTAAGACAATATTGAAGGCACTTTTTCTTCTCTCTCCTAATCAAAAAACACATTTTTTAGCTGTGGAGCTAACATAGGACCTGTGGAGTTCTACAGCATAGTCTGCAACAATCTTCACCTGTAATATGCAGCACAGAGATCACCAGCAGCAGGCCGTATGCCTGGATCAAGACTGAGCACTGCATGCTACATCTGCAGTTTCTGCAGCTTTGCTTATGTTGAGGGGCAGCTAAAATCTGCTGCCCTTCATGCAAATTAAGTGCTGCCCTCAACCTCCTGTCAAGTTGTCAATACACCCCCTTTAGCCAAAGTTTTGGATGCTTCTTTATTAACCGAAATATATACCATGAAAAGTACAAAGGAAAAAGGCAGGATAGGAACATTTAAAGAATCAAGGTATCACCTGCAGTACTTTCAACTGTATTTAATTTGATTGCCAAGTTCCTGACAGCAACATAAGAATTGCTGCCTGGAATACTGAAACAGATAAAAAGCTTTTCATTTCAATCCTGTGGGATCCTTCATTGTCTGCAATAATGAAATGTAACAATTCTTACTAATGCTAGAGGTTTTACCAGCCATCTAGAAAAAAAATTAAGTATGTATATATGGAGAATATTAGCAGTATAGATGCAATCCAGATATCTACATCCATTGACTCACTGATTTTTTTCTGATTCCCATTTTGAGACTAAGGAAATTCCCAGATCAATTAAATATGCAGCTTTTAGGATGCACTTATGGAACATTTGCTGTCCTTAAACTCAGAAATGTCAGGGTTTTGATTTTTCTTTGCAAAAGCATAGTAAAAACTTACAGGAAGCCTGCAGCCTTCTGCAATGAAGGCACCTATTGCTACTGTGGAGAAAGATAGAAGGAAAGGAAAGGGAAATTTTGTGGTTTGATCTCAAGCTTGCAGGCCTCAGATATGTGCTTTGTTTCCTTATGGGGGAGGGGACGTCTGCTCTGATATGCAGCAATTTATGTCCACTCTACCATAGTCTAGTACAATCAATGCCCTCTGGTGGCCATTTGAGGGCTTGAATCTAGGATGATAGACAAGCTTGTGATTGGGATGGAGGAAGGGAAATGATTTTTGCAATGTATACACACTCAAAGGAGTAAAACAGAGCATAGCTTTCTTCTCCCACTTCTGAAAGTAGCAATAGTATCAAGTTTTGAAGCAGCATGGTGTACGTGGAAGCACGTAGCTGACAGCATACCTGTCTGCAGGGGGGTATTAAAGCCTGACATTTACTTGTCAGCTGACACCCACACCCACCCAAAGCCTATCATTTGAAAAAAACAGGATTTAAATATTTTCCAAACAGGATACTATATCCCTCACTTTAGATGAATCAGAACAATCCAGGGCTTAAAGAATTATCTTCACAGGCTATCTAGACTTCAATTCAATGTCATTTTCACGGCTACAGCCTTCAGGGTTACATCACCGCTGAAAGCCCTGAAGGTTTGAGAGTTCCTCCAAAAGCCTGAATTTGGGGCCAAAAGATTGAGATTAAACAGGTAGCCACAGCAGCCAGCTGCAAACAGGATGACCCGATGTCCCGATTTTATAGGGACAGTCCCGATATTTGGGGCTTTTTCTTATATAGGGGCCTATTACCCCCCACCCCCTGTCCTGATTTTTCACACTTGCTATCTGGTCACCCTAGCTGCAAAACATACAGAAGGCTTTGTACACACCCAAAGCAATCCTCCAGCATTATGTAAAGAGCAAAACATAGTAAGAGGATTACCTGGAATTTGCCAAATTATATCCAGCCACTTACTAGGTATAGTCTAAAACTTCCTAGGAATTGATATCCCAATGGGGAAAGCACCACTTGAGGGTTTTTTTAAATTAACATTTAGTCTCACTTTGAGACAAATTCCCATCTGATTATACTGCTATTCTCATTACCCCTTCTCTTCCCTTACACACCCCTCATTATTCATATGGTTCACACAAGTCCATGCTGGGGCCCATCTGACTGTTTGTTAAGCTCATCTAATCTGGCTCATGGATTTAAAAAAAACAAAACAAAACAAAAAACTTGAACAGAGATGGAATAGCTGGATCCTGACAAGAAATATGACTAAACTCGTTTCTGACTGAGGAAAGTCAGTCTCAGCAGCAAAGATCCTGCTGTTGAAACACATCCCAGCATTTTAACATGAATAAATTAACAAGTGAGAGCTGAAAAAGTCTGAGCCATGAAAGTTTGTTTCCTCCCTCATGAAAGAATAAAGCAGTTTTGGAGTCATATTCTGGAGCTTTGAATGTGAAACTCTTGCTGAATGTTATGTAGCAATTTCTGTACTCAAAAGCTTCATATTATAATCAAACATTAAAACAGAGCCTTATGCTTCTCTACAAGCCAGGCCATTTCATAGTGCCACGCAGTGTTTAAGTCTGATTTATTCTACAGGATTTACTAAGTGGCAGGTAGCACATATTCAACCCTACCTTATATATTGTCAGAAGCATTTTTTAAATTGAGATTTGTTGAACAGTCATAACATGTGGCCTTGATGAGAAATCATGTTCTTTTTCACAAGCAAATTGATCTCAAAATCACCTCTTCAAGAAAAAAAAAAAAAAGACTGAACCATCTGAAAGTAGCACATAATGGGATCAAGAGCCAAGAATGGCTTGTGGTAAACTGACACCATTTGAGATTGCAGAGGTTGACAAACCTTAACAGCCAAGCATGTACAAAGAGACAAAAAGCTAAAAAAGCTTTAGTTTATGCACCCACGGTAATCAGGCTCTCCAATTACTTTGGAGAGATCAAAACAACATCAAAATAGGGACTCTACAATTCTTAGGATTTTAATATAATATAATATAATATAATATAATATAATATAATATAATGAGATATACCTATCTCATAGAACTGAAAGGGACCCCGAAAGGTCATCGAGTCCAGCACCCTGCCTTCACTAGCAGGACCAAGTACTGATTTTGCCCCAGATCCTTAGGTGGCCCCCTCAAGGACTGAACTCACAACCCTGGCTTTAGCAGGCCAATGCTCAAACCACTGAGCTATCCCCCCCATTTCCATTGCCAGTTACTCTAAGGGAATTTGAACAACCAATTCTTCACGAGATTCCATCAGAAAAACCTCTTCAAAATTAAATCTTTGAAGCTAAATGTGAAAAAGTTATTTCCCACCCCCACTTTTTTCCACAATGCACAAGTCAGTATCTACTATTACAAAAATCTGTTAATTAAACCAAGAGGAGCACATGACTAATCTGAGTAATCACATGATGTTTTGCCACAGCCTTCATCCTTCCTCATCCCACTCTTCACCTTCCCCGTTTATCCCCACTCATCACATCATATCTAATATTAGACTAAGCTTTTCAGAGCAGGCACATTTTTTTAGTTCTGTATTGTAAAGTACCTAACACTTTCAGATAATGTAAAATAAAATGTATGATGTGGATCAAATTCCTACGTGCAGTCCAAAGCCACACCAGACGGGGACTTTAGGACCATCCCTCGTTCTGACTGATGACCATTTTAGTCCTTTTATATACACCCCCTTTACCCACCTACATAAGCACCAAGATTAGTGTAAATCTCCCTTCTTCCACAATGATGAGCAGGTTACCTCGTTAGAGGCAGAGAGTACTTTGCTTTTATTTACATACCACAGTTCATGAGAGGATGACAAAGGTGGGTTTTAGCACCATTTTAGAATTGCAGAAACAGGCACAGGGAAGTTAAGGAACTAGGCCAAAAGTATGTGCTGAGTCAGTGGCCGAGTAAAGGAGCAGAATTCAAGGCTCCTGAATCCCAGTCCCTTCCTCTAACTCAGCCAGAAAAAAGTCTATTCATCCACCCATCTGGAAAAAGCAGATATTTTTCCCCCCATAATCACCAGATTATGTCTGCTATTCATTTGGGCTGGCAAATTTTCAAAGTCAGTAGTGAATGATGCCAAACCTGTTTGTAAACACAGACAGTGAAGAGTGCTCCTGCAGCAAGAGACTAAACTTCTCCTCCCCTCATCCAAAGGTATGCAAAGCACAATTTGAAGTGCTAGAAAGGCAGTACGGTCTAGTGGTTAGAGCACAAGACTGTCAGACAACATGGATTCTATTCTTCATTTAACCACTGACATTATGGGCAGCTCTGCCAAGTGATTTAACCTCTGACTCAGTTTCTCCATACAGAAAGTAAAGATAATATTCCCCCCCCCCCCCTTTATACATTTATGGGATTTGGGGTGAAAATATTTAGCGTATGTAGCAATATTTAATACTCGTGTAGCACCTTCCATCTGAGGCGGCCAAAGCACTTTACAAACATTAAACTCCATAATACCAGTTCCTGGGAGTTAGGAATGTTAAGTATCCCCATTTTACAGGCTGGGAAATTAAGGCAGAGAGTAAGTAATTTTTTCCAAGATCAAACACCAAGACAGAGGCAGAGTCAGGATTAGAATCCAGACTGTTTCACTCCCAGTCCCAAAGTGTAATCATTAGATATTGCTTAGTTTAAAATGGTGTACAAAACGTTTTAAGAGGCCTAACACCATGGAACCCACTGTCTGCTTATTGTAATATTTATGTACGGTGCAACCATTTGGTCTGATGCTTATAGACACTTACTTTCTACCTGACCACCGTCTGTGTGGGGTTTGCTTTTTGGTTCCTGGCTCCCAGCCTTTGCATCATCATCATCCAGTAGGGGGATATAGTCTGTTTTACCCACTGTTTCTCCAACCACATCATCAAATTTCTCTGCTTCCAGGGTGGCAATGAAGTCTCGTTTCACTTCTTCCTCAATTTCTGCTGGTGGTTCTGTCAGAGCATCCGCAAGACTGAGATTGTGATCGAAGTCAGCCATGCTTTAGCACCTCTGTAACCTGAAGAATGAGAAAGATCATATTTTTAGTAAGAGATCTAATACTACTAGGAGATTGATGCTGGCAGCTGTGTTTACTTGCCTTCACAGTGTTGTAATTCCCAGATGCCCAGAAAACAAAATTAAAGACAACACAGTTCTCCTGAATCAAGTGTTTTTACTGTATGATCCACATTAAACTTCATATAGTGTTTGCAATCAGATCATAAAACAAAAACTACTAGATGGCTAGCAACTAAGAATTAGCCTAATCTTACATTTTGTTCTCTTGTGTCTCCTCCAGAGCCGAGAGTTAATTCAGTATCCTCAGCAGCAGAAAACCAACTGACACAAGGCAATCTAGTTCTTGGGCAGGACTCCACCCAGCCTCCCCTATGGAGATTATGTTTTACATAATCTCTGGTGTATACCTTAAATCTCAGTGTTGCTTTTCATCCCTTCCACACAGACAGAGGTTCTGCAGCATGTTTCTGTCCTCAGCAGACCTGGCTAGTGACAGTAAACTTTCGCCTTCCCAGCATTTATGTTGGAAGGTAAAGCGCTAATAAATGTAATGCTAAAAATCTCAATGCTCCTAGTTTAATGACTCAATAAGATAATTGATTTTCCAATCCTTTCCCCTTATGTAGATCAATGTTCAATGTAGCTCTCTGTGAGAGTCAGCAGACAATCTATATAATCAACCCACCCGATTACTGCAGAAGCTCTTTGGGTACACAGCAAAGATCTCTTTGTGGGGTGCATTCCTGGATTTTAAAAGAGATTAAAGAGCAATGCACCAAAGAGAGGCAAGAGAAAAAAAGTTGAGCTTTATTGTTCAACAGTATCTTCAAATGCTGTTTTTTCCAGACTAATTTTTAGACTGTTCTGTACTACAGAAGTATTGAAAGTCCCATTCATATGCCCTGCCCATCCAAAGAACGTCTTCAAGCATGTCCAGAAATAAAAACATATACCACAGGGGTATCTAAATGGGGACATTTCAAACCCCATAATACACTCAATTAAGTTTACTTCAACTTTTTAACCATTTACTGTTACGTACTGAATCCAGATTAGCTTCAGATAGATTTGCTCCACATTTAGAAGCACGGATAATCTGTGCAAAAAGTTGCTGCTCTTTTAAAGATTTAGTTCTCCCTTTTTAAAAAATCCAGTAAGCTATTGTTTTTTTTTTAAAAAGCATATATAAGACAAAAATGAGGAAGGGAAAAATGGAAAAGGAAAAATGAGTACAAGTGTAACAACAAAGGTAGAGTTCAACCACCACATTCACTCAACATATTATAAAATGTATTATAAAGTTCATATGCCTAAGCAATATAAGGTCATTATGCATTCTGTCAGACAAGATCCATTATGGCTGACTAAAATGGTACTTATATCAGTCAATATTGTAACAACTCTGTGGCCAAACAGGACTTAAGAATTGTCACTATGCTGCTCACCATAGTTTTATGGCAACAGCATAACCCAGATCCTCCTGCACCAGAAGAGTATATGGCTTCTGACACACAGAAATCCTGACTCCAGCCAGTGGAGTGCAGTGCTACAGATACCTCAGTAGAGTCCCATGTTTTCAAGAGACTGCTATTGACCCAATTATGTTCAAGCAGGCACTGGAAAGTGAAGATTTTAGCCAAAATATACACCTTTATATAATAGTACCCCTTTTCCAGCACTGGGCTGTTCAAGGAGCAGTTGTGATCTTTTAAGTGTACAAAGCTTTAATAGCTATTTTTTATAAAGCTGAAAGCCTTTCAACTTCAGATTTTTGTTTTCATTTAGCTCCCAGTCCCTTGCCTACTGTCACAATGGACAGTGAAAAAAATTGAGGAACAAGATTTGGTCCAGGTCCCATGTTTAAAGGCTTACGGCATTTAACTATTTGTGGTCAAGTTTTCAGAAGCACCTAATGAAACTTAAGATCCTAAGCATACTATGTCACTTATGAAAAGTTTACCCTGGAATTGGTCCCAGCCCTGATAGGTAACAAGATAGCAGACCTTAAAGCGATGTAATTTCAGCCACCACCTTGCTTTATTTCTACTTCAGCAGACACTTGAGGTTAGCTGCCACTGTCTCAGGAAAAGTTAGACCTATAAACAAACACTTTAATCCTTTAATTTGAAAGCTGACATGAAGCACTGGTTTTCTGACACTATAATCTTTAAGTAGCAATTTAAGGAATAGCCATTACTAAAATCATGTCACAAAACTGAAGTAACAGAAGCAAAATTATAGTCGGAAAGCAGTTATAAAGTCCAATATCCTGCAGCAGAGTTAAGGACCATAAGGAATGTTTAAAAGTATATTACGAATAAAACAAAACAAAAATCAAAACAATTATATTGGTCCACTCCTAGATGGAAATGGTAGAATTGTCAATAATGCAGAAAAGCCAAGTGTTTAATAAATATTTCTGTTCTGTGTTTGGGAAAAATCAGATATAGACATATCATGCTGATGAAACACTTTCCTTTCTAAGAGGAGGATATTAAAGAGCAGCTGCTAAAGTTGGACATTTTTAAATCAACAGGTCCAGATAGCCTGCATCCTAGAGTTTTAAGAGAGCTGGCTGAAGAGCTTGCTGGACCATTAATGTTGGTTCTTAACTCTTGGAACACTGGGAGAGTTCCAGAAGATGGAAAGAAATGTAACGTTGTGGCAATATTTAAAAAGAATAAAGAGGATGACTGAGGTAACTAAAGACCAGTCAGCCAGATACTGATCCCTGGCAAGATAATGGTGTGATGCTCTTTATCTGTGTGTGGGGGGGGGGGGGGGGGGGGGGGGGGGGGGCGGGAGGGGCCCCCGGGGAGGAGGAGAGAGACGACACCCTACACCGTCATGTTCATCTTTATAAAATGGATTGTGTGGTATCCAATGCAAAGTTTGTCATGTTGGGTGTCTTCGGAAGGCTCATGATGCACTGAGCATGGTTGTTATAATGACGTTATAGTAATTGTTAAAGTAATCCTATAGGTTATAATTTCATGTATGTAGTTATGAGGCTGAAAATATATCCTCGTGGCTTAAAACAAGCCCAGGCAAAAACTCTCCAAGAGCAGAGAGGCAGTTCACATCTCATCAGGGCACGTATGGGACAAACCCAGCCCAGCCTCACAGGAACAAAGGACGCTGGCCTAGGCAGCAACAAAATAATCTGTTAGACTCTCGAAGGAGTCACCCCGCTTCCCTTGGTCAGTTTGGAACTGCGATGAGGTAATGCTCACCTGACTCTGAAAGGGGAGCCAAGAGGGAGATAAAAGGGAGAGACATGATAAAAGGGAGCCATGATAAAAGGGAGAGACATCTATAGACATCAACAGAACATGGCAGTTTCAGAGTTCAGGAGCTGCTCCTGATCACAGGTGTGGCTGGTAAGTGCCACCTGTTACTAAAGTTGCCCACTTTTCATTATAAGACCCTGTTTTCAGTTGCTTATAAAACTCTGCCAAATGAACCATCTGGACTGATATTTGATGTTCTGGGTTTCTGCCACAGGCTTTTCATTTCAGCCAAACTGGTTCAGCCATTTCTGAGAATGAAGCTAGGGAAAAGTAACCATCATTACTTGTGCAGTAAATGATGGTTCTTCGAGATGTGTCCCCCGATGGGTGCTCCGTGACACACCCTCCTCCCCTCTACTTCGCAGTCCTTGTCAAGGACTTTGTAGTAGAGAAGGAACTGAGGGGGGTTCGCCCACGCAGCACTGGTTAGCCTCATGGCAGAGCACGAGGGCAGGGACAGCGCATGTGCGGGCCGAACAGACACTGTTACCAAAGTTCTCCGATCAGCAGCACAGGGACGCAAATGCACCTACAGTGGAGCACCCATAGGGACACTACTTGAATAAGAAATAAATTTTACCCATGTTAAAAAATTCTGGCAACCCTTTGAAAACCTCTAGCGCCCACATGCTTTGGAGTAGGGACTTGAAATTTGGCAGAGGTAGTCTTTTGCCAACCCAGTGAACATCTGCCCAAACTTGGCCAAGTTATAAGCCTTTGAAAAAAATCACAGTTCACACATGATCAGTTGAAACTTTGATTTTAGCAGCTAAAATTTCAGAAGATTCTGTCCTCAATGAGCATGCTCAAACCTCTCACAGCTCCTAGTGCTGACCAGATTGCACATGTGCCATCCCCACAGAGCAGCTCTTCAGCCCAAGGCTACAGGGTCAAAGCCAGTCTTTCCCTGTAATGGTTGCTCCCAGAAGTTCCAAGCCAGGATGGGGCTGGGCACTGGAACTGAGAACAGGGAGCCTGTTTCTCCTGTGCTCTCAGTGACCCCTCTTCTGCTATTCAGGCAATGTTGAAGAACCACCACCTGATCTGAATGCAGGAGGTCAGGAATAGATTGGGACACAAGGTCTGGAGGGGGAGTTGAGAAAGGAGACTTTGGTCAGTTTGGAAACGCGATGAGGTAATGCTCACCTGACTCTGAAGTTGGGGGGGGCCAAAGCCAAGAGGGAAGAAAGGACATGATAAAAGGGAGAGACATTTGCCATGCTCGCGCTCTCTCTCCACGTCCATCTACAGACACCACACCAAGCAACTGAAGCACTGATCAAAGTGGAGAGCCTGGCTGAAGAGCAACCAGCCAGCCTGTGGTGAGAAGCATCTAAGTTTGTAAGGGCATTGAAAGTGTTAAGATCAGCTTAGAATGCGTTTTGCTTTTATTTCATTTGACCAAATCTGACTTATGTTTTGATTTATAATCACTTAAAATCTATCTTTATAGTTAATAAATTTGTTTGTTTATTCTACCTGAAGCAGTGTGTCTGGTTTGAAGTGTGTCAGAGGCTCCAGAAGCCTGATACCTATCAATTTCTTTGTTAAATTGACGAATTCATATAAGCTTGCAGCGTCCAGCACGCATAACTGGGCACTGCAAGACAGAGGTTCCTAGGGTTGTGTCTGGGACCAGAGATATTGGCTAGTGTCATTCGGTTGCACAACCCAAGGAGCAGCTTACATGCCAGAGGCTGTGCGTGAACAGCCCAGGAGTAGGGGTTCTCACAGCAGAGCAGGGTAAGGCTGGCTCCGAGAGTCAAGGATTGGAGTGACCTAGCAGGTCACCGGTCCAGATAACACCAGAGGGGAACGTCACAAATGGACTGGCTGATATGGGACTTGATTAATAAAGAATTAAAGGAGGGGTACTGTCATTAATGCAAATCAGCATGGGTTTATGGAAATCCTGTCAAATTAACTTGATATCTTCTTTTCAATGAGATTACAAGTTTAGTTGATAAAAATAATAATAATGATGTAATATATTTAGACTTCTGTAGTCATTTGACTTGGTACCACACAACATTTTGATTAAGAAACTAGAATGATACAAAATCAACATGGAACTCTCATTAAATGGATTAAAAACTGACTAAATTACAGGTCTCAAAATGTAACTGTCAACAGGGAATTATTTTCCAGCAGGTATGTTTCCAGTGGGTCCTGCAGAGATTGGTTCTTGGCCCTATTTAACATTTTTATCAATGACCTGAAAGAAAACAAAATCACCACTGAAAGTTTGCGGATGACACAAACTGTGGGAGTGGTAAATAATAAAGAGGCCAGGTTACTGTCAGAGTGATCTGGATCATTTGATAAGCTAGGCGCAAGGCAACAATCTGTATTTTAATATGGCCAAATGCAAATATATACATCTAGGAACAAAGAATGTAGGCCACATTTACAGGATGGGGGACTCTATCCTGGGAAGCAGTGACTCTGAAAAAATGTTAAGGGTCATGGTGGATAGTAAGTTGAACATGAGCTCCCAGTACAATGGTGTGGCCCAAAAAAGGCTAATGAGACCCTTGGGTGCATAAATAGGGTAATCTCAAGGAGGAGTAGAAAGGTTATATTATCTCTGTATTTAGACCATTATTGGAACACTGCATCCAGTTCTAGTAACCATAGTTCAAGAAGGATGCTAATAAATTGGAGAGGGTTCAGAGAAGAGCCACAAGAATGATTAAAGGATTAGAAAACATGCTTTGTGGTGGTAGACTCATAAAACCATAAGGTCAGAAGGGACTGCAAGGGTCATCTAGTCTAACCCACTGCCAAGATGCAGAATTTGTTGCGTCTAACCATCCAAGACAGATGGCTACCCAGCCTGCCTTTGAAAACCTCTGGTGAAGGAGTTTCCACAACCTCCCTAGGCAGCCTGTTCCATTGTCCTACTGTACTTACAGTTAGGAAGTTCTTTCCAACATTTAATCTAAATCTGCTACACTGTAGTTTGAACCCACTGCCTCTTATCCTGCCCTCTGTGGCAAGACAGAACAGCTTTTCTCCATCTTTTTTATGGCAGCCTTTCAAGTATTTGAAGACTGCTATCATGTCCCCCCTTAATCTCTTTTCCAAACTAAACATACCGAGTCCCTTCAGCCTTTGTTCTTTCCATCCCTTTGATCATCTTTGTCGCTCACCTCTGGATCCTTTCCAGTTTCTCTACATCCTTTCTATATATTGGTGACCAAAACTGGACACAGTACTCCAGCTGAGGCCTAATCAGCGCCAGGTAGAGTGGTCCGATCACCTCCTGTGCCTTGCATGCTATGCCTCTTATTGCAACCTAAAATTGCATTTGCTTTTTTTTGCAACAGCATCAAAATTGTTGACTCATGTTGAGGTTGTGATCTACCACAACTCCCAGATCCTTCTCAGCAGTGCTGCTGCCAAGCCAGTTATCCCCTATTCTGTATTTGTGCATTTGGTTTTTCTTCCCTAAATGTAGCACCTTACATTTGTCTCTGTTGAATTTCATTTTGTTGTCTATAGTCCAGTTCTCCAATTTATCAAGATCAATTTGAATTTTAGCGCTATCCTCCAAAACTTTGGCAACCCCCCCGGCTGTCTCTCATCTGCAAATTTGATCAGTATGCTCTCTATTCCTACATCCAGGTCATTAATAATGATGTTAAACAACACCGGACCAAGAACAGATCCCTGTGGAACCCCACTTGAGTCCTCCTTCCAAACTGACATCAATCAATTAATAGCTATTCTTTGTTTGTTTAACCAATTACATATCCACTTAATAGTAGTTCCGCTGAGCCCGCATTTCTCCAGCTTACTTATCAGAATGTCATGTGGGGCTGTGTCAAAAGCCTTGCTAAAGTCCACGTATATTATGTCCACAGCATTCCCCCATCCACCAAAACAGTTACCCTGTCAAAGAGGAAAATCAAGTTGGTTTGGCATAATTTGTTCTTAGTAAATCCATGCTGGCTGCTGGTGATTACCCCTTCATCCTCCAGGTATTCGCAAATTGAATGTTTTAGACATTGCTCTAGTTACTAGAGTCTAGTAGCTTCCCAGGTATCAAGGTCAGGCTGACTGGTCTATAGTTCCCCAGCTTCTCCTTTTTCCCCTTTTTAAAGACAGACACTATGTTAACCCTTCTCCAGTCTTCCAGCACCTCTCCTGTCATCCATGAATGGCTCCGAGATTTCTTCAGCTAATTCCTTCAGCACCCTGGGGTGAATAGCATCAGGCCCTGCTGACTTGAATTCATTTAAATTAGTCAGAGGATCTCTGATGAGTTCTTATCCTGATCTGCATCTCTTCCCCTTTATTATCTATGGTAACTTTACCAGTCATCCAGTCACATATCTTTTGTGATAAGACTGAAACAAAGTAGGCATTGAGCAGTTCGGCCTTCCTATCACCTTCCATTACCAGCTTATCTTCTTCATTGAGCAGCGGACCCTCACTGTCCCTGATCTTTCTTTTTTGGTAGACAGAAAGAGCTCAATCTATTTAAAGAGAAGATTAAGGGTTCAAAGTCTATAAGTAGCTATATGGGGAACAAAAATTTGATAATGGGCTCTTCAATCTAGCAAACCAAAATACAATGGTTGGAAGCTGATGCTAGAAAAATTCAGACCAGAAATAAGGCGCAGTTTAACAGTGAGAGTAATTAAGCACTGGAACAATATACCAAGGGCTGTGGCAGATTCTTCATCACTGGCAATTTTTAAATCATGATTGGATGTTTTCCTAACATATAGGCTCTAGTTCAAACAGCAATTATTTCATGGAAGCTCTATGGCTTGTGTTATGCAGGTGGTCAGATTAGATGAGTTGTTTTCAACCTATGGTCTGCGGACCCATGGGGGTCCACAGACTATGTCTAAGATTTCGAAAAGGGTCCACACCTCCATTTGAAACTTTTTAGGGGTCCACAAATGAAAAAAGGGTGAAACCCACTGGACTAGATGATCACAGAGGTCCATTTTGGCCTTACAATCTATGAATGACAGAATTGGGGCTAGAAATGCACACTATTAACAGATGGAAACCTGATTCCTGGCATTTGTTTGTAACCATGACCATTCACAAAGTATACCTCATAGGAGTCACAGACTTTTCATTCCAGTAATACTATATTCTATTCCAGGTCAATGCCAATACAACAAGTCCCAAGACTCATAATTTCATTTTGTGAATAACAATCAATTTGAACAATTATTTTTAGACAAGTCCCAAAAAGGGCTCAGCCCCCTGTTTTCAAACACTTCCATGTGTTCGTGACCACACAGTCCTCTGAGCACACATTGCAATCAACTGTTTATCACAATAATAAAATATTTCCACCAGCTTGCAGTTTTCATTCAGCCAGTGAAGACATCGGCATCCTTTTTATTATTTGTATTAGTCTCAAAGTCTTGAGTTGTTAGCAGAGCTTCCTCTCAGCAGCAGAGTTTAGAACTGCCCAGAATAGTAAATCATGGCCATCTTCCCACTCAGATGGAAACTATTACTGACTTGAAATATAGGCCCTACTAACATTCATCTGCCCTTGTATAATAAAGGCTGAGTAAGCATCTAAAGCCAACTCCAAATGGCCTGCAAACCAATGTGTCCCCATATCTCTTGGACTGTAAGGAGAGCCTCAGTTTATGTCCAATCCAAACATTTCAGAAACAGTTAAGCAGCCATTGTTCCGTGGAAGTATTTTCTGTTGCTTTCCTTCAAACCCTGCCTAATCACACACTCGCCAGGATGATAACTATTTACTCTACTGAGCCACCACAATAGAACAGCATCTAATCAGAGGCAGAAGCTGCAGCACAGGTGGTGCTTAGAGAAGAAACTGTTTATAATGCTTAGGGCATCATCTGAGATGGTCCCATCTAGACTAAGTTCTAGCGATATTGCATCAAAAAAGATTGCATGATCCTCATTTGCAAAAGAATGGATGGATTGGGTCAACCTAATCTCCATAAAATAGGATGGAGGATTTAGCACATTCAAACCTATTACAGAAACTGACTTTCTGTACACTTATGGGAAGTAAATATCCTGATGTTTAATTTCATAAGTTATGTGGTATTTATGCAACATCAGCACAACT
Source organism: Platysternon megacephalum (assembly GCA_003942145.1). Taxonomy (NCBI): domain Eukaryota; kingdom Metazoa; phylum Chordata; order Testudines; family Platysternidae; genus Platysternon; species Platysternon megacephalum. The sequence goes on from QXTE01000112.1 coordinate 3,840,688, forward strand.
AACTGGAAGACTTAAGTCATGTCATTGGAACTTAATATAAAATTTCTCTCTAATGGAGTCTCTGAAGGCATAGCAAATTGGCAGACTGATGTGCCAGCACAAAACTATCCTGTGGCAATGGGCAAACCTCAAGTGGTTCTGAGGATCTCAGCCTACTTTCCAGCCAAGAAAGAATCTTGAAATTCGCTTCAGAGGTTTACTTCCTCAGTTAACTCAGGAGATGGCTTCAGAGTGACAGGTGACACCATCCCCCTCGCCCTAGGAGCACAGCAGGAGCACAAACAGCACTCATTCCTGCTCAGCCTTTCCCTGACCCTTACTGTTACATGCTCCTTTCTCCCACTTAAGGCAGCATTCCTCAAAGGTACAAAGCAGGTTAGCACAACAACTAAAAACAACAGAAGACCTACATGTCTAGGTGTTATTTACACATTTGTAAGTGCCCCTCATACCAGCTAACTCTGTCTCATGCAGGGAGAAATGGACTGCAGCATCTGTGAGTAATGCTTTCTATCATTTTCAGTTTGCTAGGAGACTCCATCCCATCCTGACCGATGATGACCTAGCCTCAGTTATTCACACTTTTGTCACTTCTGGGAAGGACTACAGCAATGTGATATACCTGGGCATGAAGCCTTCAAACACTTCGGAAACTCCAACTAGTACAGAACACTGCAGCGCATCTCCTCAGCAACCCAGGCTACCGTGACCACATCAAATCTGGCTTCCACTCTGTACACTTGTTTCCCACAAAATTTCTAATCAAGGTCTCAGTCTTTATCTTCAAGGCACTTCATAGCCTGGGCCCAGGATATCTAAAAGATTGCCTAAAGCTCCAGGATGAAGACACTGGTCGACAGTTATACTCTGGCACAATGAACTCTTTATAATAAGGGTATATCTCATCTGTAGTACAGGAGACAGCGCTTTCTCAAGCCTGACAGACTGTGGAATGAACCCCCCCAGGAACTAAAGACCATCACAAACCTTAACACCATCTGCTCCAAGTGCATGGCATATTTCTTTGACTTTGCCTTCTCACAAAGAGATAGCAACACATATATTTTTTTAAAAACATAAAACCCTACCAAAACATGACATTCCACTGCTCACACTTCTCCCCCTGGGGAGAGGATGAGAGTACAAACAACATGTGACTGATGTGTAGTCACATTGCTTATCACACTACTGGAAGGCGCTCAGATTTAAAAATTTTATTAAGATGATGTTTAAAAAAAGTGAACGGTACAGAGTTTAAGCATAGAAGTTTCTGGTTATCAGGGAATAACGTACAGATTATCAAGGGTGTGAAGCTCGGTTTAAGATTGGGTGTCATAAGGAATACATAATCTGCAATATCCCCGATTGGGGGTAAAAGGTCGATGGGTCAAAGTACAGACATTGAGATATGAGGGTATGATGTTCATATAATGGCTATGTTCAAGTGTGGAGTATAATGAGTGGATATGATGATGAGGATGGATTGATTGATGAGTGTGGTATAAGAATCTATGTAGAATAGAAAATAGAATATACTGTCCTGCACGCTGCACATTCGCTCTGTCTGTGTAACCCCTTGCCAGCCTGTGAGCTTTTCACTGACTCACCCTTGGTAGCCTCTCCCTGCTCAACCCCCTAGGGTCTTTGGGGTTTTACATCTCCTTTGCTCCCAGACTAAGCCTTGGGAAAAGTAAACCATTCTAGCCTAGATGGACTGAGATAGTTTATCCGCCACTGATGACACAACCGTTATCTTAGCTGCTTTGAAGGTGTGTACCTGGGGCTCTTATCTTCGCCATAGTTTCATTTCCTGTGGGTTTTCCCATTTACAGCTTCCTTTAACATAACTCCATAGCAAGTAACTCCTCATAATCAAACAGAGGCTTGCACCATATGTTTCATTAAAAAAATATATATTTTTCAGTTCATCACACCCCAGCTCGTTTTATTTTGCAACTCACCGAGATAGAGGAGCAGAGCAGCTGAAGGAAGATTGTCAGTAGAATGTATTCTTGTGTACCATTCCTCTCCAAACTCTCTGTATGCGGACAGTCTTTATTTAAATTAGAATATCACAATCAGATCAAGACTCAATCCACTTCCCCATCCACAAACAAGAAGATGAAAAGACAGGTGGAGACAGAGCAAGGGTTTTCAGAAGGCATTTTTATGGGCACTATATAGTAGGCAGACTATTTACATCTTATGTTGAATACATATGTTTTCTGTGCACAGAAACTTGCCTCCTACAGATTTTGGCAAAAGAGATATTCTTCTTAGGGAAACAGACTATATATTACAAACACCACCCTCTGTCAGCCATGTAATGCAGACAGCAGACTGCTTGCTGAAGTCTGATCCTTGTAGGAATCCACACTGTCTCCAGCTATGACAGACACTGGAAGTGAGCTTTTCACAACCATCCAGATCACTGCTTTGAAATACAGCAGCTTTAGAAAGGATTCACTGTTCTTATGATTTGTAGCAAATGAACTTTACCCCTAGACTAGAGAAGAATGGGAGAAGATCTGACATGGGAAGCTAGTGATTGTACTTGGATTTGCTAGTATTTACACTCCCCAAACCTCCCCGGGCATGAACTCTATTTTACTCTCTCCTGTCCATCAAGGGATTCAATTAAGTAGCTCTTCCAAAGGTCAAACATTTCTTTTGTTAATCTTCTTTGGGCACGTCTACATTACAGATTTTCCCCAATGTGACTTATTTAGGCATAAAGCCGCTGCAGTTAGTATATCGCTTGTCTGTATGCTTACTTGGCTCCTTGCATCGCCACTGCATATACTCACCAGAAGTGCTTGTTTTGATGCACAGTGCAGTGCACTATGGGTAGGTAATTCCAGTCTGCAACTTGCCACCATTCAGTACACTGTCTTTTGGGAAGTTTGCATAATGGGACAGAAACGAGTCATGCAGGGATGACTGGGACTGCAGAGTTAAGTTCCCATCATGCTACTTTCTCAACCCCATAATGCCATCTTTACCCCATAATTTTCCTTCCTATTTTGAAAATCCCACAAACCCATGAGGGACTTGTCACTGTCCACCATTTCTGACAGAAGCATGGAGCCTGCACACCTCTGCACTATTGTCATGAGCATTGCAAGCACAGGACACATGATCCTCCAGTATTTGCAGAGCCACAGGGAATGTGATGATTTCCTGGAGGGCAGATTGCTGTGGCGCACAGTGAGAACTAATTCAAGGTTGTTGGTGGCGTTCACAGAGCAGCTGCAAAACGGTGGAGCACCGCTGTTGGGCCCGAGAAACAAGCACTGACTGCTGGTTTCACAGCATAATGCAGGATTGGGAAGACTAGCAGTGGCTGCAGAACTTTCAGATGTGCATGGCCACATTCCTGGATCTGTGTGCTGAGCTCACTCCTCCAGCACAGGGACACCAGAATAAGAGCCGCACTGATAGCGGAGAAGTGAGTGGCGATCACACTGTGGAAACTTGCAATGCTGGATTGCTACCAGTCAATGAGAAATCATTTATTTGGAGTTGTAAAATTGATTGTGGGGGCCATTGTCATGCAAGTTCCGGGCCATTAGCTGTCTCCTTACACAAAGGACTGACTCTCGGCAATTTGCAGGACCATAGTGAGTGGATTTTCAGAAATGGGGTTCATGAGCGGTGGAGCGATAGACGGCACACACATCCCTATTTTGGCACCAGACCACCTTGCTACAAAATACATCAACAGAAAGGCTACTTTCCTATGATGCTACTTGTGGATCACCGGGGATGCTTCACCGACATCAGTGTTGGATGGTAAAAGAAGGTGAATGACACACTCATCTTTAACACAGGACAGTTCAGAAAGCTACAAGTAGGGACTTTATTTCCCAATCAGTAGATTACTGATGTTGAAATGTCAGTAGTAATCCTGGGGGGACCCAGTCTACCCCTTACTCCTCTAGCTCATGAAGCCATACACCAGCCACTCGATAGCACCAAAGAAGGATTCAACTACCAGATCAACAGGTGCAGAATGACAGTTGAATGTGCCTTTGGTAGATTGAAGGGGCGCTGACATTGTTTACTCACAAGACTGCATCTCAGGGAGAAAAATATCTCAATGCTTGTAGCTGCCTGATGTGTCCTGCATAATATCTGGGAAGCTAAAGGGGAAAACCTGACATCAGGTTGGAGGACAGAGGTGGAGCAGCTGTCTGCTGAGTTTGAACAGCCAGACACAAAAGAGCTCAACACAGAGCTATACAGCTCAGAGAGGCTTTGAAAGAGCACTTTAACAGTGAGCCACAGTAATGCATAGTGGTGTACTGTACTCCACCAGGCCCTGCAGTTTTGGGGCCTGTTAGGAATTGTGTATTGCTTGGTATACATCTATGAATATAACACTGACAATTAACTTAATTTTCTGGTGCTTGCTGTATATTTATGACCACACTTTTTCCCCCCACTGATCCTATGAGTCGTGTCATACAGTACAACAACAACTAAGTGGTGTTTTCACTACTGCCAGGCGTTCTGCAGCATATATTGGGAACTAATGAAAATTATTTTCCAAGTAATAGTTTTAGTGAGTAACCAAAAATTCAAAAAAAATTCTGTGCATGTTAAAAGCAAATACATTATTAGCTTAATACATTTATGGAACAGAGCTTAGAGTAGGGGAAGAAATATTCATGTCCACGCTAGCTACACATACAGCAACCATGGTTCTCAGAGGTCAGTATATCTGTGGTTGTCCTTAATGTCCCCCTGATACCACATGGAATGTGGTTGTAGGGAGCTGCTATACTGGAGTTTTCCATGGACTGCAAAGGGAGGCGAGACTGGGATTGTTGCACCTGTAGGTCCACAACAGTCTGCAGCATCTGTGTTTGCTGCCGGAGAAGCCCGATTACATCCTGGTGCATCTCCCTCTCCTTTTCCTGCTGGGACTCCTCAGCCTGTCTCCTGTCTGTTCTCTCTCTCTCTCAAGGCTACTTTCAAAATTCATGTTCCAGCCCCTGTGTTCACAGTCTGATGTAGCACTGGCTTGTTGCAGGAGCTCACTGAACATATCTCAAGACCTCTTCTTTCTTCTCCTTCCCTGGCTCAAGGTTTCTGTGGTATGGAGGGGGAACTTCTCGCGGCTACAGTGGCAGCTGCTACACATAACACAGAGGGGTACCATTGTCAGTATACTCACAACAGAATGTGAAAGTCAAGATTAAGAACTCTCCCCTTCCCTTACTTCCCCTAAAGTGTTAAACAAGACATGTTTACTAACACTTCTGCTTCGGAGTGTGGCCCACCAGGGGTGAGGGAAATGAGGAGGGAATTACTCGGCTGCATGAAGCTATGAGTACAGAGCAACAGCACTAAATCCTGGCACCATTTTCCACAGACAGTGGTGATTGCAGCAGATCTCTCACTCCTGAGTAACAAAGGCACAGAGCACAGCTGCTGCTGGCATCCCTAAGCCACGTGGGCCCATATGCTGTTAGCCATAATGCCTGCCGAAGTTATCGCCAACTGGCATGAGAAAATGTCCTACCACGGGAGGAAGAAATAAGGCTGCCATCCGTAGAAACCTTCAGGAGAGGATTGTAGAGTATCTCCATGGCATTTTCATCAAGATCTCTCGGGAGGATTCAAGGGACATCCCTATGCACAAACTTCTCCATGTACCCCCTCTCCCCCACCTAACTCTAAAGGAGAATGAAAAGCAGATACTCTACCTCTCTTTGTTGTATCGCTACCTCTTCTAGTACAGGTAAATTAATTAAAAGTCAATAGCTGTATCATGCTAAGTTGGGGACATCATCACCGTAAGAGCAAATAAATTGATACTTACCCAAGATTCCTTCACCTCCATCAGACTTGCCTGTGGTCAACTGCAAGAACGACTGGACTGCGATGGAGTTTCAAACAGGTCCTGGCTGATGGCAGAGTTGGATCCCCCAGTTACAGGTCTCATCCTCCTCTTCCACATCCTCACTGTTCACACCAGGCACCTGTGACTCAAGCTCCTTGGAGATATCCACGATGGTGTGCAGGGTGGTGGTCTCTGCCATGTATGGCATGCAGCTCTTTGCAAAAGTGGCAGGTCTGCAGCTTGGCACCAGATCAACTGTTGGACTCCCTAGCTTCTGATACGCTTGCCTCAGTTCCTATGCTTTCACGCAGCATTGCTGCTTACCCGTCTTACCCCTTCTCCTGCACCCTCATGAAATCTGCTCATAGATGTCCACGTTTCTACAGCTGGTCCATAGCTGTGCTTGCACAGCCTCTTCTCCCCACAGGCCCAGAAGTTCCAATATCTTCTCCGTATGCAAGACCAGAGTGTGTTTCGAGCATTTAGCTAGCATGCTCAGCTGGCCAGTTGCACAAAACAGTGGAGGGATGGCCAGGTATGCACGCAAAGATGGACAATCTGGAAAAGGCCTGGGGGTGGAGGAGTGCGGCTTCTGGTCTCTCTGACCCCTGTGCAGGAGAGTTCACAACTGTGACCAAAGCAATCACTGTCAGGCATTCTGGGACAGCTGCTGGAGGACTGGTAGGATCAATGTAGGTAACACAGTCTGCATTTGCGCTGCATCAACCTCAGTACCTTGACAAGGGCTAAACAGCACTCGGGAAGGTGGTGTTACTACGTTGGCATAATGGAGAGCTTACATCAGTGGGAGGCAAAATTTAAGGATAGACACGTGCACACTCAGATCGACACAAGACTGTTTATGTCAGCCTAGCTTTGTAGCATAGTCCAGGTCTTTTAAGTCACTGCAGTTCCTGTCCTTTACTCTAGGCTCAGTTTTGACACACTGATGTGATACAACCATTTGTTTTCTTTCAGCACCCCACTCTCCTTCAAAATTAGCATTTAACTACTCACACAGAGTGAAACCTGTGGTTGTAAGAATAGAAACAGCTCTGCCATAGTTCCCATTTCTCCTGTCATACGTCAGTTTTTCTTAGAATGGGCCACAGCAGGAGAAGTTACCATTGCCTGCTGAAGTATAAGCAAACAGTAAGTCATCCCTCTTTCTCTGCAGCACTCTAAAACCATATCAGTTTTCCCTGAAAAGTGCCTCCAGTTTCCGATAAAAAAAAAAAAAAAGGGAGTTAAGATATTGAGTACCTTTTACACTCCATGCACAGGTAATCCCTATTTATTTATTTCTATAAGGTATATTAAATATACTACTTACACCCTACAGTGGTGGGCTTGTCCTATATTAAAGACTTATAGTAAGGAATACAGGAATTTGTTTCCCAAAATGCAGGACTCCCTGCGGTTAAGACCCTTAACAAGACAGTTCCAGGTTAGCAGCTGTTAGAGTGCATGTATAATTTTGTATAAACACTCATGTTTACAGAAAAGTCCTTCAAAAGGGGTCAATTGAAGTATATTACTCTAGTCCTACTAACCTTGACAGCATCCTTAAAAACACGAGGCCATTTCATCTGAACACATGTTTTGGCATCTAACATAAAAGATTTTGTTCGCATCAGTGATGATAATACTGAATTACTAGATAATTAGATACTGCACAAAGCACACTGAATTGGCTTAAAGCAGAAAAATCTGACATACGAGGCATAATACTTCACTGCTGACTTCAAATGGGCATTTAGGGCATTCAGCACCGAGCAAGACCCAGATCTAAGTCAGAAGTCATGTCACACAGGATCAGGCCTTCCATGGTCACAGCTGAGGACTTGAGTCACCTTCAGCCAATACAGGAACATCCTTGTCACTTAGGTTGTATAAATACCAATATAGAGAAGATGCATAACAGACGCCTCTCTCTCATATCCAGAAATCTCTTCCTGAAGAAGTTTGGGTTCTTTACCCAAACTCCCACAACCAAACCAAAGGTCTGCCCACAAGGTCTTGTGCAGTGAGAGTTTGTGCTGTGTCTCTCTGAGATCCTTAGAAAAACTAAACCAGTATTCAAATTGCCAATAAAAAGATTTAATTTTAATCATGATAAATCCAGGTGGTTTAAATCTGTTCAGTTTATCCAGGAAGTGGGAAACAACTTCAGCATGTTTCTTTCACATCAGCTACTAGTGCGATCCTACAAGTTTTAAGAAAGTCAGCACTGAGAGAACCACCACTGCTATAAGAAAGAAGCTAAAACTTGCATGATTTGGATGAAAGATCCACCCACTTCTAGCTATGAGTTGTCATGTGGCGGATACTTTACATTCTTAAAAGAAACAAGGGTGCAGCATGCAAAGGAATCCTAATGGTCCCTCACTGCAGGAAACTGGAGAACCTGCAGAAGCATGTGGCAATGCAGATATGCTTAGTCCAACTCCATAATATCCTCATTTTTACAAAACCACAGGAAGTAATATGCAACTCTCCACACTATACGTCCTGTATGCATTATGCCACTTGGCAGCACTGCATAAGGCACATACAGAGAGCTGTCTGTACAGTGGCCCAACTGATCTGATGAATGAGCATCCATAAGCAGAGAATAGTAATCCAAAAGGTGAGAAAGCCAGGAATCCTATTTTTTTTTTTTTTAAAGGAACTAAATATGATAGAACACCACATTCAACACTAGTAGCATGCAGTAGTCTGAATAGCCTTAGTGCAAATCTCAGTTCACTTCTACCTCTAATTAGTGCCACACATCAGATTTTAAATCTAATGCTGTAGCTTCTCATTTTATAAATATGTGTTTTCATTTAATGAACTTGTAATTAATCTTGTCAAGGGACTTTCAAAGCAAACAGAATACAGCTGGAACCACTATTGTTTCCTCATAGCATTATTGCTCAGAACCATTTCCTCCTTACAGATGTCTGATCAGTAGAGCCCTGCGCAGATACAAAATTTGGATCCGCATCCAATCTGCAAACATTGTCCATGGATATCCACAGATTTGCAGGGCTCTACTGATAAGTCACCACTTCCATTTCCTATTAGGGCTTTATTGAAGACCCCTCATCTTTTCAATTTGGTCATTTACCCTTATCTGAATTTCTTTCTTCTATCAAGGACCCTAAGCAATGAAGCAGGTTAAATAAATCTGACTGAAGGTTACTAAGGATGCACTGATGTTACCATCTCTTCTGAGAAGTGACTTTGCAGGGTTCCATGTTTGTATCTCAGTGGCTTTCAGATCAAATGTGCTCCGTTTGCAGTTGAAAAAAAATCTTTTTGCTTGTAAACTAAAAATTCTGTGGGCCAAATTAAACCCTATTGCAGGGGTCAGCAACCTTTCAGAAGTGGTGTGCCGAGTCTTCATTTATTCACTCTAATTTAAGGTTTGGCGTGCCAGTCATACATGTTAACGTTTTTAGAAGGTCTCTTTCTATGAGTCTATAATATATAACTAAACTATTGTTGTATGTAAAGTAAATAAGGTTTTTTAAATGTTTAAGAGGCTTCATTTAAAATTAAATTAAAATGCAGAGCCCCCTCAGACCGGTGGCCAGGACCCGGGCAGTGTGAGTGCCACTGAAAATCGGCACGCGTGCCATAGGTTGCCTACCCCTGCCCTATTGTATTCAGATTATGCTTTCAGTGACACCAGTGTAATGCCATTGCTGTCAAAGCATTTGCACAAGTGTAAATTATTAAATTTACTAAATTTTTACAAACCCAAACTACTGTTGATTCATAATAGAATCTAGTTCCTCCTTCATTATCTATGTTGGTTAAGCAGGGCAAACAGGGTATAAAAAAAAAAGTATAAATTTATTTTTGCCATTGAAGTCAGACAATGACTTGACAGACTTGACAGAAGCAGCAGATCTGATGAGTAAGAAGATATGAACAGGAGAACCACCACACTCTAAAGGCCACAAACTAAGCTTGAAAGTCTTACTCAGGCACAGATAAGTGGGAGTATGGACCAGGTGAGAAGGGAGATGGGATAGAAAGTGGCTAGAGAGCAGAGCAGCACAGGAACCCACTGCAACTTTAAGAAAAGAAAAGGGGGTCAGCCAGACAAGGAGCCCCAAGTGTTGCTACAGCTTTTTCAGAAGGAGGCAGGAGAAACTGAGGAATCCAGGTGCTGCTACTCGTGTCTTAGAACGCTACAGGGAGCAAAGTGGCAGGAGCCACTGTTTTTGTCAGGATAGAAGGAGAAGCTGGGAATGGGTCACAGGGGATGGATCACTTGATGATTACCTGTTCTGTTCATTATCTCTGGGGCACCTGGCATTGGCCACTGTCGGAAGACAGGATACTGGGCTAGATGGACCTTTGGTCTGACCCAGTCTGGCCGTTCTTATATTCATATGCATTCAAGAAAAACTGTCAGTGTAAGATGGAAACCACCACTCCAAGGCCAATAGGTCTAGATAGGAAAAACCATCTGAGAAAAATGAGATCTGGCTGAACAAAACTCAATATTTTTGTAATTAATTATATTAAATACACCATATGCCTTCAAATTTAATTTGAAGCAATAAAAATAAATTCCAGTCATTTCAATTTAGTAGGTCCCTTGCAGAAGATGGGAAGCAGGATCCATCTTTTAAGTATGCACATCTAAAACAAAGTAGATTATATATCTCCTCCACCTGACCCTAGACATGGGAGAAGACTTGTGTCAAAAGAAAGGAAATAGCATTGGCTAAGACTGGATAACCGACATGCAGAATTTGGCGATGGCCATCTAGCAGATCTCAATACTGGAGACTTGACACACTGTCCTGAGACAGTCAGTGCTCCTAGGAACTGGACTTTGATGCTTAAACAGGAGAGGACAATTTCTTGAATGTAGTCTGGGAACGAATGCTATGACAGTTGTGAATACTACCTACTGAGTCTTATTAGAGAAAGCTTCTAACTTCAAATAAAATAACTAATCTGGAAACATCAGTCATCTGTGGGAGGATTACTGTCATTGATAGTACGTATAATGATACCTCCTGAAGAGGTTCAATCAGGATAGCATTCTAAGGAGCAGAATGAGGTTACATTGTCTTACTCTATGACCTGTGGAACTGGAATAAGGTTGATGCCCTAAGGAAACAATGTTGGAATTTATATAAAACTTCCTTTTCTTGAACAAGCTGAAAAACATACTACAGAGACCTCACTTTTCTACTTAGACACACTTATACCTCCAAAATAAAGCGCTCATGGAGGAACTAAAGGCTATGTTTCACTGGTTTAACATGCTAGTTGAACTATGGACTTTGCACTAGCCAGTAGGATAAGCTCTATTTGTTGAGTTTTCTGTCAGGGTTCATGAGAGCAATGATTACTTCATACAAGTATTCATTTTAAACCTATCTGGTCCTGGATGGAGGACTGGTCTTGCAACAGACCTTCTCTGTAAAAGAGAAACATCTGAAGATCTGATGCTTGGTTAATTGGGCCTCAGAGCCATAGCCTCTTCAGCCAGAATAGCCTAAACAGTATTGCTGCCATTCACATCCTTATCTTTAGTATTGTCCTGGAGAACAATGAAAAAGGTGGGAACACAAAGCAGGGACTTTGCCCAGCCTTGAAAAATGTCATTCACCACCTCACAGCCCAAGTCCTGACAAGGAGGCTGTAGGTCATTTTCTCTACTGTTTCAAGCTGCAAAGAGGTTGGTAGTTAAATAGGAAATTTTGCTCCATCCAGCACATGAGAATCTCTCTCTCTGTGTGTCTCGGGTAGGGCTGATCACATTCTTCCCAGTTATTATGAAAACCCTATTGACAGTCATGACCAGAACAGGTCTGTTATCAATTGAAGGAGCAGTTTTCAGAGACCTCAATGAATCATTGTACTTTAGCTGGCAGATGCTCTACTCTCTTTCTGGTACCCATTCCATGAACTTAATCTGGAAGACCCCTTTAAAAAAAAAAATCTAATTGCCTGCATTCACCAGGCATGGGAACTGAGAATATACAAGTGGAACTAGATCTCTGCCAAAGGATGAGATGGGCGAGATGGAGAGGGAATAACCAAAACTGCTGCTGGATATGTATTCATATGAACTCTGGGTCACTGCAGCATGCCTGAGAGGGAGCAGAAATCTCAACAGGCTCCAATGAGAACTGGATTTTTGTTTGTTACACCACTTGGTTTCCATTATGGCTATCAGGGATGAAGTGGGAATTTTTTGTAATATTTTTTTGAATCCTATATGTGCCTCAGTTTCCCCAATACTTTGCATTGCTACCCAGCAGGGGTATTAAGTTTGCTCTCAGAACAAAGTAAAACATAGGTACTTGTGTCACCTCCCTGTCTGGTGGGAATGAATAGAGTCAATAAGGAACTGTCTGAAAACAAACAGATGAACAAGGAGTCCAGAGACGCAATGCAAGTACCAATGATTCATGGACTGGCACTCTCAGCAGGGAAGCTGAGCAGAGATCTCAGCTCAACAACAAAGGACAGAGGGTCGAGAATAAGAGCTAGCATCTGGAAGAGGCTGGGAGCTCTCTCACCTGAAAAATGACAAAAGGAGGAGAGAGACAGAGCCTGAAAATGGATTTCACTACAGCTTGGCTGGTGAACTGCTCTGGACAGACCAGAATGGACTATGTGTGACGGGTTGGATTACAGAAACCCCCCTGGGAGCTGCCACCCGATGTGCAAAGACTACCCCTGTTTCTGTTTTTCCTGCCAGCTTAGTGGCTCCAGCACCCTGTTTTGCTGAGCCAGATACTTTTGTTTGCTCCAACACAGACCCAGGGTCTGATTAACTGCCCCAAAGCTGCAGGTTTACCTGAAAACAGCACACAGAAGTGTGCTTGTCTTTAGCACTCACATCTGCAGACAATGGTCCTGGTTAATGGGAGTCATCCAGATTCCAAACCACCATTAAATGGCCCACACTTTGCATAATTACAATAGGCCCTCAGAGTTATATGTTATATTTCTAGTTTTAGATACAAGAGTGGTACATTTATACAAATAGGATGATCACACTCAGTAGATTAGAAGCTTTGTAACGATACCTTACAAGAGACCTTTTGCATGAAGCATATTCCAGTTACATTATATTCACTTATGTTTTTATAAAACCATATAGACTGCACAATGTCACACCCTCCTCCTGAACTTACTGCCAGAGACTTGGACACTGACCATGGCGGAGGCAGTATACCTAAAATTTGTTTTTGGGCTTCCCAATGGGGCAGACACTCCTGTGCCCCCCAAAAGGGAAAGAGACCCTGATCCAGCTGTAGGCTCACAGCTACCAGCTATGAGAGACCTTTCGCTGGCCAGCAAAATCCCCCCCATTTCACTCAGGTTGGGTGTGCTTCCAGCTAGAGTCCTTGGGGTTTGTTCCCACCACAGCAGTTACCAGGACCCCAACTTCCAGCTCCACGATACATGTCTCTGTGTACCTCTTCCACTTCATTACAGCCAGTTCATGCTTCTGGGTCTTAATTGCTTTGTCTCTTAAGTCCAGGCTGGTGGGCAGCCTTTTCTTTTTTCAGGTCAGCCTTTTTTCAGGCAAATTGTACATCAATTTTTATTTGTCTTCCCTTGAGACCATCACTTGATGAGCTGGGATACCACAGAGAACCCACTCCTGCCAGAACAGGCACCCCTCCACTCCTGTCTTGCTAAGTTAGAGACTCCAGTCAGGTTTAGCACAGACACAGAGGTTGGGGCACACCCATCTGCAGTTCACTGAAACTGAGATGCACTCAGCTCAGGGGCTTTTTAGTTAACAGAGACTTTCCCAGCACCCAGTGTTCAGTCTTTCTGAGCAATTTGCAACTTATGTAGTTTTAGCTTCTTTTGATTTTTATTTTTACTGATTTTGCTTTCTTTTCTGTCCCTACTTCCCTTTTTCGAAATAAGCAAACAGAAAATAACAAACCAGTAACCACTTTGTTCTTCAGCCACCACACTTAAAACTTACTTAAAATTACTACCAGTATTTTAAAGCAATTAGCTGTGCACAGACCCTGCTCGCTGCGCAACTGTGACGGGTTGGATCACAGAAACCCCCCTGGGAGCTGCCACCCGATGTGCAAAGACTACCCCTGTTCCTGTTTTCCCTGACAGCTTAGTGGCTCCAGCACCCTGTTCTGCTGAGCCAGACACTTTTGTCTGCTCCAACACAGACCCAGGGTTTGAATTACCTGCCCCAAAGCTGCAGGTTTACCTGAAAACAGCTCACAGAAGTGTGCTTGTTTTTAGCACTCAGATGCCCAACTCCCAATGGGGTCTAAACCCAAATAAATCCGTTTTACCCTGCATAAAGCTTATGCAGAGTAAACTCATAAATTGTTCGCCCTCTATAACACTGATAGAGAGATATGCACAGTTGTTTGCTCCCCCAGGTATTAATACATACTCTGAGTTAATTAATAAGGAAAAAGTGATTTTATTAAATACAGAAAATAGGATTTAAGTGATTCCAAGTAGTAACAGACAGAACAAAGTAAGTCACCAAGCAAAATCAAATAAAATGCACAAATCTGTGTCTAATCAAACTGAATACAGATAATCTCACCCTCAGAGATGCTTCAGTAAGTTTTTTCCTCAGACTGGACACCTTCCAGGCCTGGGCACAATTCTTTCCCCTGGTACAGCTCTTGTTCCAGCTTAGGTGGCAGCTAGGGGATTCTTCATGATGGCTCTTCTTTGTCTCTTTGTTCTGTTCCACCCCTTTATATATCTTTTACATAAGGCGGGAACCCTTTGTCCCTCTGGGTTTCCACCCCCCTCACTGGAAAAGCACCAGGTTAAAGATGGATTCCAGTTCAGGTGACATGATCACATGTCACTGCAAGACTTCATTACCCACTTGCCAGCACACACATATACAGGAAGACTCACAGGTAAAACAGCCATCTGCAGACAATGGCTCTGGTTAAAGGGAGTCATCAAGATTCCAAACCACCATTAAATGGCCCACACTTTGCATAATTACAATAGGCCCTCAGAGTTATATTTTATATTTCTAGTTTTAGATACAAGAGTGGTACATTTATACAAATAGGATGATCACACTCAGTAGATTATAAGCTTTGTAATGATACCTTACGAGAGACCTTTTGCATGAAGCATATTCCAGTTGCATTATATTAACTTATTATCATGTTTTTATAAAACCACATAGACTGCACAACGTCACACTATGTTTTAACCTTTATTTCTCTATGCTAACCTCAGAACTTCCAACATTATCTTTGCTTGTCCCCAATTCTTCCAGGTTAAAAATAGGAAGGGAAGCGGGTTGTACTGTTCCGATTTGAAGTAGATGATGGATGATTTCGTTCTGAGACTGGGAGTAGGACAAAGCTGTTCCTGAAATCCTTTTACAACTCCATAGCATACCCCCTCTGGACAATGTTTAGTGACCTCCTTTTATCAGAGCTATAAGTCAGCTATAGAGTGAAATAATACTTGCCTCTGGAGTGGCCTTCTCATTATTTCAGGTAAAAATCTCCCCCAGTTAGAAATGCTGAATCCCTGACCAGCAAAAATAGACAGATTATTCTTCGATCGTGATACAAGAGTAAGTTTTGACTGGTCCATGCTGAAAAACCTACTGGCGTTATTAAAAAAAAAAAGAAGGCTGGGGGACAGTGTGGTAGAAAGAGAACTGGTGGACTGCCATTGCTGCCTGCCAGTTCTTCCACATCTGGGCTGCTGTCCCTCATCACTCCACAGCCATCTGCTGAGGGGAGGAGGTGGAGGGGAGGCCTGGGAACCAGCAATGGAACCTGGAAAAAAACCTTGACATGAGGGCATGGTGACCCTCAGCAGTAGTTGGGGACACCAGTCTTGATACTTTCCCAATCTTTTATATGTGGCAAGAAAACACCCCCTCTCTCTCATACCGCCCTAGGGTTATATAGCTATAGCTTGTCTAGGGCAGCTATAAACCTAAGTACAGTTTCACAGTATTCAGTACACTCTTGAGAGAGAAAATTTGGGGGGTTTATTTTAAATATATTTTACTGTTTGATTCTCTAACCTAGACTGCTAGCCTTCCTCCCTTAAGGGAGGAAGAATACCCTTCATGGGGGTTTAATATGTGCACACCTAGAGGAATCAGCCTATGTCTAGAGCTCTGCACGAATACAAAATTTGTATCCGCATCCAATCAGCAAAAATGATCCATGGATATAAAGTGGCTATCCATGGATCTGCAGGGCTCTACATGTCTCCTGGCTTGGTGTTTTCTGCATTGATCTGCCCTTCTGCACTCTGCAGATGAGCAGACAGTGCTGATTTTATGTATTCATATATTTCCCTTTTAGGAATCTACTTCCATAATCCTCTTTAAAGGGAGGAGAAAAATTGAGCTCAGATAGCTCTGAAAATATTTCCAATGATTAGGGATCTCTCTGTCCTCAAAGAGACTGCACTTGTTAGTCTCCCGTACCCCATATAGGTGTCTCAAGAAAGGTAGTGGCCTGGGGCTCAAGGATGCTTTTCCCAGAAGCTCTTCCCCTTTCTATTGCATGAGATCCACATGGACCAAATAAATCTCAGCCTGGGATAAAAGTAGGAACCCTAGAGGACAGGGACTGTTATACAGGTGGCAGCCAGGGAAAAGACCAGAGCTCAAAGGCCCTTTACCACACTCTGGTGTTGGCAGTAACCATGCTGTGTCCAATTCCTTCCATCCACAACTCACAGCTTCATTGCAGTCATGGAGATAGGAGGCCTGTCTGCCCCAGAGCCAGCTCTTTTCCAGTCCTACCTGCCACCTCTCCTGCCCACCGAAAGGGGACCAAGGCAAACCTGCCCAGACTGGGCTGTGAAGGAAAATGCATTCTATGCACATAGCTGGCCAAGCACCCAACAAGACACTCAAGCAAGACACAGACCTTTCATTTTGCCTCTGGCTGTTCCCAGCCTAGCTTGGTCCCTGAAGCCTGCAGGGGCAGCAGCTGCTGCAACCACCACCAAACAGGAAGCAGAGCTGAGGGAACAAACTCTTCCAAAATCCAATGCAGCCCTGGAACACAACTGGGAATTAGATAAAATATTGAGCACACTTTTTAGTCTGAAAATTTTGAAATTTTCCTCAGAAGAGCTCTGCAGCAGGGAGGGTTGGGGGGGGACGGGGACGGACTGAGGGCCACTGGGGAGGCAGAGAAAATTAGAGAGACCTTCAGAAGATGGCAGCGGGGGAATGCCCCAGTGACTTACAGGTCTAATTCTGCCCCCACACACTGCAAGCAGGCCGCTGAAATACTCATCCTAACAGATCTGTTGACCTTAGCACAAAGAAGGGCTTAAAAGTTAACACCCTTATTTGTGGCAGTGTCAAAAGGTGTTATAAATTAATTGAAAACTAATAAAATATCAACTATGTTTCTTTTCTGCTTGTGCCCCAGAGAGATGGGCTGGCGTGTCTTCTAGGACTAAACACTGGAAGGCCCATGTACAAAAAGAAATTAACCCTGACTGACCAGTGGGTGCATTGGAAAACTACTTTAGAGCTAAGGTAAAATGCTAGAAGGGAAACAGGGACTGGTGGGTAGTAGGTACCTGAGTGAAACTATTCATTCTAAAGATCTAAATTCTCTCGCTCATCTGCCTCTGCAAAAGAGGGAGAAGACCACAAAACACTAACATCCTAAATTTTAAAGGTTCTGAGCATCTGCAGCTCCTATTGACTTCAACAGGAGATGAGGTTACTGTGTTCTTTTGAGTCAGGCCATAAGCAAATAGCACAGACTGATACAATCAAGTGCAAGGAAACTTCCCTGGCACTCTGGACAGCCAACATGAACTGGGAGCGTGTCGAAGAAAAATCAGCCCACAGCAGAGCCATACTTCATTCGTGACCTTTGTGGACAAATGAGAAGCAGTGAGATTTTTGTATTGTCAGCCTGATATAGGCGTGTGAGGGAAAGAGTTAGAGAAGAAAAGACAGGGATGGGAAAGAGCCATAGTTGATTTTCCCTGCTGACACTCTGCCCTTCACTTCTAGGAAATACTAAGGGAATATTATATCAGTGCACCCCAATGCTCAACAAGCAGCATGTATTTTTGAACTTTTTGCTTTCTAAGCGCTTTACAGATGCTAGTTGCCCCCAAGATACATTGTGACAACATAAGAAAATATCAGCCCTCAGAATGAATTTCCTTCCTTTGGGCAACTGTGTCACTCTTACTAACAATTTAGTGAGAGGTGGCTAAAACTGCCTAAGTAAGAAACTGCTACGTTATGCAGATGATGTCTTTCAGCTGATAAAGAGCCACATTAGTAAACTTTCCTGGAGTTGCAGCATGATGGACTCTGCCAAAGCAGCTTCATCAGGCGTACAAGAATAAACCCTTGCAGGGATTAGGGAATGTAAAGGTGGGGATTAATGGTCTTGGCTGGCCCTCAAAAAAAAAAAAAAAAAAAAAAAAGGGCCACACAAAAAGTGAGTTCATAGATAATATCTAAAGAAAGCCCCTTACAGAGTAAGTATCTAGCTGCACACATGCCTAAGAGCTTTGAAACGTGGTGCCTGAGAGGAAAAAAATGACTGGTATGTAATTTCCAAAATCATAAATGTTAACTCCTTTCTTTTCTTTAGGTAAAATGTAAAGGGCCTATCTTCTGCAAAGCCCTTTGTGTTTTAGCTGTTGAATGCCTGATTTACAAACTCTTCTATTCCAGCTCTTCAAAGAAGATCAGCAAAGAAGTCAGAACTGAAGACTGGCTTCCAAATTCTCATTTCACGGGAAGTTTTCTGGATATTACACACTGCAAAAAGGCAGCATTCTAATAAGGAATTTATATCATTAATGACCTTTTTATGGGGGAAGTCTCTGGTTTTAACTGGCAAGGGGCAGAAGACAAGAGGGGAGGAGGGCAACGAAAAGGGGGGGCTTGTTTCTGAAGCCTCTAGCTGTTAATAAAGCACTCTTTCTATGCTACATATCAACTGCTAAGTCACACAGACCAAACAGGCAAGGCAAGCAGCTGTTCCTGTCAGCTGCTTTCCTTTAATAGTACATGTATCAAAAAGGAAAGCAGCTTCCATTGAACTAAAAACAAAGCCAGAGAATAACGCATTAGTCAAAAGCCATGTCTGTAAAGGAGCCACATCTTAATATATTACCGCACTTCCAGTTAAAGTTTCTGCTTTCATCAGCAACCCTAAACCCCCATGCTTATCTTTATGCCTTAACCCAGAGAAAACTACTGGGTGCATGGGTATTTTGGAAAGGGGAAAGTTTGGTTACAAAACTTACTTTAGTCTTTTTCTGGCAATATTTTTGCTCAGCTGACATTATGCTAATGTTCTCAACTCCTCCTACTTTATCACAAGTCTTGCAGTATTTGGTGTTTCTCCTAAAGCCCCAGCTCCTTGAGTCATGAGATTATTTCAGAAGCTCATCTTTCATTTATATAAATATAGTGAGTTTCTACCTTCCTTGGTTGTGGAGAAAACTTAGATAGATAAATACTACAGTCTCAAATTAAAAAACAAAGACAAAGAAACACGTCTTGTGGATTTCTAAGCAAATCGTGATTTTTTGGGGGACCCAACAACTATTTTTGAACAACGGGGGCTGGTAATACAGCTATCCAGATTCTTATAGATTAAGGAATTTACAACATTTAAACTTGTTTTTTTTAAAGTTAAAACCTTTTTCAGGGTGCAGAAACAATTTAAACCTGCCTGAAATGATCTAGCAGGAGTGAGTGGGATTGTTATTCTGTGCCTGATCTTTCATTTTAAAGAGGTATAATAAGGAAGTGGTGGATATTACCCCCAAGGACTCTGCTGCTAACCCCCAGATGGTCTGTTTTGTAGCCTCTCCTGTTCAACATGTAGACTGAGATGGCTGTAGTTAAGGATCAATGGGATCTACTGGAACCTGGAACAATACAGTATGCCAGACAAGAAATTCTGCAGCATCTTCATTTAATGTTTTTAGATGATGCTTTTCATAGACTTAAGTAGAAAAATAAAATCAGCATGGCTGCCCATGTTGTTTTGAAAAAATTCATTTTATGTTGCACCCACATTTTCAGATTTCAACGTGCTGCAGATATTTGTAATGATAAACCATAGAAATGGTCAGTGGGAAAGGCTGGATGTTTGGCAGCTGGGTAGAGGCAGTCAAGGCTTTTGTCTATACACAAAAGTTGTATTGCTTTAACTAGATCAGCATAAACCACCATGCAGGTTGGGGTACCCGATCACCAGCCAGGGACAAACAATTGGCCATGCCAAGTTCAGTTTGTAGTCCTTACCTCAGGTTTCTGTTTACTTAACACAGATTGTGGGGGCCCCTCTGGCCTCCACTTGCTTAATGGTTTCTTTGGGGGNGCTGAGCCTTCCTTTATATCCCCTAGTAGGGAATCAGATCCAATCCCTAGATCTTGTCCAGATGAGTCACATGATGCCCAGAGCCTGCCTTTTGGTCTCCTCTCCAGAACAGGGCTGCCTGCTCTTCAGCCCCCCATGTCCTTAAAGGGGCAGATTGCCTTGTTATACACCTTTATACAATATAACCGCATCTACACGGGGGATTGTATCAATATAACTTTCAGTAAAAAGCACACCCCTAGCCAAAACAGATACACATTACCAAAAAAACTGTACATTAGGGCATGAAGGGTAGTTTGAGACTGACACAGCTGGATGCACAAGTAGTAGCAGCAGCAACCACATTCAACAAGTCCTTTCTTGACCAGTGCAGCCTTGACTGTAGCCTACATCAAGGTTCTTGACCTTGGGGTCGAACAGATGCCAGGGGTTCATGACCACCCTGTCCCTCCCATATGGCTAAATGGGGAGACCTGGAAGGGACCTGGTATGGGAAAGATTAAGAACCACCCTGTCCCTCTCATATGGCTAAATGTGGAGCCGGGGGCGGGGGGCTGAGGGGAGGCACGCGAAAAGGGGGGAAGGGACCTGGTATGGGAAAGGTTGAGAACCACTGGTCTACATGTATCACCTGAAGACAATTTTAAAGCATCAGCTAGTGCAGAATGCGGTGACCTTTCTGCTAAGCAAAGTGATTTAGAGCAAGCACATTACACAACTGATTGGCGAAATGCAATCACTTCATTTATTTCCAAGTGCTTATTCAATATGCTGGCTCCAACGTAAGGAGGCCTATGAGATTTCCAGCCTGGCTACCATAAAGACCACTTCTCTTCCTATGCTGTTTTGAGACAGCAAAGACATATTTGCAAAGTGCCTAGTCAGGTACTCTTGGACTGGAGGCAGGGTATTTCCAGAGGATTTGCATCTGTAAAACTTGTTCCTTCTAGAGCATGGGTCAGGACAGTTTTCTGATCTTCAGAGCATGGTCCAAATAACATTTCTACAGAAGCTTCTCTGATTTTGGACTATCAATGTGTAATCACAGCTGATTTGGATGGCACAAAGAGGCAGGCTATTTGTACCATATATTGCAAGTAAATTAATGTGTTTAATTTATGTCTTTCAACTTGATGCCAGGTGAATAAGTAAATAAAAATTAACTGTTCTAGAAACACCCCATGCTGATGGCCGCTGCTGCTTGCATTGTTTGTCAGAGAAAACTATTTACATTTAGGCACAAATATCCTAATTTAAAAATGCAAAGAGACAGCTGGACCTATTTGTTCTTGTAAAAAGTGTTTAAAACCATGCAGCTTGCAACATTTCATGAGCTGCTGGGCACTTCTGGAGGCTGTGAGTAGAACTCAAGTCTCTCTCCAGTTACAACTGCTCTGAAAAAGGTCTTCCCAAGAAAGCTGGGAAGAAAACATTCTCTTCATGACAAAAAAAGGGGGCACCACCCTTCCACAACACTACTGCTTCAGCACAGATGGGAAGTGGGAGCAGTGGTTTAGCTTCAGAGTCAGAGATGAAGTAGAAATAGGAGTCCATTGGGGCACCCTAAAACTATCAAGGATTATACAGCTATCACCTAAAACTCCCACAGTATGTAAATCCTCTTCTCACATCAGCACCTACAGGTTGGAAAGAAAGCTTACCCATGTGTTCCCTTTCCAATATCAATATGTAAAACTAGGACCACAAAGCAAAGCAGACCAAATTTCTCCCCCAGCAAGGGGCTCTCTCACAAGTTAAGA
Source organism: Platysternon megacephalum (assembly GCA_003942145.1). Classification (NCBI taxonomy): domain Eukaryota; kingdom Metazoa; phylum Chordata; order Testudines; family Platysternidae; genus Platysternon; species Platysternon megacephalum. The sequence continues at coordinate 3,862,644 of QXTE01000112.1, forward strand.
TTTACCTCAGCATCCACTGCTGTGTATTCCAGAGTCTGTATCATATCCAGACCCACACCTGAGGTCACACAAGCAGTCATCTGTGCCAGTACTCACTGACACAGGCAACTCTGTTAGAGATTGAGGTAGTGCCTCCTTTCATAGCCCTGCTCAACTGTTCCTTGCATCACAAAAGGGCATTCTGAATGCACTTTCACCTTGAGAAAGCACTAAACCAGGGGTAGGCAACCTATGGCACGCATGCCGAAGGTGGCACGCGAGCTGATTTTCAGTGGCACTCACACTGCCCGGATCCTGGCCACCGGTCTGGGGGGCTCTGCATTTTAATTTAATTTTAAATGAAGCTTCTTAAACATTTTAAAAACCTTATTTACTTTACATACAATAGTTTAGTTATATATTATAGACTTAGACAAAGAGACCGTCTAAAAACATTAAAATGTATTACTGGCACGCGAAACCTTAAATTAGAGTGAATAAATGAAGACTCGGCACACCACTTCTGAAAGGTTGCCGACCCCTGCACTAAACTGAACACTAAGTAAACTGAAAGAAAACATGCCAGCTGTAAAATAGTCAAGGTCTTCTGTTCTAGCCTGGGACTTCTAGTTTAATCCCTCTGACCAGTAAGTAAAGACATCTAAATATAACAAACTGTTGCATCTACTCGCCACCAGTGTGCTGATTTAATTCTTTCTCTAGCAGGAGAATACGCTTGGAGTGGTCACATGACATTTATTCTTAAAGAGGATCCTGAGGATTTTCGCTTGAGCTAAATCCTGCCATGTGGCTGGCCAAATGCCACAAAGCCTTGGTAGAACTCATCAGTTCTGAAAAGGGAGCAGCAATGTTAGGTGCAGAAGCGCTAGTCAGTTATGATAGAAAGTGGTGGGTCATGCAAGAAGTAAAAAGAGAGCCTCCAGAAAACACTACTGCTCCCTCAAAGTGTTAGTGCTGCACTAGGCTCATGGCAGCCTCTGAAACTACCTTGGCAGCCACTTGCTGCTACCCCACCTATTTGGTCAGTCAAAAGGTTGGGCTAGATGAAAGGCATATAAGAGGTGGGGGACAGAGAGAAAACACTGAATACTTTAAAGTAACAGAATCTTACAGAACAGTTCCCATGCTGCACCTAGAAATCTGGAATCAGAACAGAGCTCTGGCAGCACAGGCCTGCATTAAATTTTGAATTGTCTTGGCCTATCAGGAGGGGTTAACTCATCCCAGTCTAGTACAGGTCTTACGCTGGGGTTACGTTCCGCGGTCAGCGCCTAAAGCGAAAACCGCGTATAGTCAAAATTACATTGAGGGAACACCGAGACTTCCGCGATGAGGTTCACCATTGTGTGGATCCTTTCCAGTGGCAGGAATGCTCTGGGCAAAAGTTCCTTGTGCGCTTTGGCGTCATCCTGAGGAACTGGGTGAGGGGGCCTCATGATAGCCTCATCCAGCGATGACAATGCCATGGGAACCTCCACGTTCACTGGTGGGGTCCAGCAGCTTTCTCCCTTGAGTCCTTCTGGATCTGCGGGGTCTTACCCCCCGAAGCCTCGAGCACCAGAGGGGGATAGGATACGAAGACCGCTGGCCTCTCCGGGGCTCCCGACACTGATCGGGCCGCCTGGGAAGGTTGGATGAACCCCCAAGGGTTCCACGGATACCATGGCGCCGGCCACTGCGCCTGGGGCCATGGGACAGGTTTTGGTGCCAATAATGTAGTCGGCACCACCAGTACCGGCGCTTGTCCCGCAGACAGGGAACCTCGCTCCGAGCTGGAACTACCGGCCAAGTGGCCGGTACCGGGCAAAGCGGTGGCTCTTGTCCAACCAGTGCCGGTCACTGCGTCCCGAAGCTGACCTGCCCGAGCGAGACAGGCGTCTTGGTCGGGATCTCGGGGACCAATGGCGTTCGGCAGATCTGCACTGGATACCCGGCGATCCATGCCTCATGCTACTCGACCAGTACTGGGAAATCAAACAGGACCGGGAGCTACTACAGTCCAGTTGCCAGGAGGATCGTCCTGAGTAGGGCAACCTCCTTCTTGGAGACAGACAATGATGGCCCAGCGATCGGCAGTCTCTGGTACCCGATCGGTCCCGGGATCGGTACCAGGCCCTTGGAGACGGTCGGGACCAGTCCCAGAGTTCTTACTGTGTGGCGCATGCCTCACAGGGTCTGCGCCAATCTACCGGCGAAGTATGCCTCGAGTACCTCCATCGGTGCCCGCGGTGCGGGGACCGAAGAGGGCTCTGCTGAGCCTGCCTCTCCAGTCCTGAGGCATGACGGCTTCGGGTGGGCGAACGCTGGCGGGACGTCCCTCTCAATGGGGATCGGTACCGCTGAGGCAGGGACACATGCATAGGTCCCAACATGGGTTTTCCCCGAGACCGGGTTACCACTACAGCTGGTGTGGGCGGCACCAGGAGCGTCAGGATCTCTTGAGCTGCTCAAAGAGCTTTGGGCTTCAACGGCACTTGAAGCTGACTAGGGCCTGCACCACTATCTGGGGTCACGGGCGAAGCATGGGATGGGCTGCACCGCTTGACTTGAGCTGGGGCCCAACTTCCTGAAGGGGGTGTTGAGCTGCCTGGCACAGGTAGTGGCTCACCCCCTGCCCTCTCCTTTCCCTTACGGAAGGTAGGAGTCTTCCCCTCCCAGCCCTTTTCGGCTTCTTCCCCAGAGCTGTGGAGGGGGACCGGTGCCGGCTAGTGGACGGTGCCGCCAGAGCACTGTGCATGGAGACTGCAGTGCTCGGTGCGGAGTCGGACCGTTGCCCTGGTGCCGGAGCGAGTGCCGACTCCATTAGGAGTGCTTTCAGACGGATATGGCACTCCTTCTTCATCCTAGGTTTGAAGGACTTGCAGATACGGCACTTGTCACTTATGTGCCCTTCACCTAAACACCTTAGGCAGCTGGTATGTGGATCACTGAGGGGCATAGGCCGTTTGCAGTGATCGCAGGGCTTAAAGCCTGGGGACCGGGGCATGCCCCGTCCCCCAGCTGAGACCCATTTGGGACTAATGAAAAGTTGAGAACTACTACTAAGGGTAATTAAGAAGCTACTAACTATATACAACTATATTACAGGTTTTCAAAGTTCACAAGAACAGAGAATGAAACAACTCTAGCTGAAGCAGCAGATGTTCCAGCACCATCACTGGCGGCAAAAAGGAACTGAGGGTGGGGGGAGCTGGCGGTGCCCCTTATACTGTGCCATGCAGGGGCCACTCCATGGGGCACCAGAGCCGGTCCCCTACGGATACTGCTGAGGGAAAAACTTCCAGCACTGGTGCATGTGGCGAGCACACACCTCTAATATGGAATGGACATGAGCAAGCACGCGAAGAACAGATATTTGTCTGCAGCATTTTGTCAAAGACCTGGGAATCATTCCCAGATGGTGTTGCCAGTCACTGGCTGTGGTCAGGTTGGAGCATGGGACTAGCCTGAAGGTCAAGAGATGGCACAGTTTTAGTTCAGAAAAATAATTCTTGAGACTAGTAGTTCCCTTGTGCTTGTAACCTGTATGGCTAGTCTGATTTTTTTCTTCCAAAACCAGTTAATGCTAAAGACCAGTTTCCACCTTCCTAAATGCAGACAGGAAGCCAGCAGAGAGGAGGAAGGGAGTAACTGCTGCACTTCAACCACCATTGTATTTACATTTCCGTTCTCTCGACAACAAATAAATTTAATTGGGACCGAACATGAGGCACTACTTGGAAAACAAAGATTGAGCTTTCTGGAGAGAAAGGGGTGCAAAAGTAGGTTTGGATTCCTTTGCAGTGTTATCAGGTGGGCATTTTGAGAGAATGATTCACTTCCTTGTGGAACTTAAAACTGCAATAGCTAGGGAGTTACTGAATCTCAATGGGCAGCCAAGGTATTGTGTGCTCATAGACACAAGCAGTTTCCCACTGAAAAGAAAAGGATAAGGGACTGGACATATTTTATCCAGTACAATGCTAATTAGTTAAGTCATTTTTCTTAAAATAAAGGACTTCCACCCATACTTTAGGAAGAGAGATGAACCATTCCTTCCCATATTCTATCAGATTATTTGGCACAGTATTTTGAATAAATATGTACTGTATCATGTACCATTCAAGCAAGCAATCTTAGTCCACTGTTAACTTTTTAATCATTTCCAAAAAACAAATGTCCACGTTATTTCCACCAACTTAGACTATTAGACAAAGGTTTAAGAAATCCAGGTTAACTGGCACTAATAGTGAAAAGTGTTTACTTCTTGCATTTCCTCCCAGGTTGGGCAATGAAAATAAACTAGTCTATTTCTAATCAAAAGTGTTCTTTATTACTTAAGACGTCTGCCATACCACCATATCACTTGACTACAAGTGCCACTGAGAAACATCAATATTTCACACTCCTAGAGGAAGCACAGAAGATGGGCAAAAGACCAGTGTGCTTTATATGTTTGCAAAGCCATAAAAGGAGCAAGTAGGGAGAATGTGATGGCTTTGAACTGGTCATCCTCTCAAATTTTATTGGTTCTCTAAAGTAAGAGTCCAAGACATTATTTAAAGCCCTGTTTTTACTGGGAATGGCAATGGGAAATGATGTACCAAGACAAAACTGACCAGCCTCCAATATTAAAGGTGCATAATAAGGCACTTCCTCCCCAACACCCTCTAACCCTACACCTGCTGCCTCTAGCTCAGCTGCTCTTCCGAAAGAAGTTAACTTTACACATCCGGCTATTGGAACTACTCTAGAGCCAATGAGCGTGGGTTAGTCCTACCAGGATAAAGTGTTTCAGGAAATGCTTTTAGCTGCCGAACAAGCTCTTTGGGAAACACCTGCTTGATTTCCATGTCCTGAAAATTTAACAGCAAGTATCAAAAGGGGTGATGGCAAATATTGCCAGCCTGCCTGCCTCAAGTCTACATTACATTTCTAGGTTGCTTTCTATACAAAGAAAAAGAAGGGGGGAGATTGAAAAACCTTTGATCAGTAAGAGATGCAGGTTAAAGAAAAAAGTGTAAGACCTTTTGCCCTGATAGTCAATGAGACAACCAAGAAAAATAGTAATATTCCAGACTGACTCCTGACCAGCAAGAAAAATGCCCTGATAGGTACAAAGTTGCTTCAATCATTGCTAATCAGAAGTTTGAATGGGAAAAGCTGCAGTCCAGAAGGGGGTGTCAAGACTCCCACATCCTCTGTTCTGAGTTGCTTATATTCCTAAATCCCTGCTTTAGAAAGGCAAGGCCCCATCTTCCACACCACCGCTCTCCCTTTAACAATGTATCCAGGGCCAGAAACACAGAGAGAAGCATGAACTGAATTCAGAAGCCATCACGACCTCCCATCCCTCTCCCAAGCATGATAAGCCAATGTATTTGGCTATTAGTCAAAGAGCTTTTAAAGAAGAAAACAGCTTAGGGTGGCTTCCCCTTTGTATTATGGCTCTCTGCCAAATACATCAACTGGCTGTGTTCACAGTAGATTGATTTAAATCACAGATTTAAAATCACAGATTTTAATCATGATTTAAATCAGTAAGCAGTAACTTGTTTTTTTAAATAATTGATTTTAATCTCATTTTGTATTTGTACTATTTAGTTATTTTCCTCAAGAAAGGTTGATTCTCATTGGTAACCATCAAAACAAGTTGATTTGCAACTAAACAGCCTTTACACACTAATTTTGGTACTTCTTTTTGCTAACCAAGAAGATATACAGTATCTATACATGTTTATTTAAGCAGTTACATGAATAAATGTAAATTAAGCTACAGTTTTAATTTTTACATGTTTTATTTATGTTAGAAAATGGTGAATTGAGCATTTCTACTTTACTAGGGTTTTTTTAAATTTGTGCCACACTATTTGGATGGAAACTGAAATTCAATTAAAAATACACAGTTTTGTGTTTGTTTTGTTAATTAAATAAAATACCTTAAATGTGCTGGATATATATGAAAAGTTTATCAAAACATGTTTTACATTTAAAGCTAACTGATTTAGTTAATAAAAGGAAGTATTATCTGTAGTTAGTGAACTGAAATGATTGTTTCTGGTGACCATGTGGTTCAAGATTTTAAAGAACTAGTAGATCTCATTCTCTCACACCTACTTTTTATTCATAGACTGGAAGAGGAAAACAAGTTTTCATGCTTTTTTTTAAACTCCCAATTAGTTTCTTAACATTCAATTAACTAGTCATTGAAATGAACTAGCTGAATAAACTGAAATGAGGAATATATTCTTTCTATACATGCAGATGATGCTACTGCTGTCAAAAGCTGGTTTAGCACTTCAACAAACTCTAGTTCCAGGTGCTTAGCCAGTGACTTCCACTAGTTCAATGGTTTGACTTTTTTTTAAACTTGACAACCATGTGCTGTTTAATTTTTTTTTTAATTAACTGAAATACTTAATTATAGTACGTTTAAGCCTTGCAATAGATTGTCAAAATTTCAAATTTAATTTTAAATAATTTTATTTTTACAAATGAACATTTAATTTAAAATTAAAAAACCTGATTTTTTTATCCACCTTGGCTGTGATACTCAATGTTAGATAAAAAAGCCAGTTTTATTGATATATCAGGTTATGAGTGGATGCTGGAAAGCTTTACTTGGTTTGACTGTGAATTAATCAGACAAACCTTTCCAACCTCTACACTAGTAGCTGGTTAAGAGCCTCCAAGAAAGAGGTATTCAAGATAAAGCTTGTGCAACACCTACAGAAGTGGAGACAATTTAAAGATGCAGTTGAGACAACCGAATTTCCATGGGGTAGGCAGTTTTAACTAGTCATTCCAAGTACAATGGTTTGCCATTAAAAATCCAACATCTACCATTTAGTACCTAATAGAATTATTTCCTGTTCTAATTCTATATACTGAAGTATCTCAGATATCATTGGGTGTTAACAGTAGGTAGGTATGGACTTTGATGGTGACCTCTTATACTAATTTTCTATGTTTCATGGTTTGCTTGGTATCTGTATCACTATGTGGGTGAAGACAGGAAGAAACATACTGCATTAGCCAAACGCCTCCAAGTCTGAGAAACAGCAGAGGCTTGAAAAAAATGTGTAACATTTTACGATATGAAAGTACTTAGCAATTAAATTAGCCATTGTCACATGTATACTCCTACATTGCAGCCTATGCCCTTCTCAACACAAATAGGAGTCAATGGTTACAGAATTCTATTTATGCTTAATTATTTGCTAGTATATGCAAGCGCACAGGGTCTCATGGAACAGATATGCTCACCCCCTTAATCATCCCTTGGCTATGTGAGCCAGTGCACCACAATGAAGCAGTTTGGCTATACAGCACCTTCTGTTATTCAAGAACAGCGAGTGTGGCATTTGAGCCTAGGGTAGTGACAAGCCCAAGGTTTGTTAATTACTTCATCCAAACATGCTGTCAAGCTAAGTCAGACTCACCTCTTCCCCGCAAAAGAATCGTGTACAACTGGGTCACTCAAACTCTGCATCAGCAGAACAAACAGACGACACAACACGAGACCAGACAGGCTGGGGTAAAGGAGGAAAAAACTGATAGAAGAAACAGGAAAAGGGAAGAGGTCCAGCCTGCCAGACATTACATCCTTTGGGCCACATTTAGACTCTGCTACCTAAACCTGAGCAGATGCAGGTGCCAGAAGCAATAAAGAAGCCTCAAGTCTGAGAACCTGAGCAAAACAAGGAAAACTGAAGATCTTAGGTGGAAAAGGGAAGGATTTCATGTTGTTAAAATGCTTTCAGCACATATTCATTCTGCAGAGACTTCCATGGGAGGGTCCCACACACAATGCCTAGCATTAGGACTTACAGATTCTGCCAGACTACACTCACTATTTCAGCCCCAATCAGCTGAACCTGCCTGTCCAGCTTTGCTGCTAAACTCCAGCAGGAACCTAAGCAGTCTCCACACACCATATTATGGCTATGTTTTTCCAGCTGAAGTTTCAGTATGCATGCACCAATGATTCTGCTTCAAAATGTTGTGGATGTCAAATATGTAATATATCTTTAACGAGAGGTGATTCCATACCTTAAAAGCAGATGTTCCCTTTGTGTGTTCTTAATCTCCACAAACGGCTTATCTGTAAAATAAATGAGTACACAATTAAAAAGGAAGCTAGGGTTATAATCAACTACTTGGATGTCACAGAGACTTTGATCTTTATCTGGCCAGCCCAAATTTTAGTCCATGGCTTTGTACAAACTAATCCACTGGAAATGTTACTAAGTTTTAATTTGCTGTTTTCCCATTTCTGTGGCCTGGGATCCTCTCGCTTGCTTTATCCCTCAATGACAACACAAAATAAAGCAGACATTAGGTTACTAACCCAGCCCTGAACCCTAACTGTAACAGTCTAGGAAGCAAGTTCTACAGTAGCCTCTAATAAAAGGCTAGATAGCACTGTTCAAGTCATTCATAAAAAAGCCAGAAGGAACCATTGAGATCATCTAGTCTGACCTCCTGCATAAAACACACCACAGGATTTCACTGAATTAATTCCTGTTTGAACTAGAGTATCTTTGTTAGAAAAACATGCAACGTTGATTTAAAATTGTGTAGTGATGGAGAATCCACCACAATCCTTGGTAAATTATTCCAGTGGTTAATTATCCTCACTGTTAAAAATTTGCACCTCATTTCTAGTCTGAATTTGTCTGGCTTCAACTTCCAGCCACTGGATCTTGGTATGGCTTTGTCTGGTAGACTGAAGAGTCCTCTATTATCAAATCCCTGTTCCCCATGTAAGTACTTACAGACTGATCAAATCAGCCCTTAAACTTCTCTTTGTTAACCTAAATAGATAGAGCTCCCTGAGTATCATTATAAAACAGGTTTTCCAATTCTTTAATCATTCTCATGGCTTCCCTCTGAACCCTTGCCAATTTATCAACATCCTTCTGGGAAGAATATTTCAGTAGCATCTGCACCAGTGTTATTACAGAGGCCATATAACTTTCTTACACCTACTCAATACTCCCATGTTTATACATCCAACAATCACATTAGTCCTTTTCCCTGCAACATTGCACCATCATCTTATGTTCAGCTGATTATCCACCATAACCCCCCCAAGTATTTTCAGAGTCACTGCTTCGCAAGGTAAAGTCCCTCTCAGCCGGTATGGATGTCCTGCATTCTTAGTTCCTAGATTTATGACTTCACATTTGGCTGCACTGAAACATTGTTTGCTTGTGCCCAAATGATCCAGATAACTCTGTGCCAGAGACCTGTCTTCTTCATTAACCACTTCCCCCCATCTTTGTGTCATCTACAAACTTGGTCACTAATGATTATGTTTTCTACCAAGTCACTGATTAAAATTAACAACAGCAGAGTGCCAAGAATCAATCTCTGCAGGACCCCTCCAGAAACACAGCCGCTCAATGACAATTCCCTGTTTACAGTTACATTTTGAGACTTGTCAGTTAGCCAGTTAGCCAGTTTTTAATCCATTTAACATGTGCCGTGTTGATTTTGTATCATTCTCGTTTCTTAATCAAAATGTCATACAGAACCAAGTCAAATGCCTTACAGAAGTCTATTACCACAATACTATTACCTTTATCAACCAAGCTAGATCTCTGAAGAGATTACGTTAGTTTGACAAAATCTATTTTCCATAAACCCATGTCGATTGGCATTAATTATATTACCCTCCTTTAATTCTTGACCAAGTCCTGTATCAGCTGTTTTATTATTTTGCCAATACATAAGCACAAAATATAAATAATCAATATTAATATTTAATATATGGAGATATACCTATCTCATAGAGCTGGAAGGGACCCCGAAAGGTCATTGAGTCCAGCCCCCTGCCTTCACTAGCAGGACCAATTTTGCCCCAGATCCCTAAGTGGCCCCCTCAAGGATTGAACTCACAACCCTGGATTTAGCAGACCAATGCTCAAACCACTGAGCTATCCCTCTTCCCCCCCGCCATTAAATTGAAAGTGAACAAATTAAAGACAAAATAGCTGCAAGAGACATCACTAAAGGTAAATTGATACTGGAATCTTGTGTCTTCTGGGTCATGCTTCATGACATTAGAACACAGCATCAGAGTCAAATAACAAATGTTGCTAACATGGCACTCCTGGTGCTTATGACCTGTACCAGCCATTCACCAACAACGGTTGCCTTGTGACTATGTGCAGAATAAAACTGATCCAGAGCAATGAAGGATCAGAACATAAGCTAGCAGAAATCAAGTTAGTACAAAGGCACACAAGCAGAAGCACTGGCACAACCATAAGAGAACTCAGTGGTGACGTACTCAGGGAGAAGCATCAAGAAAAGTATCACCCTCATGGCTTGTGCACTCTACTAGCCAGTACATGCAGAATATTAACATTCATTCTTCAGAGGGAAGGAATCCTGAAAGACAGGCACCTGGAACTTGAGGAAAGAAAAGAGGACTCACAGCAATGTAGTAGCTGACAGGAACCCTCATACATAAAACAAACTCACAAAATAGCGTCACAATTTTATCATGATTCTCAGAAAAAATTCTTAGAATAATAGGTCTTGGAATTGTGCAAGTAAGTTAGAGTCTCCACTTTCATTTGAAAAAAACAGTATATTTCTAGCCCTCATGATTGCAGAGAAGAGCTTGAATATGTGATCCAAATGTACTCTAAGATTCAAAAGTCAGCATGTACATAAAAAAAATACTAAAATTATGTTTTAAAGTTTCATGATTTTGGGGAACCTGATTATTTTTGAGCACTTGGGGCTGGCAATATTACAGTTATGAACTGATAAATTAGATTGACTAAATCACTGGATTATATCTTGGCCCCATTAAAGTCAATGGGAGCTTTGCCACTGACTTCAATGGAACCAGAATTTCACCCATTTTCTTTGAAAAAGATACATTTGCAGTAATTTCTTGCAGTGAAAATTGCACTGAATGATAGTCTTCAATATACTTCAAATCATCCATCATATTGTGTTCCTTTGCTCTCAGCTGCCCCAAAAGCCCAAATTCTTTCACTGGGGGGGAAAAAAGCATTAAAGCTATTTTGTTCTAGGCCAGAGGCTCCCAAACTGGCTGATAACTAGGGGTCCAGAGAGAGCTGTCTGGCCAAATGGTGCTGTCTCTCCTTGTTTCCAGCTTAAGCAAACATAAATAGATGTAAAGAAAGAAGATATAGAACAAAAGTAAACAGCGTGTGATCAACACTTAGAAAAGAATGCCTCCCTTAACACATTAAAGGGCGCTAAAAACACTACATAAGAATGGCCATACTAGGTCAGACCAAAGGTCCATCTAGCCCAGTATTCTATCTTCCAACAGTGGCCAATGCCAGGTGCCCCGGAGGGAATGAACAGAACAGGTAATTATCAAGTGATCCATCCCGTCGCACATTCCCAGCTTCTGGCAAACAGAGGCTAGGGACACCATCCCTGCCCAGCCTGGCTAATAGCCATTGATGGACCTATCCTCCATTAATTTATCTAGTTCTTTTTTGAACCCTGTTATAGTCTTGGCCTTCACAACATCCTCTGGCAAGGAGTTCCGCAGGTTGACTGTCCGATGTGTGAAAAAATACTTCCTTTTGTTTGTTTTAAACCTGCTGCCTATTAATTTCATTTGTTGGACCCTAGTTCTTGTGTTATGAGAAGGAGTAAATAACACTTGCTTATTTACTTTCTCCACACCAGTCATGATTTTATAGACCTCTATCATATCCCCCCTAGTCGTCTCTTTTCCAAGCTGAAAAGTCCCAGTCTTATTAATCTCTCCTCATACAGAAGCCGTTCCATACCCCTAATCATTTTTGTTGCCCTTTTCTGAACCTTTTCCAAGTCCAATATATCTTTTTGGAGATGGGGCGACCACATCTGCATGCTGTATTCAAGATGTGGGCGTACCATGGATTTATATAGAGACAATATGATATTTTCTGTCTAAGTCCTTTCCCAGCATTATTTTTCTATGTAAACAATTTCTCAAGTTGCCACAGATATGTAAGATCATTAATGAGGAGGGAGGTGTCCATGTGACAATCTACACCATGAACATTTTGGGGACGTTTTAGGCAGTTTGATCACTACTCTGCATTATTTCATACCTCTGCACAGCATTTTTTCCACATGCTCACATGCAGGGCTCAAAGTCCTGTAAGTCCATGTTGTCACAACGGGTTGTGCAACCAGGTATATGTGACACTTTGGGTCTCTTACAGAAGTGCATTTTTGGCATAACTGAGGAACAGCCGCACTCTGTCTCCAGTCACAGAGGGCAGGATGGGATCATATGATCAATTGATGAAACGCCAGTGAGAGCTAAAGGGCACTGAAATATTTGTGGGATGGTTTCTCTCAGTCACTAATTGGTAAAGCTATTACCCAAAGGATTCTAAGACCTTTCCCACGGCAGAACTCTTATTTTTATGTTAGTAATCCCTCAATTGAGACAACTAAACATGAACAATTGTTTATTTCTGTTCAGACAAGGAGGTAGGAATAAAAATGCATCACAAATTATGTCATTCCACCCCAAAGCTGAAGGACACTTTCCATAATTCCAACTTCATGGAGAGTAGAATTTGTTGTGGTGTTTTAAGATAGCTGTTTCACTTTTATCAGACTTGCCCATGTCTAAGGGAAACCAATTTGAACCAATTTAGGAAAATATACTGAATGATCTTTCAAAGGCTAATTTCACATCAAAGTTAAGATATTAACTGAACCAATAAATTCTAACTTGTGGTTCTCACAGCACCCCTGCACATAGTGGGCCAGATCTTCAGCACAGCTTCACTGACTTCAATGAAGCTGCACCATTTTACAACAATTGAGGACACCGCCTAGTATCACTATTTATCTATAGGGTCTGTAAAGGAGTGTACTAGCCCTTTAAGAGTCAGCCAGGCGCTCACAGCCTGGGATAATCAAGGAGATTGCCTGCTCCACCTGGTACTTCCTTATTTAAGCAGAAAGAGGAAGTTGAGCAGGGGAGAGATATTAGAGACATCTAGCTGACAAATGGGGGTGATCTCTCTCCAGCAGGTTAGCCTGACTAGGCACAAAAACTTTAATTTTTTTTAAGTTTGGGAAACAACCCTTCTTAGCCTGAAGTATATAAATCCATGGTAACCCCAAATGTTGAATACAGCATGCAGTTTTGGTACCCTCATCTCAAAAAATATAAATTAGAATTGGAAAAGATGCAGAGAAGAACAACGAAAATGACTGGGGTATGGAACAGTTTCAGCTTAGACAAGAGATGACTAAGTGTGTGTGTGTGGGGGGGGAGAAATATGTCAAAGGTCTATAAAATGATGAATGGGGTGAAGAAAGTGAATAGGGAAGAGTTATTTACCTCTTCACATAACACAAGGACTAGGGGTTACCCAATTAAATTAACTGGCAGCAGGTTTAAAACATACATAAGGAAGTAAGTCTTCACACAACACAGTCAACCTGTGGAACTCTTTGCCAGGGGATGTTGTGAAGGCCAAAAGTGTAACAGGTTCAAAAAAGAACTAGATAAATTCATGGACAATAGGGCCATCAATGGCAATAGGCCAAGATAGTCAGGGATGCAATCCCACGCTCTGGGTGTCCCTAAACCTCCAACTGCCAGAAGCTGGACGACAGGGAATGGACCACTCAAAATTTCCCTGTTCTGTTCATTACATCTGGCACTGGCCACTATCAGAGACTGGATACTGGGCTAGATGGACCTTTGGTCTGACACAGTATGGCCGTTCTTATGTTCTTATGAGAGGAAAGGAGGACTGAATTAACACTCCAGCTTGGAGGAGAACTGTGAGCTGGAGCAGACAGAAGACTCCAAGGGAATAAAAAGACAACTCCTCCAGCCAGGTAGGGGTGAAATTTGGACTCTGAAGCCTTTATTTTTATTCAAGCGGTATAGGATAATAAACCAGCATAATACTGAAGAAGAAAGACTCTGGAGTTCTTATGGAATCTGGGAAGGGAAACTGAGGATGACCTCAGCAGAGCCACACTAGCCCAGAAAAGGTTGCTCCAGGGCAGGCACACCCATTTACAGCATCTGAAACTTGCTAGGTGCTTTCCAGTTGAACAGTAAGATCTTATGACACACTTTTGACCTTGCCTTCCCTAGTATGAAGGCATAGCAACGTGTACATATAAGAAGAATTTTAAAATCTACAGTAGACGCTCATTAGTAGCAACACATCGGTGCCCTTTTGCTATGTTGCTCCGAAGCAGCTGTTGCTGTTATGGGGAGTGTCAATAATTCACAGTAGGGAAAGTGTTCCCAGGGGAAATGTTGCTCGTAAGCTGTGGTTGGTCTTACAAGGTGTTGCTGCAAACAAGTGTCTACTGTATAACAAATAAAAAGATACTACGCTGCATACACAATTCTCCCTTTGGGGAGAGTATAAGAAAAATAAACCAAACAACGCACTAGTCGTGTCATTTAAAGCACTACCAGAAGGCTCTCAGATACTGTGGTGATGAGGGTAGGATAGTGGATCCCTACCTGAGGGAATTTACAATCTTAGTCTTGCTAGATGGGGGGTTACCTTAATGGAAATGTGCTACATCTGTGGTAACATTAACTAGTGGCATAATTCAAACAATGTTAAAATAAAATGTTAAAAACTGCATTAACGTAAAACAGACCAAATGAGAATGAACGCCATCTCAGGTAATGCAAAGCTATAATAATACTGTACATGGTGACGCATATAGGGTAGATTTGGTAAACCAAGATGTATTTATTCTTAATGTATTACAGTCACAAAACTACATTCATATTTCAAACAATTAAGTGTTAACAATTCATCTCTATATTAAAGCATGTTGCAAGATATTTTTCAGATCCTTAGTACTCAGGATGGCAATTGCTTCCCTCACTTCTCATACCAAGGTTAGTTCTTTCTTGGAAGCAGCTGCCTTTACAGTCTGTTTAGGAAAAAACCTATGGTATGCCCAGGTGGTAGTGCTGCTGTTGTCCATGCCACCTACTAATGAAATATCCCACCACCTCTTGCTGAGAGTGGCTATTTGGAAAAACAGGTGAGGCAGGGTCAAAATAAGGATTCCCTACACCCTATCCCATGAAAGATCATAATTAGTCATTTAAATTAGATGGCACCTATCCCCATGAGTTTAGTGTCTTTTAATGTTTGTACATCACCTAGTCCAATGGGTAAGGCCTTACCAAATTGATGGTTCATTTTGGTCAATTTCACAGTCATAGGATTTTAAAAATCATAAATTTCATTATATCAGCTATTTAAATCTGAAATGTCACGGTGCTGTAATTGTAGGGGTCCTGACCCAAAAAGTTGTCAGGGGGAGGTCACAAGGTTATTCTAGGGAGGGTTGCAGTACTGCTACCCATACTTCTGCGCAGCTGGTGGTGGTGGCGCTGCCTTGAGAGCTGGGCAGCTGGAGCATGGTGGCTGCTGGCTGATGGCAGGATATGGTATTGCCACCCTTACTTCTGCGCTGCTGCCTGAAGGGGAGGGGAGGGATAGCTCAGTGGTTTGAGCATTGGCCTGCTAAACCCAGGGTTGTGAGTTCAATCCTTGAGGGGGCCACTTAGGGATCTGGGGCAAAAAATTGGTCCTGCTAGTGAAGGCAGGGGACTGGACTCAATGACCCTTCGGGGTCCCTTCCAGCTCTATGAGATAGGTATATCTCCATATATTAAATTAAGAGCTGGACCCTCAGTCAGCAGCCGCCACTCTCCGGCCACCCAGCTCTGAAGGCAGCAGCGTAGAAGTAAGAGTGATATGGTATGGTATTGCCACTCTTACTTCTGCGCTGCTGCTGGCAGGGCGCCCGCCAACAGCTGCCACTCTCCAGCCGCTCAGCTCTGAAGGCAGCACAGAAGTAAGGCTGGCAATACTGTGACCCCCCCTTAAAATAGCCTTATGACCCCATGCAACTCCCTTTTGCGTCAGGACCCCCAATTTGAGAAACGTTGGTCTCCCCCCATGAAATCTGTAAAAGCACACCAGACCAGATTTCACGGGGGGGAGACCAGATTTCACAGTCAAGGACTCATTTTTCATGGCCATGAATTTGGTAGGGTTCTAATTATGGTGTTAGTCCAGACTTTTGTAAACCCTGACTCATCAAGCCATACAGAATGGTCATGAAACCCACTGCCTACACCTTAATGCTACCCACCACATTTCTTCACCAGAGGAGAAAGGCCTTCACCAAAAGTAGTAGTAGCTACATGTAGTCTGCAACAGCAACTTGGGAGACCGGAGAAACTGCTTCCACTTCAATAGCCACTGTTCCTTACCAGGGTTCCTTGCCCATTCTTGAACTCAACAAGCTCTTAAATCAAGTGTTTATGCCAGAAATAGGGTGATGATGTTTTCTGCACAGGGACTACCTCCAAATGTATGATGCATTCTTGTGCAAATTCAATTTACTGTTCCCACTCCTGCATGAGAAGACCTGGATGAAGCTGACAGTACATTAGAGGATATTAAATCGAGAAGACGTCACCTTCCTAAGTGTTTGGCTATAGCTTTTCCTTCCTCTCCACTGGAAGAAGTAACTCAGTCAAGTTTAGACTTGAAGTTTAAATGTGTTGTAGAGTGGGATGTAGGCAGTCAGATCTATTGGTCAGAGCAAATGGTGATCAGGCCTAGTGGTCAGAGCAAGAGTCAGGTACTGGAGCCAGAGGTCAGAGCTGACGACTGAGTCAGGAGTCAAGCCAAGGGTCAGAGCCAGAGTCAGTAGCCAGGGGTGTAAAGCAGGGATCAGGAACAAGACAGGAGGGCAAGAACAGGACAGGAAGGCAGGAATCAGGAACAACACAGGGCTCAGGAGTCAGGAGAGAAGGCAGGGTCCAATATAGCAGCCAGCCTAGTTGTAATGGTGACATAAATTACAGATGTGACAGCCCACTTGGAAGGTGCTCTCTCATGTGAGTGTCACTAGTGATAAATGACCATGGAACATGAATTCAGCTATTTAGCTTATGATCCTTATCAACTTATTCCTTGTATGTAACTTATTTCTCACTTAAGCAAAGTAATCTGTCATGGGAGAAGAGGGAAGGTTCTCTCATGGATTGGTAACTGGTTACAAAATACGAAACAAAGGGTAGGAATAAATGGTCAGTTTTCAGAATGGAGAGAGGTAAATAGTGGTGTCCCCCAGGGGTCTGTACTGGGCCCAGTCCTGTTCAACATATTCATAAATGATCTGGAAAAAAGGGTAAACAGCGAGGTGGCTAAATTTGCAGATGATACAAAACTACTCAAGATAGTTGAATCCCAGGCAGACTGCAAAGAGCTACAAAAGGATCTCTCAAAACTGAGTGACTGGGCAACAAAATGGCAGATGAAATTCAATGTTGATAAATGCAAAGTAATGCACATTGGAAAACATAATCACAACTATACATATAAAATGATGGGGTCTAAATTAGCTGTTACAACTCAAGAAAGATCTTGGAGTCATTGTGGATAGTTCTCTGAAAACATCCGCTCAATGTGCAGTGGCAGTCAAAAAAGCTAACAATGTTTAGCATAAGAACATAAGAAAGGCCGTACCGAGTCAGACCAAAGGTCCATCTAGCCCAGTATCTGTCTACCGACAGTGGCCAATGCCAGGTGCCCCAGAGGGAGTGAACCTAACAGGCAATGATCAAGTGATCTCTCTCCTGCCATCCATCTCCATCCTCTGACGAACAGAGGCTAGGGACACCATTCTTACCCATCCTGGCTAATAGCCATTTATGGACTTAGCCACCATGAATTTATCCAGTCCCCTTTTAAACATTGTTATAGTCCTAGCCTTCACAACCTCCTCAGGTAAGGAGTTCCACAAGTTGACTGTGCGCTGCGTGAAGAAGAACTTCCTTTTATTTGTTTTAAACCTGCTGCCTATTAATTTCATTTGGTGACCCCTAGTTCTTGTATTATGGGAATAAGTAAATAACTTTTCCTTATCCACTTTCTCAACATCACTCATGATTTTATATACCTCTATCATGTCCCCCCTTAGTCTTCTCTTTTCCAAGCNGACGACTGAGTCAGGAGTCAAGCCAAGGGTCAGAGCCAGAGTCAGTAGCCAGGGGTGTAAAGCAGGGATCAGGAACAAGACAGGAGGGCAAGAACAGGACAGGAAGGCAGGAATCAGGAACAACACAGGGCTCAGGAGTCAGGAGAGAAGGCAGGGTCCAATATAGCAGCCAGCCTAGTTGTAATGGTGACATAAATTACAGATGTGACAGCCCACTTGGAAGGTGCTCTCTCATGTGAGTGTCACTAGTGATAAATGACCATGGAACATGAATTCAGCTATTTAGCTTATGATCCTTATCAACTTATTCCTTGTATGTAACTTATTTCTCACTTAAGCAAAGTAATCTGTCATGGGAGAAGAGGGAAGGTTCTCTCATGGATTGGTAACTGGTTACAAAATACGAAACAAAGGGTAGGAATAAATGGTCAGTTTTCAGAATGGAGAGAGGTAAATAGTGGTGTCCCCCAGGGGTCTGTACTGGGCCCAGTCCTGTTCAACATATTCATAAATGATCTGGAAAAAAGGGTAAACAGCGAGGTGGCTAAATTTGCAGATGATACAAAACTACTCAAGATAGTTGAATCCCAGGCAGACTGCAAAGAGCTACAAAAGGATCTCTCAAAACTGAGTGACTGGGCAACAAAATGGCAGATGAAATTCAATGTTGATAAATGCAAAGTAATGCACATTGGAAAACATAATCACAACTATACATATAAAATGATGGGGTCTAAATTAGCTGTTACAACTCAAGAAAGATCTTGGAGTCATTGTGGATAGTTCTCTGAAAACATCCGCTCAATGTGCAGTGGCAGTCAAAAAAGCTAACAATGTTTAGCATAAGAACATAAGAAAGGCCGTACCGAGTCAGACCAAAGGTCCATCTAGCCCAGTATCTGTCTACCGACAGTGGCCAATGCCAGGTGCCCCAGAGGGAGTGAACCTAACAGGCAATGATCAAGTGATCTCTCTCCTGCCATCCATCTCCATCCTCTGACGAACAGAGGCTAGGGACACCACTCTTACCCATCCTGGCTAATAGCCATTTATGGACTTAGTCTTCTCTGTTTAGAACCATTAGGAAAGAGATAAGACAGAAAATATCATAATGCCTCTATATAAATCCACGGTATGCCCACATCTTCTATACTCTGTACAGATCTGGTTGCCCCATCTCAAAACAGATATCTTTAAGGCCCTACTTAACTTGCAATAGTGCTGATCCCGCAATATTCAGCTTCCACCTCAATTTTGATTTTAATTAGCTTACTTTGCAGAGTCCACAATTTTGCATACATTTTAAGGTTTGCAACACACAGTTTTTTTCCCTATTAGAACAATAGAACCCCATTTATCTGAGCTGACAGTGGCGGGGCTCCCACTGTCAGCCCAGCAGGCAGCCAGCGCTCCCGCTGTCAGCCCCGTGCATTAATGACCGTAATATAGTTGCAGCAGAATGTCTTGCTATCAAAAAAATTAGCAGGCATAACATAATACTTGAGTGTTTATATTCTTCCACCAAATTTTTCTTAAACAGGTCTTCTCTGGCTTTTCCAAATTACCACAATTAATAAATGTCCATTATTACTTTTCCACGATTTTCCATGTCTTGTCCGCAACTCAGAAGCAATTATTTGACAATCATCCCCCGATTCATGTAGGGCTCTAGATATATTAGAATTGGAAAAGGTACAGAGAAGGGCAACAAAAATTATTAGGGGTATGGAATGGCTTCTGTATGAGGAGAGATTAAAAAGACTGGAAATTTTCAGCTTGGAAAAGAGACGACTAAGAGGGGATATGATAGAGGTCTATAAAATCTTGACTGGTGTGGAGAAAGTGAATAAGGAGATGTTCTTTACTCCTTCACATAACACAAGAACTAGGGGTCATCATCTGAAATTAATTGGCAGCAGGTTTAAAACGAACAAAAGTAAATACTTCTTCACGTATCGCAGTCAACCTGTGGAACTCATTGCTAGGGGATGTTGTGAAGGCCAGAACTATGACAGGGTTCAAAAAATAATTGGATAAGTTCCTGGAGGATAGGTCCATCAATGGCTATTAGCCAAGATAGTCAGGGATGCAACCCCATGCTCTGAGTGTCCCTAGCCTGTTTGCCAGAAGCTGGGAGTGGACAACAGGGGATGGATCACTCAAAAACTGCCTGTTCTGTTCATTCCCTCTGAAGCACCTACCATTGACCGCTGTCAGAGACCGGATACTGGGTCAGATGGACCATTGGTCTGACCAAGTATGGCCGTTCTTATGTCCTTAATCTACGTCTATTCTGGATCTCTTCCCTTCACCCAAACTAAAATCTCAGCATGCCTTTCTAACATGTCCTCAGGGCCACCCATCAACTAAAACTTAATAGCCAAATCGGAGCTTCTGAAACCTTCCTCCGCTTCACAATGAAGAACACTGCTATCATCACTGTTACTGAAGCCCTTAATCTTTGCTTCCTCTCTTCAACTTGGCCCTCTCTTGACTCTCACATACACTCTTCTTCCAGCACAGAATCTCCAAATCCAACCTCTTCTCTGCCCAAATGGACTAATCTATGGTGCAAGCCCTGATCATCCCATGCCTTAACTAATATAATCACCTCTCCAACTTCTATGAGTCCAACCTCACCCCCCTGAAATGCATTCAATATTATGCTAAATTAATCTTCCGGACTTAGAATTGTGTCATTCCTGTATCACTCCATCTACTGGCTCCCCTTCTCCCACCACGAACACAAACCTCTCATCCTTACTTTCAAAGGAAACTTAGTTTAGCTCCACTCTGTCTGACACTTAATCTTATTGCAAGGTCAGCTCCTTCTTCACTCCACTAGTAAGGCCAGCCTCAATTGCCAGATTCTCTTCTCCTACAAGCATATTCATTGTCTCCTATGTTGCCCCTTGCAAGTGAGAAAATCTTCTAGTAAAAATCCATATAGGAGGATATGGAAGTGGCTTTAAGTCCCACACCCACACCAAAGCTCACTTCTCTAATACACGGTAAACTGCAACCTGATAATGGCTAGACAGTTGGCAAATTGCACATGCTACTCTTGATTGGCTAAGAAATGCACACATCCTATTTGTTAACCTGTCTCCCACACCTGGACTTGCTTGTTTGTCTCAGGTACCTGTTACCGTCTTCTCTTTTAGACTAAGTGCTTTGAGACAGGGAATATAGTTTTCTATATGTTTGTACAGCACCTAGCACAATGGGTCCCTGACATGGTGGGCCTCTTCCAGATGCTATCATAACATAATGTTTAATGCTACTTTCTGTTTCCAAGTTACAAACTGTGTGGCTATACAGAATCCTAATGGTCCATGGAACTTTGCAAATTACCCTCAACAAGAAAGGATTTGAGGAAGGTGGATATGGACCCTACTCCCCTAGAGATATACCTCTTTAAAAAAAAAATTAAAGATTTACACAGAAAGGACAATGAGCTCATTCTGAAGTACTTTTGCCCTTCCCTGGTGTCAGAAAGTACGGTATTCACTTTTGCTACAAACACCAAGTTACAACATACACAGAACTTTCATTCAGCAGCTCCATTACAAAATTAAACCAGATTAGTTTTAACAAAGCATGCAATATTCTGATCTACTTACACTGGTATGTTGAAGAAAGAGGTCAGGATTTCCAGTTCAGTTGGAACTTGGAGAAGACGGCCTTTGCAGTGACATGTTACCATGGTGAGAGTTTTAAAGCAAAACTACTGAGTAAAAAGAACTCTGAACTGCTAGAGATTCATTTCACTATATTTCTAAGTCAGCATGAAAATTCATGAGATTTAAACAAAATCTACTTATGTTTTCGAAGTTGATGCTTGCCAACTTTCATAATTTCTAGTGCCTGAATTGCTAGTTGATATCTATTCATTTATGTGCAAGTCTCTTGCAGAGGTCATAATCCTCTTCTAATATCATTCCCACAAGTGCAGGCTGCCTAAAGACAAGAAGGATTAGGTCTTGTTAGTATAAATGAGGGGAATGACAGCAGCGAAGGGCTGCATATCTACAGCCCAATTTTCAAATTTGCTGCTGACGTCAGCAGGAGTTGCAGGTGCCAGCACTTTTGAAATCAGGCTACCAGACTATATGCCAAGAGTTTCAGAATAAAAAGGCAACTGAACACCAGGGTCTCTCTGAGTACATTTAGTTCTTGTGATAGGTCCTAGTTAAACACCGAACTGGCAAAGCACCAGTAGCATGAAAGCGTGCTTCCTCACACCGACGTGGAAAAGTGCATCAACCCTGACCTGAAGGAACCATCCCTCGGAGTAAGGACAATCATCAGATGCCATCCTGCAGACAGCAGCACCCAAGCATCACAAACCTGGTTTAGATTCAAGCCAGCAACCTAGAGGTTAAGGCTCCAATTGACAGATTTTACTTGCATTTTTACTTCTACCCACAAAATCACTAATTCAGACTGAATTCTGATGTCCATTTATGCTCCCAGGTAGGCAAGTGTCACCATTTGTGCAAGTCATTTTGACAGACTGAATAACCTGAATATTAGGCGGCCCTTAAAATTATCCCACAAAGCAATACATTCTTTATTCAACCAGACACGGAAGGTAGACCTGCACTAAACTGTTAAGGCAGGGGTAGGCAACCTATGGCACGCGTCCCAAAGGCGGCACGCGAGCTGATTTTCAGTGGCACTCACAGTGATGTCCTGGCCACTGGTCCGGGGGGGCTCTGCATTTTAATTTAATTTTAAATGAAGCTTCTTAAACATTTTAAAAACCTTATTTACTTTACATACAACAACAGTTTAGTTATATATAATAGACTTATAGAAAGAGACCTTCTAAAAACGTTAAAATGTATTACTGGCACGCGAAACCTTAAATTAGAGTGAATAAATGAAGACTCAGCACATCACTTCTGAAAGGTTGCCGACCCCTGTGTTAAGGGCTCCAGCTACAACATGGATGCCCCCATGACTTGTCTAAGTGAACCCTGTTTCATCTTGCAATATAAGTGGGACTGAATTGGATTTTAGCCATGTCCCTGCAACATGCAGCCATCGTAGCCAAGGCTAATCACTCTAGAAGTGAACACAGGTAAGTTTAAACAATAAGGAGTCCTTGTGGCACCTTAGAGACTAACAAATTTATTTGGGTATAAGCTTTCATGGGCTACAACCCACTTCATCAGATGCATGGAGTGGAAAATACAGGAGCAAGTATAAATACATGAAAAGATGTGATTTGCCTTACCAAGTGTGAGGTCAGTCTAACGAGACAATTGACAGCAGGATACCAAGGGAGGAAAAATAACTTTTGAAGTGGTAGTAAGAGTAGCCCATTTCAGACAGACTAACACGGCAACCACTCTGAAACAGGTAAGTTTAGTTTACACTACAAGACTTTACCATTTTAGGGACAGTAGATTGCAACAGGTCCCTTAGTTATTTTTGTAGTGTACAAAAGTGTACACAAATCCTAAATACGGGGCATTACAAACCAGAACTCTCTGTAGAAAAAGAGCAGCAGGGTTGGACTATGGAAGTGGAAAGCCCTACATTCACCACAATACAGAGCCTCCACTGTGGCTCTACACTCATGGTGTTGCCCTATCCGCACTTGGAACGCGGTGGACACGCTCCCAGAGAGCATGGGACCCCTTTTCCCTCTCCAAGAGGGACAGCAGAGATCCCCAACCCTCAGGCGCAACAAGATCAGCAACAAGGATTTCTGTTTCCCCTTAAGAACGAAGACTGGTAGCAGGAATCAGGAGAAGAAAGAAGTACTGACCACATTGATCCAAAGGCCCACAATGAGCCCTAGACTAATCACATGAAGTTTCCCTGGAAAGCACCAATACTTTCTATTAATCAGAAATTGTGTGCTTATCAGATTGGATTCAATGATCTCTTTAAAATTACAACACTATCCATGAAGTAAGTCTGCAGCTTCCTGGAAAACCAATACCTGCTTTTATATTTAGTCTGAGATATGCTGAAAGTGTAATTCAGCATTTGTATCTGGATTTGTGTGTTAATATAGTAACTGCAAAGTGCAGCGAAAATGAATCAATGCTACATAGATACTAGGGATTACTATGGGCACCTGCTTCCTTCCTTCGGAATCTGCAGATAAAACCATAGTCGCAGCTTTTCATGAAATACTATCCTCCCTCAAAGAGGAGCCTGAACTAATGGAGGATGGCTCTGCATTACCCTTGCACACTTGAGTTTCATGGGCTGCAGTTTCCAGTGCTTTTGTTTCTCTATTACAGTAATTAGACAGTAGAGTCACTGTTCAGCTCTTAAAGTGCTAGTGTAAGATAATATCACGATCCAAAAAGCCAGATAAAAATCTTTTAGAAACACCTAATGCTTCTCACTTGTCACAGGTCAATGAAAGTCCACAAAGGGGTCCCAAGAGCCTCATGCAAGTTACTTCCCGAGATAAATGAAAGAGGGAAAGCAGTAGCTCATCTTCTATCAAGAACAGTAGTTTAACAGGAGCAAATTCCCTGTCTTTGAGCACTGTTTTTATTTGGACTATGTCAAAAGCAATGGTGACAAATTACAGATGTGACAGCCCACTTGGAAGGTGCTCTCTCATGTGAGTGTCACTAGTGATAAACGACCCTGGAACATGAATTCAGCTATTTAGCTTATGATCCTTATCAACTTATTCCTTGTACGTAACTTATTTCTCACTTAAGCAAAGTAATCTGTCATGGGAGAAGAGGGAAGGTTCTCTCATGGATTGGTAACTGGTTACAAAATACGAAACAAAGGGTAGGAATAAATGGTCAGTTTTCAGAATGGAGAGAGGTAAATAGTGGTGTCCCCCAGGGGTCTGTACTGGGCCCAGTCCTATTCAACATATTCATAAATGATCTGGAAAAAAGGGTAAACAGCGAGGTGGCTAAATTTGCAGATGATACAAAACTACTCAAGATAGTTGAATCCCAGGCAGACTGCAAAGAGCTACAAAAGGATCTCTCAAAACTGAGTGACTGGGCAACAAAATGGCAGATGAAATTCAATGTTGATAAATGCAAAGTAATGCACATTGGAAAACATAATCACAACTATACATATAAAATGATGGGGTCTAAATTAGCTGTTACCACTCAAGAAAGATCTTGGAGTCATTGTGGATAGTTCTCTGAAAACATCCGCTCAATGTGCAGCAGCAGTCAAAAAAGTGAACAGAAAGTTGGGAATCATTAGGAAAGGAATAGATAATATGACAGAAAATATCATATTGCCTCTATATAAATCCATGATACGCCCACATATTGAATACTGCATGCAGATGTGGTCACCCCATAACAAAAAAAGATATATTAGAATTGGAAAGGTTCAGAAAAGGGCAACAAAAATGATTAGGGGTATGGAATGGCTTCTGTATGAGGGAGTTTAATAAGACTGGGACTTTTCAGCTTGGAAAAGAGACAACTAAGGGGGGATATGATAGAGGTCTATAAAATCATGACCATGAGGAGAAAGTAAATAAGGAAGTTTTATTTACTCCTTCTCAAAACACAAGAACTAGGGGTCACCAAATGAAATTAATAGGCAGCAGGTTTAAAACAAACAAAAGGAAGTATTTTTTTACACAACGCACAGTCAGCCTGTGGGACTCCTTGCCAGAGGATGTTGTGAAGGCCAAGAGTATAACAGGGTTCAAAAAAGAACTAGATGAATTAATGGAGGATAGGTCCATCAATGGCTATTAGCCAGGCTGGGCAGGGATGGGGTCCCTAGCCTCTGTTTGCCAGAAGCTAGGAATGGGCGACAGGGGATGGATCACTTGATGATTACCTGTTCTGTTCATTCCCTCCGGGGCACCTAGCATTGGCCACTGTCGGAAGACAAGATACTGGGCTAGATGGACCTTTGGTCTGACCTAGTATGGCCATTCTTACAACATAGGAGACAGGCTGCAAATTCTAATCTTCCTATTCCCAGATGCAGAATACATGCTGCCAACCACCAATACAGTTAACACAGAAAAAGAAAAGAAATCAGGAAGTTTATAATTTCCTGTGCATGAAGATATAATTATAACAGGTTCAACATCTCCATTTCCTAGCATGACTGTCACCAATATCCCCACCTCCATAAGGAAGGACAACAAAAAAGCTGGCATGAGGACTTACACTTAATCAATGGATAAAGAGCTCAGAGTCAGCACTAAACTAGAGAAGTAAATGTCATTTTAGACTTAGTTAGCAGAATGACTCACAGATACCTACTGCATTTTTAAGGCATAAGTGAAAACATGCTCCTCTGTTTAGCTAAAATCAACATTGCAAGATGCAGAATGTTTTGTCTTTGTCATGTTTCAGTTCAGAAAAAACTATTTCAACAGTCACAACTTAAGTCAGCAGTGTAGACTTAGAAGTCAGCTCACATAATGCAAAACAATATCAGTACCTAGTCTGGAAACCGTGTATCAACTTTCATAAAATCTGCTTTAACACCAATCACAATGACAAAAAACTGCATTACTGAAATTGTAATGATCAATTCTTGGAGATTGTTAGAACATGGCTGCATTTTGCAAGTATACTGATGTGCTGCTGTTCAAATACTTTACCTGAATGCAATGTACATTTGTAATTGCTACAAACAGTAATGTTAAAAGTCTACATCTTCTGAAGGTCATCCAACTCAGCTGAAATATGCACAACAAGGTATGGGGAAGACTACAGAAAGACTTAGAGAACTTAAAAGTACCAGGCAAATAAAATTCAAAGGCTTGGGGTGACAAACACCTGAATGTTCAATTATACACAATATTCGAGAACATTAGTGAAGATTGGAATAAAAAAAAAATTAGGCTGCTGTGAAGGACTATAGCATGAGAAAAATTCCATACTGGGGAAATGGGAAGAAGGGGAGAGAAAAAAGGTCAGAATATTGTAGCCAGATAGCTTTATGATCATTAACATTTGTAGTTATGGAAGCTGAAGGCAAGTATGTTTTCAAGGCATAAATAAGCCCTTCTTGTCTGCTTTTCTCACAACTGTTTCAGTGACTTTTTCTATGCTGTCCCCTAACCCTGAACACTCTCCCTATCCTGGTCCACAAAGCCACTACCCTGTGCTCATTCAAATCTCTCTTAAAAAATGTAATTCTGTTATCCCTATTGACTCACTTGTGGGTATTTAAAAAGATAGAATTTGAGTCATGATCAGCACATGCCTAGTTGCATGCTCTTGCTGCTGTTTTACTCCTTCCTTGCTCCATTTCCTCCCTATTGTTCATTACCATCACTAGTAAAGTCTCATCTAAAAACCAGACTTAACTGTCTGGGGCAGGGACCATATCTATTCTGAAAATAAAATGCCTAGCACTTTGAGGTGCTGTAAAGATTGACACTTGCAGGTTGCTGCTGATAAAGCAATTCCTGTCTCTCCCTCCACATTCCTAGCCTTACATGTGCTTTAATTACAATCAAGACAATCCCTGAAGGAGGCAAATAAGTATTTCCCCCTACTTCAAGAGATTGAGAAACTGAGGCAGAGATTAAGTGTTTCATTGCCAGGGTACTGAGCAATTAGAACTCAGGTGTTCCTGCTCAAACCACATCTCATTTGTTTAGCACCACAGGTGACCACGGTCATTATGGAAGCCTTTACCATTGTAATGGGTTGGATCACAGAAACCCTCTTGGGAGCTGCCACCTGATGTGGCCAGACTACTTCTATCCCTGTTTTCCCTGCCAGCTCAGGACTCCAGCACCGTGTCTTGCTGAGCCAGACACTCCCGTCTGCTCCAACAAAGACCCAGGGTCTGAATTACCTGCCCCAAAGCTGCAGGTTTACCTGAAAACAGCTCACAGAAGTGTGCTTCTCTTTAGCACTCACATGCCCAACTCCCAATGGGGTCTAAACCCACATAAATCCGTTTTACCCTGTATAAAGCTTATGCAGGGTAAACTCAGATTGTTCGCCCTCTATAACACTGATAGAGCGATATGCACAGTTGTTTGCTCCCCCAGGTATTAATGCATACTCTGAGTTAATTAATAAGTAAAAAGTGATTTTATTAAATACAGAAAGTAGGATTTAAGTGGTTCCAATTAGTAACAGACAGAACAAAGTAAGTTACCAAACAAAATAAAATAAAATGCGCAAAACTGTGTCTAATCAAACTGAATACAGCTAAGATCCTCACCAGTTCCAGAATGCTCCCTTTTACAGACTAATCTCCTTTTAGCCTGGGTCCAGCAATCACTCACACCCCCTGTAGTTACTGTCCTTTGTTCCAGTTTCCTTCAAGTATCCTGGGGGGTGGAGCGGCTCCTTCTTTCGCCAGCTTAAGACAAAATGGAGGGGTCTCCCACGGGTTTAAATAGGCTCTCTCTTGTGGGTGGAGACCCCCCTCCTCACTCCTATGCAAAGTCCAGCTCCAAGATGGAGTTCTGGAGTCACCTGGGCAAGTCACATGTCCATGCATGACTCAGTGTTTACAGGCAGAAGCCATTGTCCACATGGTATCTTGTATGTCTCCATGAAGACTTCTTATGTGGATTGGAGCATTCCAAGATGCATTGTTCCCCAAGTGCTTCCTGATCGGGTACTTAACCTTGCAAATTCCTTCCTAAAGAAGCTGACCAAATGCCTCACAAAGCTTACTTGAAACCAAGCAAGTATACAGCCCATATTCTTAACCTCAAGTAGAAAATGATATATGTGTACAAATAGGATGAATAGATATAGTTGACCATAACTTTTACAGAGATATGTTACATGGCACAGGCAGCACAAAACATATTCCAGTTATGTCATATTCCCATAAAGCATTATGGGGTACAGCGTCACAACCATCTCTGAAGAATCAAGATTTGGCCACTTCTAGAGATAGCATTACTGACTTAAGGCGGGGTGGGGAACCTCCGGCCCATGGACCGGATCCGGGCCGCTGCTTAGTTTAATCTGATCCACAGCAAGTTTCCGCGCCACAGGCCAGAAGCTCCAAGCCTCAGGCCCCCACCTCCAGCAGCTCCCGGAAGTGGCCGCAATGTCCCTGCAGCCCCTAGGCGGAGTGCCCATCAGGGAAGCTCTGCAAGCTCCCCCCGCCCCCAGCACCATCTTCGCAACTCCTATTTGCCAGGAACCGTGGCCAATGGGAGCTGCAGGGACAGTGCTTGCGGGCATAGGCAGCATGCACTGCGCAGAGCCGCCTGGCCCCTCCGCCTAGGGCCCGGACATGGCGGCCGCTTCCGGGAGCAGCGCGGAGCTAGGACAGGCAGGGAGCCTGACTTAGCCCCGCTGCACCACCAACTGGGAGCTGCCTCAGGTAAGTGCCGCCTGGCCGGAACCCACACCCCGAACCCACTGCCTCAAGTCCGAACCCCCTCCCACACCCTAACTCCCTCCCAGACCCTGCACCCCCATCCCAACCCCCAGCCCTGAGCCCCCCCTGCACCTAAACTCCCTCCCAGAGTCCGCACCCCCACCCCAACCCTCTGCCCCAGGTCGGAACCCCCTCCTGAACCCTAACTCCCTCACAGACCCTGCACCCCCACCCCCTGCCCCCCTCCTGCACTCCAAACCCCTTGGCCCCAGCCCAGAGCCCCCCCTGTACCCCAAACTCCTCATCCCCAGCCCCACCCAAGCCTCTGTGCCCCCCATATGGGGCTGGAGCCCCAAGCGCTAGCTCACCCCGCTGCAGGGGTAAGCCCCGAGCCTCTTCCCCCACACACACGGGACTGTGTGTGGCCCGCAACTGATTTTTTCTGTGGGTCAATGGCCCCCTGATAGAAAAAAGGTTCCCCACCCCTGATTTAAGGAATGGTCTGATAGAAACAATTCCAGAAAAAATAAGAACAGAGGCTTGCAGCAAGAGCTGCCATTAAAAAAGCTAGTTACAGTAGGATGTTAAAAGACTGAAGTATAGAGGGAAAAGAGCAAGAATTTCTCATTGTATTGGCTTTAAAAACAGATTGGTTCATTTCAGCACAGGATGTTATAACCCATCAGATGATGACTGGGCCACATTACTAACAGGCACCACGTAGTAAATTGGACCAAGACAGCTGGATGCAAGCAGACTCTTTACACCATGATAGTTAATTATATTGTATTTGTAACAATAGATTGAGCAGTAACACTCCCTACACAATGAATTGAGAATGAGATACCATGTTAGAAGGCCTCTGTCCCCCACACGCTCACCCAGCCACACTATGGCAAATAGCAAAACAGAAACAACCTTTATTTTCCATTTGTCAGCAATTATGTCCATTTTGTCAGAATAGCTTTGAAAATAACAGATTTTAGCTGTAGTTATTTTGTTGCATCTTTGCAAATAGCCATCTAATAGAGCCCAATCTTGTTGCTGGAGAAGACACAGTTTGTGATTTTCCCTAATTTCTCTGATGAATCAGTGTCCTGAAAGATAATCCTTCCAAGAATAGCCTACTTAATTTTGCTGGATAAAAGATGGCAACTTCAGTTTATCAGTGCCTTCCATTTGGTCCACAGGTGAGAGAAGACAGGATGCCTGCCATTCATTTCCTTGAGTGTGAGCTGCAGTCAGTACTCTTCCCCAATTTAAATACAATTGTTCTCCCAAACACTTGCTCTGTGCTTA
This sequence comes from Platysternon megacephalum, assembly GCA_003942145.1. Taxonomy (NCBI): domain Eukaryota; kingdom Metazoa; phylum Chordata; order Testudines; family Platysternidae; genus Platysternon; species Platysternon megacephalum. The sequence goes on from QXTE01000112.1 coordinate 3,893,232, forward strand.
TCAAGGAGATTCTCCTAATAATATAATCTGCTCTCTCACTGTGAAGATGGGTCATCAGCAGTTTGCAAGTTAAAAATAGCACTATATGCAACCATTTTATGCTCTAAGAAATAGTGTTTTGGTCATCCCTTCCTCCCCAGATTCAACCTTTTTAGTTTCTTTTTAAAGCATCTAACTTTAAAACTACTTGTATATCTTGTCTGTGATGCACAGCCAGACCATATGTCAGGCTCTGAAGAAATTAAAATAGCATCAGTGTCCCATATTTATTGTCTCAATTATTTCACGTCATATTTGCGAAATTTACAAGTTGACCATTTCAATAATCACAAATTGATCTTGGGGTCAGGAAGTCAAGCTGGTTTCTTTCTGAGTTGTGCATCATTACCAATAACATTCCATAGCTAGAACTGAGTAAAAAAATTTTATTTATTTATTTTTTTGGCCAGTAAAGCAGACAAATGCATCTATCACCACACACAAGGACAAGAGTTGAGTAAGACGGAGTTGCTTTTAATTGGGTAATTTTTCCAACCACAGACACACTTCAAAAGTTGCGCGCTTATTTTTAAAACGCATTTCAATTCACCTTAACATTTTAAGGAAACCTGGGTGGAAAGCACACAGTATTTTATTGCCACCCAGGAAACCCTAGTTAGTAGTAAATTGTATCACTGAACAAAATTCCTTCTATTCAGAACTTCTACTAGGAGACTAGGCAATAGAATTTCAATCAGGAGTAGTTGCAGCTGTTACTGTCCAACAAGCAGTAGGAAAGTCATTTATCAAAGGTTTCATTTCAACAGGATGGAGGTCCTGACTGAAAACTCACAGAAGTGCAAATATTGATATTTAACATTTTGTTAGCTCTTTTCCTGCATGTTGAACTCACTGTACATTGAAGATGATCATGATGTGGTAGTTACTGTAATCATGTTTCATAATAGGATATTAGAGTACTTTATAAACATTAATTTTCATAAATGTTAAGGCCCGAAGGGATCATCTAGTCTGACCTCCCTGTATAAAAGGCGCCTCACAATACAACATCCTTATGAGATAAATGCTGTCTCTATGCTACATATGAGCCTCTCAGCCTCAGTTCCCTAAGTGACTTGCCATGCCATGCTTTTAGCTAAATTTAATAGCCCAGTTTGAAAAACATGGGAAATTGTCTCCACTAATGGAGGTAAGTTAACCTATGATGTATGGGTGCCCTATTCTGTTTATTCTACTTCTTTTCTACAATCCATATACATCAGTCAGTGACATTCTAACAAAACCATTAGAAAGGTATCACGCAAGCCCTAAATTCATAGAAAAACTATTATTACCCTACTTGTTTCCAAAAGGTCCAACTGAAGTGAGCAGATACTTTCTGTACCATTTACCTGCTGCCCTACAATGCTGGCATTTCAGTCTACATACATATCTCAACTCTGAAACATTACATTAATCAAATAGACTACTCTGTGGTCAGGCAGCTCAACATACTTTTGTTTCAGCAAATAGTTGGAGCATTGCACATTACTCCGATTGGTCACTGGGATGAGATCATTCCGAACAGTCAACTTTATCAAAAAAGCTTTTTGTTATGAGCTGCTATACCTCAGAAAGCAAGCTCCATTTTACATGCCAAGCTCTAAAGAATTATCAGAAAAATTAGCTTTACCATCCAAAAAGTACTCCGCAATCTCCACATTTCTGCCTCTTTCATAACTCCACTAAACACTACAAACAGCTACTGAAAATCATGTCAAGTGGATGGACTTCTTATTCCAGCACCAGGTTTTTTGACCAGACACAAACACCTAGACTCCACAATATTGCTTCAGTTTGCAGTAGTAAGAGCAGCAGCTCCTAAACCTCCTGATCCTGACCTCATGCAGAAGAGGGACAAGAGTGTAACAGGCAATGAATAAGAAGATACCCATACTGCAAGGAGGGCTTCCCATAGTGTGGGTGAAGAGGATAGGAGTACAAGAGGGGAGAAATTGGGTAAGATGAAGCAAGGAGAAGAGACGGAGGAGGTGAGACAGCAAAGGAGAAGTGACAAGAAATGAAGGAAACAGTAAACAAAGGATGATTAGGATGGACACTTGGCTACTCTGACGAACACCATAATTCTTAGCTCCATCTAGTGAAGCATGTAGATTGCATAAAGATATGATTTTACAAAAGACAGACAAGAGTAGATCTTAATTCAAGTTCCACTAAGCAGAAAGGTGGTGGACTCAGATTCTGCACGCATTCAAAACACAAATCAGCAGTAAAACACCACTTTAACTGTGACTATCTGAGTTAAGAACTAGATTTAGCCAACCAAAGAATCACAGAAATGTAAGAATGAAAAGAACTTTAATTATCCAGGGTAAAATTTTCAGAAGCACTCAAGTCCCACTGACTGTCAATGAGACTTAAGTTTTAAGTGCCTAAGTCACTTTTAAAAATGGGATTAAGGCATATTTCCCCACACGTGCATGAATACTGCCTGTAATTTCCCCTGCCCGCCCTTCCTCCCCCCAATTCTGTTTTAAATAGATTGATGCACTTAACCAATCTAGAGCTTAACACTAGGGTAGCTTTTGCTTTTACACTTCTACTTTGAGCTGTCAGCCTTCTACCTGGCCCAACTGATGACTGTCTCTATGGCACCATGAGCTAGCAAGCTCTACTTTAGCAAGACTTTTACCCTTGAGGGACTACCTGTCATTAAAACTCTTGAAAAGTACACTAGCATAAAGCTGTTTAAAGGATTTGCATTAGAAGGAACAAGGAGAGAACACTTCATAGACAAGGTCTTCAGTCTGACAAGTCATGAATTAAGTTAGCATTTCCTGAAGTGTGGGGCACACCTCCTGGGGACAGGGTCCAGAAGATGTGTAGAATCATAGAATATCAGGGTTGGAAGGGACCTCAGGAGGTCATCTAGTCCAACCCCCTGCTCAAAGCAGGACCAATCCCCAACTAAATCATCCCAGCCAGGGCTTTGTCAAGCCTAACCTTAAAAACCTCTAAGGAAGGAGATTCCACCACCTCCCTAGGTAACCCATTCCAGTGCTTCACCACCCTCCTAGTGAAAAAGTTTTTCCTAATATCCAACCTAAACCTCCCACACTGCAACTTGAGACCATTGTGCAGATGGGAGGGGCGCTAAAAGCAACACTCAAATAAGAACCCAGGTTAACTCTGCAGTGAAGGCATACCGTTTATGTCACTCAACCCCATCTCATCATTTCGTCAGCCACACAAAGGTAGTCCTTTGACTCATTTCCTTGACAATATCGGAAAAAGAGCTCAGACACTAAAAACTAGTGCTCCCTTGTATACTGGCTATTTGCCTTCTGTGAATGAAAGGGATTTTTTGTCACAATAGGTCATGCCACTTGCATCATGGCTGAAAAGACTATTGAAAACAAGCCATATTGTGCATCTAAGTGACACATGGAATAACCCGCGAGATATTCTAAGACATAACTAGACTGCAGCACAAAAGCAACTGCTAACAGTTTACCATTGACCCTTATGTACTTGAAAAAATCAGTGCACAGAGGCTTTTTTCAAGTACACCACCCTGCACAAGTCTCTGCTTCTGTTTACAAGCCAGTAAGGCAACTCCAGTCTCCTTGTTTCATATTCAGTTAAGTCAGTTATACAGAGCATCAGCTGATACCCGACAATGACTTTTACTCCTCCCTTCACCTCCTCTATTTTGCTATCATTACTGTTAATCCCAAATTCAGTTATGTACTCTTCTTTTCCAGACCTAAGTTCTAGATCAGGGGTCAGCAACCTTTCAGAAGTGGTGTGCCAAGTCTTCATTTATTCACTCTAATTTAAGGTTTCGCGTGCCGTAATACATTTTATCGTTTTTAGAAGGTCTCTTTCTCTAGGTATATAATATATAACTAAACTATTGTTGTATGTAAAGTAAATAAGCTTTTTAAAATGTTTAAGAAGCTTCATTTAAAATTAAATTAAAATGCAGAGCCCCCCGGACCAGTGGCCAGGACCCAGTGTGAGTGCCACTGAAAATCAGCTCATGTGCCGCCTTCGGCACGTGTGCCATAGGTTGCCTACCCCTGTTCTAGATGCTAGACAGGGACAACAAGTTAAATATACTAATTTAAAAAAGCAAGGGCAACTCTTTCCTGGTTACTCTTAAGGATTTGGAACTTAAGGAAAAATTGACAAAGCCCAACCAGGTTTGGGAGGATAGCTGGATATATGGCTTCTCTTTGTAAATTATGCAAAGGAGTCAAGTAATTCATTTGCATCTTGAAAGATTTCACATATTATAGTTATCTAAAATCCTTCCACAGACTTACACTCTACCCTAAAGCTTATTGTTTGAACAATCAGAATCTTCTTTAAATTGAAAAATTAAGATGTTTTGCCTTGTCCTTAGTTAGGTTATTTCTAGTTTATAAAACTATATTGAATTTTAGTCTGTATGTACAGATTAAATATACTGCTTTTGGGAAAGATAGAGAAGAAAAGGATGCATAACCATGATATTATTATGTAGCATACTTATGGATTTGAGAAGAGATTTTATGATCAGAGAGAATTCTTATTTTATACTTTGTAGGCCAGCAGAATTTAACATTATACTGTGTATGTATTTTTGGTTGTGTCATCAATTTTTAAAAGATTAAGGAAAGGTATCAGCTATTCAGAAATAAGACTTTCGTTTTGAGGAAGCACAGTTAATTAGTTCAGTTCATGAAGTCAAGATAAATTGACAAATTTCTTCTGAAATGGCAGAGCTGGTCCAAAAATCTGCCCAAGGGAAATTTCAACACGAAACAGAAAAAAATATTTTTGCAATTTTTGTTTCCATTTTCCAAATAGCTTGCTCTACTGCATTTCAATTCAACTTGGATAATGAAAAGTTGATCATTTTCACAATTGTTTAATTTTACATATAGACCCACAGACTTTAAGACCAGAAGAGACCATTATGATCATGTAGTTCAGGGATCGGCAACCTTTGGCACATCCCTCGGCCCACGCCGCTTCCCACAGCCCCCATTGGCCTGGACCGGCGAACCGCAGCCAGTGGGAGCTGCGATCAGCCGAACCTGCGGACGCTGCAGGTAAACAAACGGTCCCGGCCCGCCAGCAGATTTCCCTGACGGGCTGCGTGCCAAAGATTGACAATCCCTGATCTAGTCTAACCCTCTGCACATCACAAGCCACGGAACCTCACCCACCACTCCTGTAAGAGGACCATAATTTCTGGATGAGTTAGTGAAATCCTCAAACCTTAATTGAAAGATTACAAGTTACAGTGAATCCACCATTTACTCTAGTTCAAATCAGCAAGTGACCCACGCTGCAGAGAAAGGCAAAAAGCCCCCAGAGTCTCTGCCAATCTGACCTAGGGGAAAATTATTTCCTGACCCCAAGTATGGTGACCCAAAGCATAGGGGCAAGATCTACCAGCCAGACACCTGGGAAGGAATTATCTATAGTAACTTAGACCCCTCGCCATCTATCCCCTCCATAAGCTTATCAAGATCAGTCTTGAAGCCAGTTATGTTTTTTTACCTCCACTGCTTGGAGCAGTCTGCTCCCCTTGGAAGGCTATTCCAGAATTTCACTCCTCTAATAGTTAGAAACCTTCATTTAATTACAATCCTCCACTTGTTGATGGACAGTTTATATCCATTTGTTGTTGTGCCAGCACTGGCTCTTAATTTAAATAACTTCCCTCCTTCCTCAGTGTTTACTATCCATAAATACATCAAAGGGATAATCATATCTTCTTTCAACCTTTGTTTTGTTAGGCTAAACAAGCCAAGCTCCTTAAATCTTGTCTGGTACGGTAGGTTCTCCATTCCTCTGATCATCCTAGTAGCCAGTCTCTCCACCTCTTCCCATTTGAATTCATCTTTCTTAAACATGGGAGACCATAATTACACACAGTATTCAGATGAAGTTTCACCAGTGCCTTATATAACTGTAACAATACTTCCCTATCTCTACTGGAAATACCTCACCTGATGCATCCTAGGACCACATTAGCCTTTTTCACGGCCGTATCACATTGGCAGTTCATAGCCATCCTGTGATCAATCAAAACACCCAGGTCTTTCTTCTCTTCTGTGGCTTCCAACTGATACGTCCCCAACTTATAGCAAAAATTCTTGTTGTTAATCCCTAAATGCATGAACTTGCACTTTGCATAATTAAATTTCATCCCATTTCTATTACTCCCGTTTTTAAGGTTGTCCAAATCTTTGTGTGTGATATTCCTGTCCTCCTCCATATTGGCCAATACCTCCCAACTTTGTCTCATCTGCAAATTTTATTAGCAAACTCCCACTTTTTGTGCTTAAGTCATGAATGAAACCAAGTAAAATTGGTCCCAAAACTGATCCTTGAGGAACTCCACTAGTAACCTCCTCCAGTCTGACAGTTCACCTTTCAGCATGACCCATTGTAGTCTCCTCTTTAACCAGTTCCTTACAAGAATTGAAAGATGGCTATTAACCCCCATCTTCTCCAGTTTAACTAATAATATCCCATGTGGAACTATCAAATGCTTTACTGAAATTCAGGAAGTTCAAATCTACTACATTTCCTTTGTCTAGAAAATTGGCTCTCTTCTCAAAGAAAGATCAGATTGTGCAAGACCAATCTGCCTTTTGTAAAACCATGTTGTATTTTATCCCAATTACCATTTACCTCTACGTCCTTAACTACCCTCTCTTTCAAAATTTTGTTCTAAGATCTTGCATACAACTGAGGTCCAACTAATGGGTCTGTAGTTTCCTGGATAAGTCCCTCTTCCACCCCCTGTCTCTCTTAAATATAGGTACTATATTTGCAATTCTCCAGTCATGAGGTATGACCCGTGAGTTTAGAGAGTCATTAAAAATTCTTGCTATTTGGCTTGTGATTTCATTTGATAGTTCCTTTAATATTTTGGATGGAGATTATCTGGGACCCGCGATTTGGTCCCATTAAACTGTTTGAGTTTGACTTCCACCTCAGATACGGTAATTTCTACTGCCACATCCTTGTTCCCATTAGCCACCCTGCCACTGTTCCCAAGCTCCTCATTACTCTTATTAAAATCTGAGGCCAAGTATTTGTTTAGGTGTTGGGCCATACCTAGATTATCTTTAATCTCCACGCCCCTTTCTCAGTGCTTAGTGGTCCTGCTTCTTTTCTTTTTTTATATATGGCTAAAGAACCTTTTACTATTGGTTTTAACTTCCTTTGCAAGGTCCAACTATGCTTGGCTTTTAACAGTTCTCATTTTTTTCTTAAACCTTCTGACTTCCAAGAGGGAGCTCATCTTGCTGATCCATCCCTTCTTCCATTCCTTGTAGGGTTTCTGCTTTCTCTCTTTCAATTTTCAGTGTCTATATTCTCACTCACTAGCACAAGGATGCAATATTTGGGATCCAAACTTTGCAGAGTGTTTAAATTCCATCAAGAATTGTTTTCAGTGGAATTTCAAAAGTTTTTATGGACACACTTATGCCAATCTCAGGTTTCGTAAAAAAAAAAATTTAGGTCAAACATTTAAGTTTAGTGTCTGTTTAATCAACCTAACAATGAATCTAATTTAATGAACAGACCAAAAAACTGAAAATGTTGGATAGCATGCATGCACACACACATCAATTCCAACAGTGTATAAATGGGCTTTTACTCCCATTTGCATTTTCCCCAGCAGCAAAATTCAGCCAGGTCCAGCATTATATATTTTGAAACTTTAAAATGTTAATTTTATAGTCAGTGCATCCTCAACCATTTAATCTGATTACATCAGTACCTCAGCATGAGATTAGATAGAATGAAGTTTGCCATTAAAGTCTGATTCGGGAAATTAAAACTGTTGCAGTCAGCATATTTGGCTACAAAAACAAGGCAAATTATATATTAGCAATAGCAAATAGGTCTCAGACTTCAGGGACAAAAAAAGGCAGAGTATAAAATCCATCAAAATTAAACAGCTAAATAGTTTTTCAATTGAAAGAGCCTTTGGGTCACAGGGGAGGAAAAGTAGATAAAAGTTCTCACAAAACTCAAGTTGTATTAAAGCCAAGTACTATTTACATAGTAAGTGTCTCCCAGTTCCACATGAGAGCATCTTGTCTGTGGGCTGCAGTATAAACAGAACTAATCTGATCTAAGTAAACCATGCCATCTGTGAAATGGTGTTACAGGAAGATAATCAGTGGGCATCCTCTCAGCACAGAGGAGCACAAGATGGTGAGCAGTGCTTTCATTAAGATAGATGGAAGAGCAAATCAGCTACAGCAAGAAAATTTCCCTCAACAGCTACAAACTGTATTCCTCCCACTCCCCAAATGCAGCTTCTTTAATCATAGAAAACTGACAAAGAAAATGATTAAAGAACTCTGGAAGACAAAGAAATGGGCTTAACTAATGGTCCCACAGCAGGAACATTTTGTGGGGCAGAGGGAGGGCAGCTATAAATTCAGGTACACAACTCCAGACTTTAAAATCTAGATCTTGGAGCAGCACCCGTATTTCACCTACAAATACCTAAGACAAAGTCAATTTTTATACTACATTATGCTAATTACAATTAGGGATAAACTAGAGCTGAATTTATGCTTTAGTTCAGGGTTGTCAAACATCCAGACTGATGTATTTGTGTGACTTGGACTTGCATAGCACATTCAGATTCTACAGGATCTAACCCTTCATTTAAAATGAGATTATATTTTGCACTCACTGTTGCAAAGATTACACTTGGTTCACATTTTCAAAGTTAACAATGCAACATTATCTTCCAGAGTCTGCACATAGCCTGAAATGACGACTGAGATGTGAATTCCCCCATTCCCCATTAACCTCACTAGGTTAAAGCTAAAGCCTAAATATGATACTAAAACATCAGCACTATTTCATAGCTCACCATTTTAGCAGAAAAATGGAGACAAGGTTGGAAGCACAGGGAAGAAAGGAGGAGAGATGTGAACAGTATAAAAAGGGGAGAATAGGGAAAAAAGAGAAACTAAGGGCAAAAATAGTGCTGGTACACCTGCAGGATAATCTTTTCTCTCTGATTGACACTGAATGTGAAAGTTAGGCAACATCATTTGTTCAGTACCTTAAAAATTAATTATTAGACAAAATAAAATCCATATTTCAGCCTAAAATATTGTGCAAACACCACAGTGACACGAGTAGATCAGCTGTAGATTAAGGCTTTGTCTACACTGCACTTTCTTCATCAAAACTTTTGTCGCTCAGGGGTGTGAAAAAAAACCACACCCCCTGAACAACAAAAGTTTTAACATTGAAAAGCACCGGTGTGGATAGCGCTTCATCAGCGTGAGCCGCACTCTCGTCAACGAAATTACCGCCCTTCGTTGGGGGTGGTTTTATTTTGTCGCCAGGGGACCTCTCTCCTGGCAACAAAGAGTGGTTACACTGTTTACCTTATAACAGCGCAGCACAGTGTAGACATAGCCTCAGGGTAGTATGAAATCCTAAATTTATACTCCATGCAATGGACTGTAATTAAGAATGAAATACAGGTCTCTCCACAAAATGAGTTTGACACTTGCGCTGTAGTTGCTACCAACTGGCTTTCCAGTGCTTAGTTGACAGTAGCTACTGGAATATAACTATGAGAGAAGCTTACAGTTTTGATTTTGGAATGCCAGTGTGCCAGGTTCTTCAAAACCTCCACTGTGACAACATGGTAGGGGAAGCCTCTACTTTTGTCCAGAGTGCAGGGCTTTTCAGACTACTACAAGCACAAGGTTTCCTGTGAGAAGTAGACCTTTGAAAAAATAAAGTATGAGAGGAGCAGAGACTTTGTCCTGGCATTATCTATTGAAAAATGCTTTAAAATTAAAATAAACTAGCTGGTCAAATATTCCACCTCCCCAAACAAAAAAGTGACAGCCAACCATAGAGATAAGACCCACAGATTTATGGGTTGCCAGAACCTTTAGAGCTTCAAACTTGACAGATACATTATCCTGAAGGAGTAATGCAGTCATTTTATCTTATTTAAAGAAACAGTTTTAGGGAAATAAAAAGTTAATGTTTAAAACACAGAGTACCAAACATGCACAGAACATTATTATCCTTAATGACTTAACTACTTCTCTTCCATTGCTCAAAGCCACTCCCTTATTTGAATCCCTGCTGTGTATTCCTTACACCTTTCATGTCAAGTTACTCATTCATCCACCTGTGAACCTGTCCATCTTTGCTCACTTCCTACACTGCCTACAATCCACCTCCTAAAAATAAACACACTTTTTGTAGCTTCACAATGTCATTTTTGGGTTTTCTTCCATCCACACCTTATGCTCGCAAATCCCCTATATAAAGAAAATCTCAGTGTTTCAACAGCAAGTCAGCCATAGAATTTTAAAGATCTGCAGTGCTTTGAAGTCATACTTTCATCTGGTGCTACTAAACTGTATTGCTCAAGTCTTATTTACAAGTTAAGATCTTTGGAGCAGGAGCCACGTTTTCCTCACTCATAATAATACATCCTTTTATTGAGTTTTGTGGGGTGGTTTTAAATGTTTATAGAAGACTGATCAGTGGCATTTGGAAGGCAAGGAATGGGGACAGTGGAGGAAACAGCATAATAGGAGAGATGGGAGATCAAAACATATTGGATGAGGCAGATGCAGAACCAGCAAAGGGAGTGGCAGAAGAGAAGCGGCAGGAGGAGGGTGGAAGAGCAGATCCTGCAGCACAGGAGTGGGTCATGGTAGCAGAAGGAGCAAACAGATTATTTAAACCAGTCTTTGTTTAACTTGTGAAGTGTCCTGCATGGACTGCAGTACAACGTTCATGTGACAGTCTGTATCCCTATGTTCACCCTTTTTATAAGACTATGATGGATTTTGTACAAAGTATGTCTTGTGCGGGATCATTTGAAAACTCATAATTTGCTGATCATTATTGTCCTGGTAAAATGTGAGGCAACATTGTATATAAAGTTATAAGATTTTACTGTATGATATGACTGAGACATATTCCAAGTCTGCAAAAGCAGGCACAAACCAGTTCCTTGGAGACAAAAGGCAAACTGATGCCTCAACCAGGTGTCACCAAAACCAAATCACCTGGTCAACAAAACTATCACCTGGGTAAGCGGCCATTCTTTGGCAGGAAAAAGGATGAGAGTGAGAAATTTACATTTTTGCGAAGGAACACCTTAAGATTCTCATCCCCATAGATTTCCTGTCTCCTGAATCCTAGCTGGAGATGATCCTCTCTTCCTTTCTGCTCACAGCATCAACAATCTGTGTCTTTCAGGTATTATACTTAACTGGGGGAGGGGTCCTGGCTGAAAGAAATCCAGCCAGACTGCTATAAGCACATGGTGAGAGAAACCTTTGCTTTGAATTCATTTAGCTTGTTAAGTTGGGTGTTAGTTTGTGTTTTACTTTTCATTTCTTTGTAACCAATTCTGACTTTTATGCCTCATTACTTGTAATCACTCAAAATCTATCTTTCTGTAGTTAATAAACTTGTTTTATTGTTTTATCTAAATCAGTGTGCTTGGACTGAAGTGTTTGGGAAACTCCATTTGAGCCAATAAGATTTGTACATATGATTTTCTATTAATGAAATGATGCACTTCTATTAATGAAATGATGGCCACGAGGGTGCTAGGCAGTATAAGATGTACATTCTTGGGGGAAAGTCTGGGACTGGGAGTTTGAGGGTGTCACCCTGCGATGTAATTCATGAGTGGCTAATTATAGCACTCATACACTATAATTGGGAGTGATTTACATGCTGACAGCTGTGTGTGAGCAGACCAGGAGTGGTTGCTCTCACAGCGAAGCAGTGTAAGAGGCACCCCAGATTGGGGAATTGAGGGGACACAGCTGTCTATCCATCAGATTGGGCCCTGGGTAATGTCACAGTTAACAAGTATGGTTATACCCGTAATAAGCAATAATTATAAATTGCATTGAACATGAAAACAATCATTAACGAATCAATTGTTAAATGTTCCCTCACAGCAAGTGATCCTAGTAGACTTTATAATTCAGAAGAGAGAGCAAATTAGTAGGCAGGGAATATAAGAATTTCCAGACTGGACCAGAGCAGCAGTTTATCTTTTACAATCTGCAGCAGTAGACAATATAAGATCCAATGGCAGGCTCAAGAATCCCTGTAACAGACAGCCGCAGAATAATGTGCCTATTAGGGAAATTCCTATNGACTTTATAATTCAGAAGAGAGAGCAAATTAGTAGGCAGGGAATATAAGAATTGCCAGACTGGACCAGAGCAGCAGTTTATCTTTTACAATCTGCAGCAGTAGACAATATAAGATCCAATGGCAGGCTCAAGAATCCCTGTAACAGACAGCCGCAGAATAATGTGCCTATTAGGGAAATTCCTATAATCTCTTCAGTTAGTGATAAGTGACCAAATGAATTCAGAGTGTGAGAAAATTACCAAACTTGAAAATGCAAAAAGTTAAGTTATGGTCCCCCTCTCCCACCTCCAGGGAGACCATAATCATTTTGCTTTACTATTTGGACATAGCAGCAGTAGGAACCATACAGAAGTACTCACCATAAAAGAGATCGCACAGGAATAGTTAACTCTCATAACATTCTACAGTATTTGCAAAATCTATATACATTTTTTCCTATTGCCGAATTCAATTTTTTGTCTGATAAGTGATGACATAATGCAAGACTACAGTATATTTTAATTGCCACACCTACACAGCTAATGTCTGCTGAAACAACACCTAAACCCAGAAGCCCATCTACAGGTTACTGGGCACATGTATTTGGTTTCTCAGCATCCTGCAGGCTCCACACATTATATTTTTCACATCAGAAAATTTGTTCAGAACAGTAGTTTAATCACCAAACCTAAGAATATGTGCTAAGCACACAAGCATTCTGATCTTCAGATGAGCTGTAGGTTCAAACCTGAACAGTGAATTCACAAGTCTGAAATTAGGTTGGAGGGAAAGCAAATAAGCCAGAGTTAAATCAAACACTGTTAACACAAATATACAAGTTTACAAATCCAGTCATTCACCAATGCAAGCTACTAAGAGGTTCATGACAGGACAAACATGTAATCCCCAGTGTGACACTTGATCCTATTGTCCTGTGTACTGTGATGAATCCTGATGGCTAAAAAAATGCACTTTACCCAAAGGATGAGTAAAACTCCAGCAATTCATCCCTCAAAGCACAAGCAGAAACAAAGTACACCTCTACCCCGATATAACGCTGTCCTCGGGAGCCAAAAAAATCTTACCGCGTTATAGGTGAAACCGTGTTCTATCGAACTTGCTTTGATCCGCTGGAGTGCGCAGCCCCGCCCCCCCGGAGCGCTGCTTTACCGCGTTATATCCGAATTCGTGTTAGATCGGGTCACGTTATATCAGGGTAGAGGTGTAGTACAATCTATCAGGCAGGACATTTCCAAAATGCTGGTATCCTAAGAAAGACTATCGGACAAAATGGATATAGGAATAAAAAGATGTTTAATGCAAGATTATAGGTTTTGTTTTAATTCTCAGCACAGATGATCATATTCTGAACAAATAATCCTATCAGATGAAATATCATAAGGTATCCAAAAGTCAGAGTACACTTTCATTAATTATTCATTTTTCAAGTTTAAGAAAGCAGCTTTGGTTACCAACATCATACTGAAATGTCATACATTGTACCATCTGGTGAATATACCAGCAACAAACATTGTGCTGTAATGATGCATGAAATTTTATTATAATGCCTTTAAATTAAAAATTCTGCATGTGTTTTTAACCAAAGATACAGAAATCTCTATTTCCTGATCGTGTTGAATGGCTGGAAACATCTTAGAGTAATGCTGTGAGTACTATGGAACTGATTTAAGTTTCTCGAGCTGCTTTCTGCCCACCTCAGCAGGAACATGAATGCTCAGCTCAAAAGCACCAATTGGTGCTGTTATCAAATGTTTCCTAAGAAGCATAAAACCCATCCTTGAATGCTTCCTTTTACATCCCAAGTTTCCCTTTCAGAGGTTTATCATCAGAGAAGGTTTTTTAAAGCAATATCAAGGAAAACATTATCAAGTGTAAGTTACAATCAAAGTAATAATTTTAGAGCCATGCATCAAGAGTTACCAGATACCATCCTTAAAATTGTGCCCACTTTTACAGGAGATGTTCCCATGAAGATCACCAAACAAACTCCTTGATCTGCTGCTGGATATATAATTGCAACTTGAAAAAATCCACTTGTGCCCCTGGTGAGTAAGAGAGCTTAAGTCCATTTCTAACCAAATTAAGCTTTCCTTTTAAGAACTGAAATTTCTAGATGGTTTGACTGATGAGAGAACTTTCAAAATGTGATCCTCTTTTTGTCTGTCGTCCCAAGTCTGCAGAGACAGAGCTTCAGGGCCTCTGCAGCTACTGGTAGCTTTCCTAAACTACAGCAAAGTGAAGACAAGACTATGGTTGCTTTCACCATTGCTAATCAGAAAGCTCTAGGCAGAAGTGAAACAGACAAGAAACAACTGTTTGCAGTGTTGTTGTAGCCATGTTGGTCCCAGGATATTAGAGACACAAGATAGGAAAGGTAATATATTTTACGGGACCAACTTCTGTTGGTGAGAGAGAGAAGCTTTCGAGCTACAGAGAGAACCTGAAGAAGAGCTCTGTGTAGCTCAAAAGATGGTCTCTTTCATCAACAGAAGTTGGTCCAAAAGGTGTACCTCATCCACCTTGTCTCTCTAAGATTTATAATGGTTTTACTTTAATTTCATAGAATCATAGAATATCAGGGTTGGAAGGGACCTCAGGAGGTCATCTAGCCCAACCCCCTGCTCAAAGCAGGACCTAATCCTAACTAAATCATCCCAGCCAGCGCTTTGTCAAGCCTCACCTTAAAAACCTCCAAGGAAGGAGATTCCACCACCTCCCTAGCTAACCCATTCCAGTGCTTCACCACCCTCCTAGTGAAAAAGTTTTTCCTAATATCCATTCTAAACCTCCCCCACTGCAACTTGAGACCATTACTCCTTGTTCTGTCAATTGGTACCACTGAGAACAGTCTAGATCCATCCTCCTTGGAACCCCCTTTCAGGTAGTTGAAAGCAGCTATCAAATACCCCCTCATTCTTCTCTTCTACAGACTAAACAATCCCAGTTCCCTCAGTCTCTCCTTATAACTCATGTGCTCCAGCCCCCTAATTATTTTTGTTGCCCTCCGCTGGACTCTTTCCAATTTTTCCACATCCTTCTTGTACTGTGGGGCCCAAAACTGGACACAGTACTCCAGGTGAGGCCTCACCAATGTCGAATAGAGGGGAACGATCACGTCCCTCGATCTGCTGGCAATGCTCCTACTTATACAGCCCAGAATGCCGTTAGCCTTCTTGGCAACAAGGGCACACTGTCGACTCATATCCAGCTTCTCGTTCACTGTAACCCCTAGGTCCTTTTCTGCAGAACTGCTGCCTAGCCACTCGGTCCCTAGTCTGTAACAGTGAATGGGATTCTTCCGTCCTAAGTGCAGGACTCTGCACTTGTCCTTGTTGAAGCTCATCAGGTTTCTTTTGGCCCAATCCTCTAATTTGTCTAGGTCCCTCTGTATCCTATCCCTACCCTCCAGCGTATCTACCACTCCTCCCAGTTTAGTGTCATCTGCAAATTTGCTGAGAGTGCAGTCCACGCCATCCTCCAGATCATTAATGAAGATATTGAACAAAACCGGCCCCAGGACCGACCCTTGGGGCACTCC